>CM031242.1:198252268-198762268 GCA_018340775.1 Taxus wallichiana var. yunnanensis
TTTCTCAAATCACTTGTTATTTCCTCATTTTTATTTCTAAACCTAGATAAATGACTTTCATTTGTATACATCTTGTGGGTTTGATATAGAAATAGGACACTTTGACTAACAACTAATTTGTTTGCTCTTAAAATTTTGAAAATTCATGTTTTTTGTAGGTTTTTCACAAGGTGCGTGTAGGTGTCAAACAAGGGGCACGTACACGTTGAAACCCCAATGTAACCATCAGATCGGGAACATACCTATTAGGATAACTTCATCATTTACACAATTTTTTCCTCTGCAGGGATGCACACGCATCTCTGTCATCTGAGCCACGTATACGCCTCTCTATCTGCGCATGCGTAAATGGTCTAACGTGTAAAAAATCTATAAATTTCACCTCTACAAATATGCACACGTGTCTCCATCATCCGGGCCACGTATACGTAAATGGGTTATTTGTGTAAAAATTTGAAATTGTCTATTTTTTTTGTTAGGGCACGTATCGTATCTGCTGGCTAGGCACGTATGCGTGGCCACTTGTTGGCGCGCAGGTGTCCTGTTCCACTCTATTGAATTTATTTTTTTCCTTTCCTACATACCTATCTACTTGGGCACGTATCCGTTGGCTAGGGCACATATGCATCATTCGGTCATGCGGTGTGTCTGTGTAGTAATGCACGGATTCATACATTTTATTTTTAATGCTACTTGTTTTGATCATATCTTTTGACTTGTTAACCCATTTTTAGAGTTTGAACAGGGGTCGGAAAGATAACAAATCATACTTTGTGAGGAAAATTCCAAAAGTTAGATACCTTTGGTATACTATCTTCTATAAGAAAACTCCTAAAATTCTTTGGAGACCTCCAAAAAGGCAAATTACTAAAAACTGTTAAAAAAGTGCAAAAATTGGATTTCTAGAAATCTTCAATTTTCTTGGTTTTCTAACTCTTGCAAGGTTCTAATAGTGGTTTACAAGTTTCCTTTACATTGATTTTTTTATACTAAACTTAATTAAAAACATTTTAATCTTTGTTTGTGAACACGTATGCTCTTCCCTCGCGCCTTTCTAGGTGATCTTGGGAATTAGAAACGTTTCACCACTTTCTTCATACTTGTAAAATGGTTTATTTAGCATTCAAAGTTGGTCAAAAGAACTCATTTTCACATTATACTTAGGAATTTTCCATTTATTACAAATTTGAGTGAGATACCTTTTTGCGTATGCTCTTTCCTTGTGTCTTAAGACGATATGGGAAATCAATAACAACATCTTATCTCCTTTGTATGAAATTTTGGAAAATTACTAACCTTGGTATGTAGGACCAAAAATCACTTGTCATATAAAGGCGTCAAAGACAAAATTCAAACCTTCTAATACACGTGTTCTTACAGGTTTCCAAACAGTGTGCTACTTAAAACCACATTAAAAGTTAAGCAAGATAAAAAAACACACCATATTCAAAACACTGTATTGCAGGCTTTTGAAAAGGGTAGATCCCTATCCACTCAACTAGAACATAACCCCTTTGGAATAATGCCTTAAGCTAAAACAATGGGGGTGGTTCCAAGAACCCTAAAGTAGTCCACCATTTTGTAACCTCGTGGATGCAACAGGAAGCGCTCCGCTTACCCACTTGACTAATACACCTTGTAAGTTAGAGTTGTAAGTTATCTGTATCATGACCTTAGTAAAAGTACACGATGGATACATTCATTTCCCACTATACTTGAAGGGGGGAAAAGCTGAGATACTCCCAAACTAGTCATTGTGACATTTTAGGTAAATTGCGCCTCGCTCTTAGACAACCTTGTAACACCTAGTTTAGAGAACTTGTTAGGGAAGCCATTTTGTCAAGGAGCCCACATTAATAGTCCTTTATCGCATCTTAGCCATCATGAAGTGATAACTTGTTTAGATTTAAAACCTTGTTTTTTGAACAAGGCAAAGAATCCACTTAAGTTGGATCTAAGTGCCTTTCATCATGGAAATTGGACGACATTTTCACTTAGCTTAGCTTCTTTCTCACCTTCGGATGAGGCGAAGCTCTGCCCAAGTGGTGCTTAGTTTATTTTTCATCTTTTGATCTACACCTTTGCATTCTTGTTGCCCATTTGGGGAAATAGAAGGCATCTTTCGGGAGTGTTTTCATAGATAGTGTTCACCACTTTTTTGTCCATTTATGCTCATCCATGTTTGGCTGAGTTGTTAAACGTCTAAAGTGTGTGGATGCATCCTTATATCTTTGATGGCCACTTGATATTGATTTTAGGATCATCATCATAGTTCGGATTGACTCATCATTTGATCTCCTTTGTTAAAATTTACACCTTGTTCATTTCAATCTTGACGTAAATGTTGACATTGTGTTGATCATCTTTTGCATCGAACTATCACTTTACAAATGCATTTACATAGGGTGTATTTCCTTGTTGATTGGCTTTGTGTTTCAAACTTGCATGGTTATTCCTTGTGATTATTCATCTGGAAAAATTATTTTCTAGGACAATCATTTTTATCTCATCAAGATTACATCATCATAATGTCTATTTTCCTTAGACCTTCTTCAAAAATCATGCACTCATCGTCATAATTATGCAATCTTTGTCTAGTTAGTTATCATTATGCTTCCTAAATCAACATGTCACTTCCTTCCCTTTGAAGGAGGTCCATCACACTACCTAGATCTAGACATTTTTGTTTAAACAATGCCAACAATGAATGATTATCATGCGGTTTCTCAAATTTACAACAATATAAAACCTAGGTTTAGGTATTCAAATCAAAATATTCCCATTACAACTAAACCCCATTTGGTTCTTCGTGCTAGAGATCCCGATTGGGTACCTGTTCCCCACCTTTAGCTCATAGTTGGTGGTATGGTTTGGATGTTTGATCCAAATTATTATATAGGTTCCCCCACTCCTCTTCTTCCGATTCGGATCCAAAATACCATTCAAATTCCCACTCTTCTTCCGATTATTCAGATCCCAAATATTGTTTGAATACCCATAGATCAAATATTGAATCACGGTCCTCCCTTCCTTCATAGGACCTTTATTCCAAATCACCTCAATGACGTATTCCTCCTTTGAAGACTCATGTGACTCTAAGTACCATCAATCAAACATCTAATTCGGGCCTTGAGTCACGGTCCTCCCTTTCTTCACAGGACCTCCTTCATCAGTCGTCTCAACGACCTCTTCCTCTGTCGAAGAGTTCCACGACTTGGGTTACCTCTAGTCAATCATCTAATTCAACTCCTACGTCACAACTTAATGGATGGCTATGTGATCCTATTTTCTCTCCTACATTGCATCGTCTTCTAAAAAAGCAATCTAGGTCCAAATCTAAATCATCCATTCGTGAGATGCTTTCCTCCAATCCTACTTCCTCTCTTGATTCATCTTCTTCTGTCAATCAATCTTCCCCGCTTATCAGACTTGTTTCTTTTATTCAACCTTCTATGACAAAAGAACAACAACCTCTATTGATTGATTTCTCTCAGAATGAAGAAACAATCAGAGTACACGATGATATTCCTTTTATTAGAACATAAAGGAAGAGCCTAAGATAATGGAGCTTGATTATTCTTCTTCTATTCCATCTTCACCTTCTTCCGAGCATGATGAGATGTCGGGTTTAGCATTGATCCGTGACCTATCTTCTCATTGCCCAATCATTCCTTATCTATCATCACTCCTCAATCAAAATCTTTTCTTGGGTCACCACTAGGTAGCCCATCATCTTCTTCTATCTTAGGGCCACATCCTAGTAGCCCTCCATTTTCTACTTGTGGGTCACCTCTTGGTAGCCCATTACCTTCTATTCTTGGGCCACATCCTAGTATCCCTTCTTCCTCTTCTATCTATGGGATACCTCGAGTAGTCCCTCCTCATCTATACTTGGGCCACACCCTAATAACCCTTTGTCATATTCTTCTATTCTTGGGCCATGTCCTCGTAGCCCCATTTCTTCCATCTTAGGGTTGTATTCTAGCAGCCCTTCATCATCTTCTATCAATGGCTCACCTCCTAGTATCCCATCCTCTTCAATTCTTGGACCGTATCCTTTTCATCCATCACATCTTTCTTCTATCAATGGTTGTGGCAAGCCCATAGTCATTTCTCACATCAGGTCTAAATGTCCACATTCACTTTCTTCTCCTTCTCGGGATCAAAATGCACTAGCTTATAAGAAACCCAAATAGTTTCTTAATCAAGCTCAAGTCAAAAATTCTAAGAGCTCCAAAGTTTCCAACAAATCAAATGATCTTAAGGTTAAAAATCAAGTGCAATTTAAGAACACAAACCAATGCAACCATCAAGTATGGCACAAACTGCATAAACCTTTGGATAGGGAATTCAATAGCCCACATATGAAATCCATGTTTTGGGATAAATCACAATCATTTGTTTAGTAAGAGATCACCTCGATCATCGAGATCAGGATAACATAACTCTTGATAAGAAAACATGCCTAGTCTCCCTTATCAAGGAAGTCACAAACATTGTTGTTGGATCCTATCACATGGAGTGACATTTTTGTCCCAACTTTCCAAAAACTATCAAAAATTTAAAAATTAAAAAACAATTCAAAAATACAAAAACATTGAGAAAACATAAGAAAAATCAAAGGTACAAAGATCAAACATTGTAATCAAGTATTTTCATACACATGGATGTTATTTCTTCCCTTTCTTATCATTCCTATGCAAGTCTTACTACCATTTTCACCCCTTCGGTGATATTGTGGTTAGCCTTTTCGCATGCATTTTGCAACATTTATCTCTATGGTATCTGTTTGACCTTAGTCTTTTATCACCTTGGTAAATTAAAGAATGACTAACCTCTTAGAGATCCTATCACATTCAACATCTAAAAACTTTTTGCGAAGAAATTTTGGACATATTTGTTGACACTAGCCAATGTCATCATCACAATCACTTCCATCAATCCATCGGTGGTTCTTAGCCCCTTGTTAAACAAGAGAGCTGAAATAAGTTTTTCATAAAGCAAAAGAATCAAAATCAATCAAAACAATTAGAAGCTAAAACATGAAAAGCAAAAGCAAATTGATAAATAAATCTCTCTTGGGCTATTTACAATAATCTCTATCAAAGCTATGGACACCGACTAGTAGTAGAGAAATGTGTCTATTAGAATCAAATAAATCTCCGTCGGGGCTATGGACATCTAGCTGGCAGCGGAGAAATGTATGGCTATCCTTCCACCCTTCATTCACAAATCACCTATCATCTATCAAAATAAATCATTCCTACACATTGGCTATGGTGTCTTCACTTGTTGTCTATTAAATCTTCCCTTCAAGAGGTAATTAAATTCCATGTACACACACTATATCTCTATGAGTAGGCAAGATTAGTATGTTACCAAGTGTCTTTTTGGACCTTGTTCAGAATCTTACTCTAGTCCATATCTCATCTCACAATTTGTGCCTTTGGCTAATCACTTCTTCATCGCGAGGCTTCTAAGCTACATTCATATCATTCACATCATTCTTCTACTTTGTTCAGAACATCCATGTGTATAAGATTACTTTTTTCCATGTTTTCGGACACCTTTTTTCCCTTTAACAAAAACAATCACCTCCTTCCTTTCTATCATGTGCTTTTAGGCCAACTTACACTGGGGGCATCCTTGCTTCTTCCCAACACTTCATTGGTTTATGTTCACCATCATGTTGAACCTATCCATAATGGCCTTGGGTCCCACTTCTACCTGTGAAGAGTTTTCCTTTGAATACTCCCACCTAATCATTGGGGAATTTTTACATCTTCATATTTCTTATATGCACATGGCCTTATGCCCTTGTACATCCCATCTATCACTAGGGGCATCCACACTTCCTCGTCTTCCTGTACATAGTTTTAGAAAAATTTCAAAATCACAAAAACATTCAAATATGTTTCAAGAAACTTCTAAACAATATAAATCATCCTACAAAACGTCTCTCTTTAGTTATCACTTGTTCATGTGTGTAACTTATGGATCATCTTGATCTACCTCCCTCAACAAAAGCTAGGTTGCTTACTTCGTTTTTACTCGGGGCACAATGAGTCACCTTGTACTATTTCATAGTTCACATTTTGTTTTCATCAGACCCAAGTTTCCTCCATTATTCCCCTCACATGTATCCTTACTTGGGGCACCATTATAACCCTTGTCATCAACTTGACTAGGTTGGAATTAAAGCTTGATAACAAAAACATTGCATCTTGTTTCTCTATTAGTTTAGCTCTTTTACTTTCTCGTATTGGATTGCATTATGTATGTTGCATGGAGTTAGGCATCTGTTACTTTCTCATATTCCATTGCATTTTGTATGTTGTATAGAGTTGGTGTTTTTAGCAATGGAAATTTGTTTGTATATGGATTTTCATGTCATACTACACTTCTGTTCATTATTTTTAATAAGGACCGATGATGAAGATATCTAGCAATATGATGAAAAATAAAGTTGTTTAAAAGGCATAAGATGGATGTTAGCTCATTCCTCCTTCCTCATAATCCTTTTAATTCTATATCCCACTTCTTCTTCTTCACAATATTCTTTCTTCTATTCTCTTTCTATCATCTTTTTCGATCGTTAATACACCTCTTTCATCACCCCATCGAAAATCGAGGGGGCATCCTTCATTTTACTCATTTTTTCTTCTACCCCTTCAAAATTTTCTAATTACTTGCATTTTTCTACTTTCTTTGAAGTGACGTCACTTACGCCACCTCAAAGAGGGGAAAATGTAGACACCTAAAATATGCTTACTCTAGCATTTCCTCCAATCCAGTCAATTAACGAAATTTCGTTAATCAACCCTTATTCACTCCATTCTCATATTCCCATTTACGACACCTTCTCGATCATATTCCTCCTATAATCAACTTATTTTGCTAATATCTCTCTTATTAGCTAAACATTCCTCCCTTCGACCATTCAAAACCTCCCTAGACCACTTCTATTGGCTTCGTAGGCTATCTATCAATCACAATTGGTTCTCCAGACCCCTCCCAACTCTCAATGAGTCTCTAATCACTTGCTAATCAAAGTTTAACTAGCATGAACCCTAGTTAACTAGCCTAAACCAAGCTTAACTAAGCCTAAAGCATGTTTATCCTAATCTAATCTAAAAGTGCTTTTTGAGATTTAGTCCCACATGCACCCAAATTCCAAATTCTTCCAAACCAAAAACTATAAATACAAGGCTAAGCCTACCCATTCAACATACAACTTTACATAAGCTAAAGCCAAAACAAGCCTAAGAAAGCTTAAGAGCTCATTTGCATTAGCCAAGCTAATAAGGCATTTGATCTTGGGTCATCCACCATTAAAATAGCTTCATATTGCACCCATGTTAGGTTAGTAATGGAATAGCTAAACTTGGCCATGTAGCCATTTAGTGAGATTCATTCACCCTTATGGAGTAAACAACAAAACTAATTTCTTAGATCCTTTTAGGTTCATTATTTCAAGATTTCAAAGAATAGAGGTTAAATGTTATTTTGTTAGATTTCTTGTTTATTTCAAGTTTGAATACATGCAAAGTAGGTTTCCTTTCTCATTTCTTATCTGATGGTCCATTGAGGGACTTTGCACAAAGCTTTGGGGTTTTGCCCCATATCCATAGCTCTTTGCAAAATCTTTCATTGAACACCTTTACATTGTGGCCTTTTAAGAGATGTGGGAACCTAAGGAAATTGAGAGCTTGTTTCGTTTGTTCCTTCTAAACCCACATTACACTGTTTTTGACCCCTTTTTGCATTTTTTCCAAAATTTTGGAAGTGTTTGGATTTTTCCTAAACGAGAAGTTAGGAAAAGAAGAGTGGAGTCCCCCAAAAGCCATTTTTTCCATTTAACCATTTTTATCCAAATTTTGGCTAATTGTTTGGATTTATAAGCCTAGAGGGGAGGAGAGAAATGCATCCAAATGGTTCCAAGTTTTTAGAACATGAGAAATACTTGAAATCCTAGATTCATCATTTACTCTCCATCAACTTCCCAAGTCCAAATTTGTTTAAGTAAGCCAATTTTGTGAGGGGGAAAACTAGATAACATCCACATTGCTTAAATTAAAAACAAAAAAACTTCCATTCATCCACCACTTCCGAATGATTTTTCCACATTATTGTTGCATGTTTTATTTAAAACAATTAAAATTAGAAAGAAATAATTATCTCCCCTTACTATCTAACAACCAATCTTAGATATCCATGTAAAAAAGTTAAGTCTATATATACATGACAACCAAAGTCAACAATAAATATTTAATATAAAGAATAATAAATTATATTATTTCTATTGTTATCCAAATTGGTTCTCCCTTTGAGGATGATCAACATCAACGAAATTTGAGAAGGATGCTTAGAGATAGATAAATCAGATTTTGATTCATTTTGTAGTTGGGGAAGGATTTAGTTGAATCTTTATCACTCGAACTTGGAAAAGCTAGGTAAAACCATGCAAAGGGTTTGACGTGCCCTTACTACTACAGGTGTGCCTTCAACCAGGGTGAGAGGGCCCATTTTGTAACTTATATTTGTGAGCGATATGAATGGATAAATTATGGTGAAATCTCTCTCTATTATATTTGAAAGGAAACCTTAAGAAGACATGGTCAATGTAACATAATCTAACTCTTATGAGTTGTCACTTCTAGAGAATGGAGATGTCTTCCAAACAAGGTTCAGGTTACTAAAGATAGCAATAAGACTCGATTTCTCCTACATGTTTAAAAAAAAGGTGGGTAAATTCAACAATTCTTCTCAACAGTCATGGAAAAACAAAGTGCAAATAGGGGAAGTTTATGTAGGATTTATCATTTATAAATAGGTTTTAGTGGGGAATTAAGCAGGATAAAGTTGATTATACCAGATTCCTAGGGAATTTTAACAAAGGTTGGGAAGTCTACCAAGAAAGATGATAAAAATAATTCAAATAGTCAACGATGAACCTTTAACCAAGAGTGTGCACCCATGGAAGCCCAAAGATGCATAGTATCACACATTCTTTGAGAATTTAACATAAAATATCATGTCAAAGACTCAACTAAACATAAAATATTCCTGATCCATCACACCTAAGATACACTCATAGACTAACAAACAATTTGTATCAATAACATGGAAGTAAAGTGAATTTAAATTTTTATTATGTAATGAAATGAAATCTCTTCTCATTACACAATTGAAAATACCACAATACCACCATAAGGATCAGATCTTGTGTGATACAGAGGAATTCCTAACATAAGATTGAGACAGGAACATGAATAACTATTTTGAAACACATCAAATTGAAAATAGATTCAACAATGCTCATGATTAACATGATTAAATCAGGGCTCATCAAATTCATCAGAAGGGAAAGTTTCATTTATAGTCTCAATGTTTTTCAATGGCTGTACACTTGCAACCATCTTGACATGATTCATTTTTAAGGCTTAGGAAATTAATAGGTTTCTCAGACAAGTCTCTTTGAAAGATGGATTTTCTCATTCTTTTCTCTTTCTTAGAAAAAATTGACCCCCCTCCTTATTCAAGAGTATCCTCTTTTCCTTTATACTATTCCATCCCCACTATACATTTTTCTTTCTCAAAATGACAAGTATATTAATGATATGTTTAAAAATATTTGAGTTTTCCTTACGAGGTGTGAAAGAGTATGGGAATTATTCATTTTTATCTTATCCTATATGATTAAAATATTCTTGTCATTGCTTACGACTATTGTTTTTATAATTCCTTGCACCCAGTGATTTGATAGTTGTTGATATCCTTCAAGCACTTTGAGGTGACTTGAAGTGATAGACACCCCTACTACTTACTACCTGAAAATACATCTTGAGTTAAGTACATCCCCTCTTCACATCCACTGGGTTTAACCATCCCACGTGGGTCCTATAAAAAAACTAATTCACCAACTATGATCATCTTGGATTCACTTTAACCATTAAATTATTCCCATATGATTTGAACAATATCTTCCTTTATCGACATAGATGATCTCCTCTAATTAAGTTAATTTGTGCCCCTTTTACCATAAAACTCAATTTTATTCCATCACCACGATGTATTATTTTTCTTATCCTATAGGTTGTTGGTGCCCATTTTTATCCTCTGTTATATTGTCATCTTTCTCCTTTGGTTTGCATGTTCTAAAATGTTTTTCTTCAAATTTGGTGGTCTGTAAACTTTCTCCCTCTAGATTG
The DNA here is from genome assembly GCA_018340775.1 of Taxus wallichiana var. yunnanensis. NCBI lineage: Eukaryota > Viridiplantae > Streptophyta > Pinopsida > Cupressales > Taxaceae > Taxus > Taxus wallichiana. Next base: position 198,262,480 of record CM031242.1, read on the forward strand.
AATGCCTTGAAGTGCTCACAACTTATTATTTTACCCCAATTTGAAAGAAATATACATGCATGCCCTGTTTTGTGCCCTAATTTTCCAATCCCACGGGCCTCTGTCATTTTTTCCACTTTTCCCAGCCTTTGGAGCTCGTGGTTGTTTGTTTTATGCTTTTATTCCCTCAACAATCTATCCCCATGGTTGAAGATTTCCTAAAAACACTTCCCATTTTTTTTTGACCAAAAAATCCTTCACCCACGAAGAAAAGATCGAATTCAGACATCCCTGGCAATTTCATTGTTATTTGACAGTCATACGGGTGTCCTCTGCCCGTCAAAATTAATCCCAAACATCCCCTCATATGTGGCCACTTATGGTTGGACAAGGTTCAAAGTGGGTCTATTTGAAAAACTTAATATTTTGTATGTTTTGGCAAAAAAAAAACTTTACCCCGCAACTCCGCAAGTCCCAGAGGAGGACATGTGCCATGTTCTCATTCAAAGGTGGGATGGAAAGTTGGTGGTGGACTTAGAATATTTTTGCATTTTTGGCAAAAAGGGAAAAAGGTTGAGGACAGGGCCGTAGGTCCACAATGGAGTGAAGGGAGACACGTGGCAGCTTCAGAGCATAGAGTGGGTTGGCGGGCCATTGGAGGCAAAAGGGAATTTTTTCCCTTTTCAAAAAATGAGTCAGAGTGAGAATTTAAAGCATTGGCCTAAAAATGAACCACGGGAGACACAATGTGGGTGTAGAAGGAAGTGCGTGTTGTCGGAGGAAAAGGGGAAATTATTCCCTTTTGGAAAAATGACTTAGAGTAAAAATTTTAGGCATGGCTCCATGACGAAGTAGAGGGAGACACGTGGTAGGGACAGAATCGAGAGGCACGGGTCCACGGAGGAAAAGTAAGAAATTTTCCCTAGGCAAAAAAGGGGTGTTAAAATGAGAAATGAGCCCGCATATCCTCAAAGCAATAGAGAAGGTGACACGTGTCAAGGACAAAGGCGGAGGTGTGGGCCCATGGGGAAAAAGTGAAAAATTTCCAAATTTCCAAAAAGGTGGAAATGTGTAGAATTGAGCCACGACTTTAATGGGACCCACCTTGTGCCATGTGTTAGCACCAAATTTCAAGGGTGGAGGGGCATAGAAAAAGGTCAAAATTTTACATTTTTTCAAAAATGTTAAAAAGTCAAAAAGTGTTCCCAAATCCATTCCTAATTGTATTATGACATGTGGAGGGCTCAGATTGAAGGGGGAAAGGGAAAATCAATGATAACTATGCATTTCATCAATTTTTTGGTGAATTTTTGTCATTTGTGCCTGCAAGGACCAATGCAAGTGGTTTTAAGGATCAATTTGTAGATTTGAGGTGTTTTTGAAATGAATTTTTCCCAATCCCATCCAAAAACGTGAAATATCAAATCAAGAAATTCTGAGAATCAAATTTTGGAGGGATATGGATGAAATGATGAAATGAAAGGGGTCTACATGCTTTGAGGATGAAAAATGTGCCCCCACAATGGATAATGATGAAGGTTTTGTAATGATTCACCTTTTTTGAAACACCGAGCAACTTTTGTTGCAAATATGTTAAACGTCCCTATCTCGTGAATAATGTTGGATTTACGTAATAAACTTGATGCTTGGTATATTCTGTTCTTGGGAAAGAAGGATCAAATGTAATACAATTTTATATAATGTATTTTTTGACATGCAAAAGGTCGGAGAAACTTAGAATTTCATGGGAAAATATGGGAAGAATCCCATTCTAGGAGAAACCACCTGAGAAACATTTCTAATTCCCTTTTACATCAAATTTGTATCATGTTGAGTTGGTTTCATTTGTAAATCCATCAACAAGCTTTGATATTGTTCTTATAACATTCCCCTGCTGATAGATTTGATCATTTTTGGATTATTTTGTGTTGTCTATAGGAAAAATTTGCATATACTTATGTTTAATTTTTTCAATTTGTGTTTCTTGATTACATTTGCTGCAGTCTTGTGTCTAAAATCTCTCTTGAACATACATGGTCTCATTTCTTATTGATAGTTTAGTGGCATTTGCAATATCACATTGAAAATATCTTTCATCTGATAAAGAGATAAATATATTTAAAATCACTTTACCTTCCTTGAATTTAGATATTTTTTGTAAACCTTTGGGTGCACCTTAGGTCATGATAAAATAGAGGTTTCAGGATGCTTTGTTGGTTCATCGCTTCAAGCTTTTGTGGTAGGTTGTCAAACATTTTTGGAAGAGTGCAGATATGGGCCTCCATTTGGTGCACATATCTTGGTTGAAGGAGTACCTTAACCCTTTTAAATCATTTTGTTGTTTAGGTCTTACAAATTTCTTGCAAAGGTCCTCAAAGAATTTGGCAAATTCTGGTTAGTCTTGTCTAAAATATCCCACAAAAATTCATTAAAAAAAACTAATCCTACCCATACTACCCCTACATTGCATTGTGTGTCAAAAAAGAATACAATCCATTTACAAAAATGCACAAAGAAATTCAAGATCATACAATGTCTTCAGTAACCCTTGCCTTGCATTGAAAGTATCTCCATAATCTGGAAGTGACAACTTGTGAAAGTCAAATTTGGAGTGTTGATCATATTTTCCCAAGGACTTTTTCATACTATTTACATAGATTGAGGGATATTTTCATCTCCTTTACCATTCGAGGGTTACAAAATAGGTCCTCTTACCTTGGTTGAAAGGCACAACCTAAAACAGTTAGGACAAGATCAAGTCCTATTTGAGTGCTATCCATCTCTCCACAAATCTGAGTGCCAGTTAGATCACATCCCGGCTACAAAATGACACACATCATGATCTATCTGACTTCAAGCTTCATGTTGTATCTCTAATGCTACTCATACTGAAAAGGAGAACAAATTTGGGTACCAACACCCGGTGCACTATTGCCAGGACATTATTCAATATTTTAGTATTTCAAATCTCTACGGTAATACTTCTTATGTGATTTATGTGCAATTACAAATCTGAGTATCATTTTCTGATCAAATTTATAAGGCTAGAATGAAGAGTAGAGTTATGAGTTTTATATTTTCTTAGTTCAATCTGATCCATGTGCATACATATTTGAGATATTTGAATGCATATCAAACCCTAGTAATGTCCCTTACAAATTCTACATGCAAATACATTGTTGAAGCATCATTTTGTAATCAGATTTGTAAGGATTAAGTGAAGATATAAGTTCTACCTGCAAATTTATCAGTTTCCAATAGTTGTTGCACTTCATTTGCATTTTTGATTGATAAATTCAAGAAAAGGAAGGTCTGATCTATAAATTTTGGAAATATTTTCAATACTGATAGGTATTTGACAAATTATTTTAGTTCATTTACACAACTAGGGTGAAAATACTTAGTGGTGACTCCATGCTGTTCTGATCTTGATAAATACTAGTGTCTTAGATTTCTGTCATTTGTTTTTGGTGTTATTAATCTCTACAAAACTAGAAGGAAGAAGATCTCTCTTCATTAGAGACTCCACTAAGAAGTTTTTTTCAGATTCAAGGAACTCAGAGTTAGATGGGATAATAGTTTTGAAGGTTTTTAAAGGTCAGACATTAGGTAAAGGTATATAGATTGGTGAGAGAGATCAGCCTTTGGTAGAGGATTATCACTCTTCTTCCAGTGATTCTGATTCAAGCAATCCTCTCATAAACTTGTTTACTTCAACTAGTGAAGGTCCTTCTGCTATACCTAGTGAGTTCCTTCTTCAATCTGCACCTCTATGTTTCAATGTAAATAAAACTTTCCAAGAAAATCAGCACTTAGAGAATACCAGTCTTGTGAATCACATTCTTGAGCCCCAAAGACCTTGCACTCCTCATCAGCTTGTGTCACCCCCAAGATCACCTCCACCAAACAATATGGCTTAGCCTAGACCTCCATTTGTTGTTAACACCTTTGGTCCTATAGATTTTAGAGGAATGGATGGTTACCCAAATGATATCCCACAAGATGTCAGAAATAGGATGCCAAATTTCCAAGGTAACAATGCTATAACTGGTGATCAGCATCTCAAACTTTTTGTTAACATGATGGAGGATTTTGAAATAGAGTTTGAAGATGTGTATATTAAATTTTTCATTCATACACTAGAAGAGGATGCTAGGGATTGGTACAAGGCTCTACCTGAAATTTTAATTGATTCTTGGACTCAGATGAAGGATGCATTTAGGTTGTAATATGGTGATAAGACTGATCCTAGATTTCATTTTTTTGAATTTGAAAATATCAAGAAGAATACCAATGAATCAGTCCATGAATTCAACACAAGGTTTAACAAAACTTTGAGAACGTTGCCTATTAGTCTGAGGCCTTGTGATGAGTCTTGTTTAATCAAGTATGTAGATGCATTTGATAAAAAGGAAACCTATTACCTAAGAGACAAGGACCCTACTAATCTAAGACAAGCTTTCACCATGGCACTTCAAATTGAAAACAATATCACAAAATTGGGAAACCTCTCAAGAGAGATGATGTAAAGTTGATAAACCTTGAAAAACCTCAAGCTAGCAAGGGTGCTGATTTGGAGGAGGTTATGAAGACTTTGCCAGGGGCTGTCAAAGATATTTCCTACAAGTTGGCAAGAGCTGAGAAGGGAATTGGGTAGACTTCACAAGGTCAGAAAAGAGCACAAAACCATGACATATTTTCCAATCATCCTATAGGTGATCAAATATTAGATGATAGAGGGAAAGGACCCATGGGATCTGTAAATAGACATCCTCAAGCACGTGAAGGAAGAGTGTTACCTGATCCCCTAACTGCTAGGGTTGCTACTGTTGAGGAAGTTTCTGATATTGATTGGTGTGATAGGTGTTTTCTACCCCATCCTCCATGTGAAGTGGACCAGCAAGAAGGTGAAGCTAATAATGATGATGGTACTAATGATGATATCTACATGGTGGGTTGTTCTTCAAGCTCACAAGGAGGAGCAACATCTACTAAAGTGATAAGTGTAAGGACAACTGCAACCTTTTGGGATTGCATCAAATGGGTACAAGTCTTTCTTCCCCCTCATACTCTTGAAGTTGATGTAGTGCAAGCTTTTGAAATTCCTAACAATGACTTTGAATACTTAAGAGATTTGATGATTAAGAAGTATGATGGTGGTATCCCTTCGGAGGAAGATAGACAATTGTTGATGAATGTTGTTATAGCTCAAGAGAAAGACTATAACACTAAGAGAAAAGTTGTTAAGGGAGTGGGCCTCAGAATAAACCTAAAACACCCTTTCTCACAAGCATTCCCAAAGACACTTCTAGAAGAGAAGCACTGCCAAAAAAATTTTGTCCCAAAAAAATCTCAGTCCTCCTCATGCCCAAGCTGCCAAGAATCCCTTGTCATCTAATGAATCTTCTTATCTCCCTTCCAATGTTGCTTTGCCAAAGAGTGCTCCATATGACATATCCCAAGTATTGAGCCAAATCAAATTGAGTGTTCCAATCAATGAGTTGCTTAGGATTCATGAGCATGATAAGAGAGCATTTGAGTACTTGGGATTAAAGGAGGAGAAGACCACTTTGAGAAGAAATGTAAATGTTGTTGAAAACCCTCCTCAGATCATTGCTGACCTTGAAACACCACTAGTAGTAGAGGATTTTGGAGAGACACCTGAGGTATATTTGGGGACATCCTTGGTTGATTCCTAATTGAATGTTGATCCATTCTTCACAACTTTGATCATAAAGAATAGGATAATTCACAATTGTATGTTTGATTCTGGTACATCATGTAATGTCATGCCTCTAAAAGTCATGAATGAGTTGGATATCAAAGTGACAACAGCCTATGGAAATTGTACTACCATGGACTCAAGAGAAGTGTCGGTAGTTGGTTGTGTGAAGGGTTTGGTGGTGTAGCTTGCATCTTATCCTGGGAGGAATTTAAAATTGGATGTTTTGATTATTGATATCCCTATCAAATGGGGTATGCTCTTGTCAAGAAAATGGGATGTTAGTGTTGAAGGGAGTGTCCAAATGGATATATCTTTTTCCACCATTCCCATTGATGGCAGCCTTGTCAAGTGAATGGAGAAAGAGAAGATGTTACATCTAATTAAGGATCTAAAAAATGCTTCCTATGAAGTATTATTTGTTGATGTTGATGCTGATAATTTTATTAGGTTTTTTTATGGCAAGGAACAAAATACGGATCAATCAAAGTGCCTTGAATAGGTAAGTTCTCCTTGGACCTTGCTATTTGATGGAGCTTGCTCCAAATTTAGAAATGGTGTTGGTATAATTCTGATTTCTCCAATCTTGGAAGAATTTTTTTTTCCTTCAAGCTTAATTTTGAATGTACTAACAAAATTGTTGAGTATGAAGCCTTTTTATATACGGTGTTAAGGACATTATTTCAAAAGGAGATTCATAGCTAGTTCTCAAACAAATAATAAAATTGTATGCTATAAAAAATCAATGGATGAAAGCAGTCCAAACATGTAGTTTGGGATCTGATTGCGATGTTTGATTCTTTCAATATTGTGCATCATGATAAAATTTTGAATGTTGTTGCTGATAAGTTGGCAATGTTGGGGTCAATATTTGGAGATTGCACTATTTCACCTTACTATGAATACAATGTTGAAGTGTTAACTAGGCCAATTTTCCCGACAACATCAAGCATTGGCAAGTGTTTAATGATAATGCTCAAGTGCAAAGGTTCTTAAAAAATCAAGGTGAGTTTGTAGATTGGAATATTGATTGGGAACTAATGGTGTGTGTGATGAAGGGAGATATACCTTTTTGGACATGATATTATCTAATTAAAAACTAACACCATTCCTAGAGGGCTAGTTGCTCTTGAGTCAAATTTCAACAATGCTGATTACATCATCAATAGAAACATGTATTCCTTGAGGGATGTGCAAGATAATAACTTGGGAACAAAGGAAAAACCAAGAAAATTTTGGTTGGGCAGCAATCTAAACCAAGAGGAAAAATAGTCCTACGTTCAACTATTGAAAAATATCGGGATTGTCTTGTTTGGTCTTATCCAAAGCTAAAAGCATATAGAGAAGACTTATTCCAACATGAGATCCCTCTTGAGAAAGGTTCCAAACCATTAAAGACAGAAGCATAGGCCAATTAATCCACTCCTCTCCATGAAAATGCAAGTTGAATTGAAGAAACTGAAAGAGGGAGGGATTATTCATCCCACAAGGTATTCATCTTGGGTTGCAAACCTTGTTCCAATTAGAAAGAAAATGGAGATATTAGAAATTGTGTAGACTTCATAAATTTGAATAGAGCTTCATTGAAATAAAATTATCCTTTATCAAACATGGAGAACATGCTACGCTTAGTGACTGGATCTGAATTGTTGTCTATCTTGGATGGTTTCTCTAGCTACAATCAAGTTGTTGTCAAGGAGTCGAAATATTTAAAATTACCTTTACCACTCCTTGGGAACATATGTTTATGTGAGAATGCTTTTGGTCTCATGAATGTTGGAGCTACGTTTCAAAGAGCAATGGATGTTTCTTTTGCTAGTTACATAAACGAAGTCATTGCAGTTTATCGGGATGATGTGATTTGTGTTTTCAAGGAGTAGAAAAGATCACTTGTAGGACTTGGTGTAACACCCTTGACATTTGTTATTTTCCTTCTTTGCATCTCTAGTCTTGGCATGTGATTTTCCTTTTTAGGATATGTTCTTTTGACTTTGGGAAATCATGCTTGATGTGGATAAGTCTTTTCTGCTCTTAAGATCTTTGAACTGGAATAGTTTTCCTGAATTCATTTTTTCACTTCTTATAGGTGAGATTGCAATTTGGTTTTAAGAGTGTAAACTTATCTATTTACCCGACTCATCCTTGGATCAATTTTAGTTATCCAAGGAATGTTTTAAATCTATTCAGGGTGAACAACGAATGAACTGACATCTCATGAATTAAGAAACATGTGGACTGAAATTAGTAGATGCAAGTTCTTTAATTCTCTTTTGTGTGAAAATATTTCCATTCAGTGGTATGTTCTATTTGGGTCTTTAGAGATCGACCATGGTAGGTCATTACTGACGTAATTGGGATTTCAGCTTGTTCATGGCATAGGAGAGAACCAGAATCCTATAAAGGACTAACCTACGTAATCCTAAGCTAGGTAAAATTATTTCCTACCTAAGCTATGTTACTTGATATAATTTTGATTCTAACCTAAACTTGGTGCTAAGGGAATTGGAAAGGTTACTAGGTATTAAAACTAAACTTGAACCTATTACTACAAGGCTATATGGTGATCTAACCTAGTGCTTTAAACTATGGCATTTTGAATTATTTACCTATGTGGAATTATCTAAACCTATTTGCTAAGGCCTATGGTGGGGGTTAGTTGTTAGTGTTATATCCTAAGGTATAAACTTTAATCTACCTAAGATCTAACCTAAACAAATAATCTATCCTAAACTATTGGGCATGAATGGGGGACTTAGGTAGTCGCATGCATATTGGCGATAGTTCCTAAGGAATTTATGATGTTGATAAGGTTTTTAATGTACGTGGTACTACCAGCTTTGGTAGGGGCTAGTTGGCTTGGCGGAGGCTTAGGTGGTAGTATCACTAAAATTTAAAATGCTTGTTATTTTTGACTTGGCATTCACCAGACTTGGTAGGTGGTGGCAAGGAAGATTAGGCGGGAGATTTGGAATTAATGGAATTAATTTCTTTTGGTTTATGAGCCCAAACCATCTTGGTAGGCATGCCATTATATTTTTCTTGGGTTTTTTCACTTTGCATGTTCTCGATTTACACTTTGCATGCACTTTGGTTTTTCGAACCAGCAGATTGAACTGCACTTCATGGCTATTTTTGAAGTTTCAAATCTATTTTCATTTCATGGAATTTATAAGAGGCATTATGGAAGAGGTATCTAGTTGTTTGATCTTTCTTGGAAAAGGGGAGAAGTAGTGATCTCTAGTTAGAGGTCTTCTTCGATTTGACAGAGACACTATCAAGCATGATAGGCTCTAACTATTAAAATCTCTTACTTTCCTCTATGTGTTTTCATTAAAGCAACTCTGCTCTGTGATTTTTATGCATTGCATGATGTATCTGGTTGTTTGGTTACTGATTTTATTAAATCTTGAATTCTTGGTTTTGAATCCTTTGCAAAAGTGGTCTGGTTTAAAATATAGTATGTGTTTGTTAAGCACATGAAAAACACATGCAAAAACGATTATGTAACTCTATTTGGATTAACTGGATTTAGTAATTAATGGTTAGATTTTGTTGAATTTGAAAGAATGTATTTTCACTAAATTTCTTTGGAGAATCCAGTGTTCCACCTGTTTCTATTGAAACTAATGTTTTTTGATTCCGTGCTAGTAAAAAGCTCATGTTGTTATGAAAACTTGTATGTATGCTCAAGTTCTATTGGAAACTTGTTGGGTATTTGAGAACTGTTGTCGGGTTCTTGGTGCTATCATGCTTGTGTTTCATTTCATAAATATAAGGGACTGTGAATGGAGTAGTAGATGGCTTGGTTTTCGTTTTCTAACTTGCAAACATTTGTTGTTGCTGAAACCCTAACATGGCGTGATAATTGTGTAGTATTATCATGATATTATGGACTGTTACTAGTCCACATCTGGTTGGTGTTTGTGTTTTACTGTGACCTTGTGTATTGTATTGAGAGTTCATTATGAATACGACCTTAATACTTATATGGTGTTTTTCTGAACACTTCAAGTGATCTTACAAACCGCTTCGGTTGTCAAGCAAGGTTTGATATGACAGTTAGTTGAAAATGATGCTTGATTTTTAATTTGAACTGTTTAAAAGTTTATTCATTGCACTTTATCTAACATTAGGATGCAGGAAGTTATATTAACTCAATATGGAGTATTGTGATGCAAAATGAGTCAAGGGAATTGTTTCTTATTGTTGGAATTGGAAACCTGAGCAAGGTGTCAGTCTAGTTGGGATTCTTTCTAGTTTTCTTTGTTAAAAGATACAAACCAAAAGGGAACATAAGTTGCCCAAACTTGTTTAAAATCAGTTGAATGATTTTGATCTTGGTAAGAACTTATGCTCATCATGGTGCTCAGATTGGTATTTCGAATCTTGGGCAGAAAGTATCTTGTAATTATGTTGTTAGATCTGTCGTATATATTGAGTTTATTATTGTAGGGAACTATTTTAAAACTCTTAATTCTTAAAAGGAAACAGATGCATGTGCATGGAGAAAACTGGAAATATGGTCTTATGAGTTGGTTGGTAAACTCTGTGAGATTTTGACTAGAACCATCTTTGTAGTTTACGATTCTTATTGGGAATTCGTTCTTTATTTTTACTCTTGAAGCAATACGTTGAAAAGTATGGTAAATAATATTGTTTTGATTTAACTCTTGGGTAATTCTAGGCATTAGCATCTACTCGGATTTCTCTTTTGTTAGGTCCCCTTAAAGAAATGAAGAACCCATAAAAGAATTAGTTATGGTTCTTTTGTGTATATGGACTGTGTATGACCTTCACTGCTCTAATGTTCCTATTTGAATAGATCTCTTGCTTACAATGGGAAGTTTTTAAAGGAAAAGTTTCATTAGATACCTTCTTACTTTAAGGTGTTCTTGTTCTTCCTTGGGAATTCTTATATGAACTCAAACTATATATATGTTGAAGAAGGGACTTTGTTAATTAAGTTGAAGGAAATGACTACGGATTAGGATCATTTCTGTTAAGCTTCTTTTCTAGTACAATTGGGAACAAATTCATTTTTTTGAATCTTTTGTTGATTATTCTATAGGAAAAGTTAATCGTTAAATTAGCTAACCTTCTCTTATTTATCATTATTGGAAATGAAATAGAAGGAGAGTGATGATTGGTTTGTTAAAAAGAAAATGTATCATGCTGGTTGGTTGGTATTTCATCCCTCCATCTGGGATCTTTATATATTCATGTTCTGATGAATATCTTAAATGTTTGATTTGAGATAGTTAATCTTAAGATGAAACATCTTAGGTTATCATATGAACCTATTTCTACCTTGTGGATATCATGTACTTTAGCATAATGAAAATGGTTTCTCTTCTTCTTACTAGAAAGTTAGACGAAACATCCTAGTAAGAACATACTGAAAACACTTCTTGTATCTTATAGTTAAGATAAGTGTTGTATTATGTTTTGGTAGAATGGGAACAATAAGATGTTATGTTCTGTTGATTAAGATGATTGATAGGACCAATCATACTTTAATTTGTAAGACAGATATTATAGATTATATTTTGTTCTTCTTTTAGAAGTGAACTCTGGTTCATTAATGCTCTTCTTTTTGGTTTTATTACTTATGTTTAGAGTATGAAATACTAATTGTTCATTAAAGAAGGGTTGTTTTTATTGGAACAATTAGTGGAATGCACTTCGTTTTAAGGCTTAGTGCTTATCATGCTCAGTTCATTGAACTGACCCATGCTAGCAATTTTTGCAGATGGACTTTGTAAGTGATAAAAGATGGCAAAATCTTATATGATGCATTGGCTGATCTAAGTTTGATTATAGTGAAGAATTTTGATTCGTTCTTGAGTTGTATTGAAAAAGAAAAGTTATATTCCTTTTGAATGAAGATTTGTTGTCATGTAGTAAGCCTAAAATGCATAAGTTTGTAAATGCATAAGTTTGTAAATGTATAAGTTTGAAAATGAAATTGAAGGATGAGAACTTACTTGCATGGGTTGTGTAAATTATCTTGTACCTTTGTAAAAGAAATGGAATCTTATCTTGTTGATATTCTTCATATTATTTATATGATTAAATGAGGATTCTTGAATAAGTAGGATAAAAGGGAATTAGAGTAATCTCCCTAATTAAGATGCAACTAGATAAGTTGCAGAATTCAATGTTCTTATATAAACAATTTAATATAGTAAGATGATGTGTAATGAACATACAATGAAAACTATAGATTATGTAAAGAACAAAAGGGTGTGTTAAACCCTAGAACTTAACCATGAAGAGGAAGACTCTTCCTCACTCATGAAAAAGTAAACAAGAAAACAAGGAAGATATGATTTATACTCATTAGACCTCATTTAATAAAGTCTATTAAGTTATAATCTAGGTGGTTGTTACACTTCCTTGAATGGTTAAGTCACATTAAATGGAACTTATGAGGTTGTTGTCCTTTCTTTTGGATAACTGCTTGTTAAGCCAAAATTAATGAGCATCGAAAGAAATCTTGAGTTAAGGAGGTTATCCAAGGATTAATGGAACCTGATTTGGAAAGGAACTTAGGGAGAGTTGGATTAGAGTTTGGACAAGGTTGCTAAAATCTACTTTTAATTATCCAAATTAATTAAATATTAATAATCTCCTAGGGGCATGTACATCTCGATGAGGATGTTCTATAGGATGTTGGGACATGCCAATTGCAGGGTTGTACCTTCAAGAAGATTAGGATCTTCTCGAGGATACAACATTGTAGTTGACATGTGGCAACACCCTTCTGCATTGATCGTCTAGATCTACACGCTTATGGACTTGAACTTAGTTTTTCTCTAGGACTGGGTAGTAGCATAGTTACGATACGAAGTAGCCCTCTAGGACTTAGGGTACCTTGGCACATGGGGTTAACCTAGGTTGACCCAAGTATGCCAATATATCCTAAGTCTTTGTGAGTCTCTTCCTATCATAACCTATGTTGTTAACTTGAACTAGGGTTAAACCTTGGGAAAATGGACTGACGGAAGTCAGTAAAGGACATTCTAGATAAAATTGAGTGAGGTGAAGGACATATTCTAGATTGATGAGTATGCCATCAAGGAATGAGTAATATGAACAGTATGTTAGAAAAATTTGGCCAAAGTATCGCAAGTTGCTGATTGCATTGTCCTATGTCACCTAGTCTAAGGTTCAAGATGCAGATGAATATTGGTAGCAAATATTCAGATAGGTTCCCAGATAGATCACTCAATACCCCGAACAAGGTAAGAGAACCAAGTATACATAGTATATAGAAAATTATTCAATACTTAATGTTAAACATGAATAGATCGGTAGTTCGAGTCATGAAATGAATAGATCGGTGGCACACCAAGTCATTACAGCTGCATATGGTTATCTATTATAAGAATGGATGTTATGGAATGTGTGTTCTAAATTATGTATTTAGAATAGAGAACATTACTTAAAAAAAAAAAATCCCTTGTTTCTAAAGTCTTAAAATGGGAATGTTACACTTGGAAAGAATGTTGATTAGATGTAGAGAATTTGGAATCTCTCTCAATCCAAAGAAGTGTCACTTTGGGGTGAAAAAGGCCAAGCTGCTTGGTCATATTGTTTTCAAAGGCTGGTGTCATGATTAACCCTGAGAGAGTAGAAGCAATCAACAAGGTTCCAATTCCAAGAACAAAGAAGGGCATCCAATCCTTCTTTGGGAAAATCAACTTCATTAGAAGGTTTGTGTCTAATTTTTTTAATTGACTCTTCCTATTACATGCATGTTAAAGGAAGATAGAGTTATCAAATGGGAGGAGGCTACCATTAAGTATTTTGAAGCAATCAAATAAGCACTTAAACATGCACCTGTCCTAGTAGCTCCGAATTACAAGAAGCCTTTCCAAATATTCTCCTTTGCTTTTGAAAATACTATTACATCTATTTTTCTCCAAAAGGATGAAGATGGGGCTAAGAGGCCTATTTCCTTCTTTAGCAAGGCTTTACAAGCTACTAAGTTAAAGTACACAATCATGGAAAAACAAGCATTTTCCTTGGTGAAATCAACAAAGGTTTTCAGGCCTTATATCTTAAGTTCAAAAGTTATTGCTTATGTTCCCCACACCATGGTAAAAGACATCTTATCAGAGATGGAGATCTCGAGAAAAATATGTAGATGGGTGAAAAAACTACAGGAGTATGACATGGACATCCAAACCACTAAGTTGGTAAGAGGTTTGGGTCTTGCTAAGCTCATGGTTTGAGAGCAACTTTGCAGGTGTGGAAGTGAATGAGGTAGAGGAAGAAAGGGTAGATGTTCTTGAGAAATTGGTAAGTTCTGAGTGGTACAAGGATATAATATTTTACCTTAGACACCTATATTGTCCTGATCATTGAAATAAAAATAAAAAATAGCCCTCAAGATGGCTTCTCAAAAATACATCATCACCGACTTTAATGGCTTGGAAGAACCTTGAAGGTGTCCTCTTGAAATGTGTAACTAAAGATGAATCTCCCAAAGTAGTTTATTATTTCCATGGGGATTTTGTGAAGGATACTTTTCTGGAAGGGTTACAATGCACAAAGTTTTGAGAGCTGGTTATTAGTGGCCTACTCTCTTCAAAGATGCAACCATGCTTTGATTAGAAAATGTGAAAGCATGTTAGCATTTCTCCGGAATAATGAAAGCTTCAAGGTCCCTTCCTTTGCAACATTTATCAATTGAAGCTCCTTTCAAACAATGGGGATGGACTTCATTGGTGAGATCTCGAGATCCTTCTAGTGCTGGACATAAGTGGATCCTTGTAGCCACATATGACTTCACCAAGTGGGCAGAGGCAATCCCCACCAAGAAAGAAACACACGAGTTGTTATGGAATTCTTGTTGAATAATATCATATGCAAATTTGGTGTGCAGTCAATATTATGGCTGATAATGCCATGTGTTTGAGCTAAACCTTTGATGGCAATATGCAAGGAGTATGAGACCAATCTTAATTATTCTTCAATCTATAACCCCCAAGGAATGGACAAGTGAGTCCAAAGCAATAATAAGTTGTTGAAGATCATTAGAAGAACCTTGGAGTTGAACAAGATAAAATGGGGTGAACAACTGAAATTTGCAGTTTGGGTTGATAGAATCACTACCAAGAGAGCTACTAGTAAGATCCCATTTGAGTTGGTGTATGGAACTCAAGCTCTGCTGCCCTTACATCTGCAATTATCTTCATTTTAGTTTGTTCAACAACTTGAAGATCAGGAGGTCAGTCCATATGAAGCAAGGATTAATCAGATTATAGAGCTAGATGAAGAGAGAAGAGCATCCCACCAAAGGCATGTCATATTTAGAGAGAAGTTGAAAAGGTTGTTTGACAAGAAGGTCACTCCTAGGGCCTTCAATATTGGAGATCTGGTTTTGCTATGGGATAGCAGAAATAAAGATAAGGGAAAACATGGTAAATTTGATGCATTATGGATGGGCCCTTACTCCATTGATATCAAAATTAGAGAGAATACCTTTTTCTAAAGGAATTAGATGGGGAATTTCTTGAACTTCTTGTTAATGGTAGGCATCTGAAGCATTTCTTAGATTAATCCCCAACTTTGAGGTATGCACCAACTTGTATAGTGTATAGTGTTTGGATTTTGCTCTATTTTTGGTGTTTTGGTGGTTCTTGGTTTGCCTTGGTGTGTGGCAGCCATTTTTGTCGGTTTCTTAGCTAGTTTTTGGTGGCTTTGGCTCATGACTCTATTTTCCCAATGGATTATTTTGGCACTTGTTCTACTTATTGTTATTTTGGAACTCACTTGGGAGTACCCATCCTCGAGAAGGAGCCGATGTTGGTGCCCATTTTGATCCTTTGTTATATTTCCATTTTTCCCCTTTGATTTTCATGCTCTAAAATGTTTTTCTTCGAATTTGGTGGTCTGCAAAATTTTTCCCTCTAGATTGAATACCTTGAAGTGCTAACAACTTATTATTTTTCCCCAATTTGAAAGAAAAATACATGCATGCCCTGTTTTGTGCCCTAATTTTTCAAATCCATGGGCCTCTATTGTTTTTTCAATTTTTCCCAGCCTTTGGAGCTCATGGTTGTTTGTTTTATGCTTTTTACGCCCTTAAAAATCTATCCCTATGGTCAAAAATTGCCTAAAATAACTTTTCATCTTTTTTTTGACCAAAAAATCCTTCACCCACGAAGAAAAGATCGAATTCGGGCATCCTAGTGATTTTTGTGTTTTTTGAGGGTCATACGGGTGTCCTCTGCCTATCAAAATTATTCAGGACATCCCCTCATATGTGGCCACTTGTGGTTGGACAAGGTTCGGTGGGTCTGTTTGAAAAACTTAACATTTTTTGTGTTTTGGAAAAAATCAAAATTTCCCCCGCAACTCCACAGTCCCAGAGGAGGACACATGTCATGTTCTCATTCAAAGGTAGGATGGAAGGCTGGCGGGGGACTTAGAAGATTTTTACCTTTTTGGTGAAAAGGGAAAAAGGTTGAGGAAAGGGTCCGGGTCCCATGATGGAGCGAAGGGAGACATATGGGTCAGAGATAAAACGGATGGATGGGCCATCGGAGGCAAAAGGGAATTTTTTCCCTTTTCAAAAATGAGTCAGAGTGAGAATTTAAAGCGCTGGCCTGCAAATGAACCATAGGGAGACACGTGGTGGGTGTAGAAGGAAGTGTGGGCTGTCAGGAGGAAAAGGGGAAATTTTTCCCTTTTGGCAAAATGACTTAGAGTAAAAATTTGAGGTGTAGCTCCATGTCGAAGCAGAGGGAGACATGTGGTAGGGATGGAATCGAAGGCGCGGGTCCACAGAGGAAAAGTAATAAATTTTCCCTTCATGAAAATGGGGTGTTAAAATGAGAAATGAGGCCTGCATATCCTCAACGATAGAGAAGGTGACACATGTCAAAGATAGAGGAGAGTGCGGGCAGTGGGGAAAAAACTAAAAAAATTCAAATTTTCCAAAACAGGTGGAAATGTGTAGAATTGAGCCACGACTTGATGGGACCCACCTTATGCCATGTGTCAGCACCAAATTTCAAGGGCGGAGGCGGAGAAAAATGTCAAAATTTTACACTTTTTCAAAAATATTAAAAATTCAAAAAGTGATCCCAAATCCATTCCCAATTGTATTATGACATGTGGAGGGCTCAAATTGAAGGGAGAAAGGGAAAATCAATGGTAATTGTGCATTTTTCAGTTTGGCTACCATTTTTGCTCTAGGAATCTTGGAGATGTGAATTTTGCATCAATTTTCATCAAATTTTTGGTAAATTCATGTCGTTTGTGCCTACAAGGACCAATGCAAGTGGTTTTAAGGATCAATTTGTAGATTTGAGGTGTTTTTGAAATGATTTTTGCCCTAGCCCATGTAAAACGTGAAATATCAAATTAAGAAGTTGTAGAATAAAATTTTGGAGGGATAAGGATGAAATGATGAAATGAAAGGGGTCTGCATGCTTTGAGGATGAAAAATGTGCCCCCACAATGGATAATGATGAAGGTTTTGTAATGATTCACCTTTTTTGAAACACCTGGCAACTTTTGTTGTAAATATGTTAAACGTCCCTATCTGCGAATCATGTTAGAATTCTATGTGAAAACTTGATGCGTGGCATATTATTTTCTTGGGAAATAACGATCAAATGTAATAGAATGTTATATAATGCATGTTTTTGACATGCAAAATGTCAGAGAAACTTATAATTTCATGGGAAAATCTGGGAAGAATCCCATTCTCTGAGAAACCACCTGAGAACCATTTCTAATTCCTTTTTACATCAGATTTGTATCATGTTGAGTTGTTTTAAGTTGTAGAGCCATCAAAAAGCTACGATATTGTTATTATAAAACTCCCTACTAATGATTTGATCATTTCCGTATTATTTTGTGTTGTCTCTTGGCAAAATTTACATATACTTATGTTTCGAGAATGTTTTCAATTTTTGTTTCTTGCTCTACATTGCTGAGTCTTGTGTCTAAAGTATGTCTTGATCATACATGGTCCCATTTCTTGTCGATAGTTTAGTGGCATTTGTAATCTCACATTAATAAGATCTTTCATCTGATAAAGAGAAATAGATTTAAAATCACTTTACCTTCCTTAAGTTTAGAGATTGTTTGTAAACCTTTGGGTGCACCTTAGGTCATGATAAAATAGAGGTTTCTAGATGTTTTGTTGGTTCATCTGCTTCAAGATTTTGGCGGTTTGTCAAATATTTTGTGGAAGAGTGTAGATCCGGGCCTCCATTTGGTGCACATATCCTAGTTGAAGGAGTACCTTAACCCTTTTGAAGCATTATGTTGTTTAGGTCTAATAAATTTCTTGCAAATGTCCTCAAAGAATTTGGAAAATTCTGGTTAGTATTGTCAAATCTCCCACCAAAATTCATCCAAAAAAACTAATCCTACCCATACTACTCCTACATTGCATTTTTGTCAACAAAATAATATAATCCATTTACAAAAATGCACAAATAAATTCAAGATCATACAATGTCTTGATAACCCTTGCCTTGCATTGAAAGTATCTCCATAATCTTGAAGTGACAACTTGTGAACTAAGATTTGGAGTGTTGGTCATATTTTCCCGAGGCCTTTTCATACTATTTACATAGATTAAGGGATATTTTCATCTCCTTCACCATTTGAGGGTTAAAAATAGGTCCTCTTACCTTGGTTGAAAGGCATGACCTAAAATAGTTAGGACAGGATCAAGTCCTATTTGAATGTTATCCATCTCTCCACAAATCGAGTGCCAGTTAGATCACATCCCCGGCTAAAAATGACACATCATGATATATTTGACTTCAATCTTCATTCTATATCTCTCGATGCTACTTAGACTGAAAAGGAGAACAAATTTGGGTACCAACATAGGTGAGGGATTTTTCACAATCTTCTATCAGTGATATGGCGAGAGTTCTTGTGGAAAATAGTTTGAAGGAAATATCATCAGAAGATTTGAATCATTATTTTG
Source organism: Taxus wallichiana var. yunnanensis (assembly GCA_018340775.1). Classification (NCBI taxonomy): domain Eukaryota; kingdom Viridiplantae; phylum Streptophyta; class Pinopsida; order Cupressales; family Taxaceae; genus Taxus; species Taxus wallichiana. The sequence goes on from CM031242.1 coordinate 198,281,145, forward strand.
ACTGAGTGGTCCTAATGAAGCATTTCATGAGGGCCTTGATTGACATAGAATGTGTAGGAGACACTAGAGGGCCCTTGACTCATTAGCAAGTCTAAATCAAACTTCTTACAAGGCTAATTAAGATCAACCCTATTTTCGTGGATTTTCAATCTATGTGTTTTCATCTCTTTTGATGGGAACATTTGAAGACTCCTAAAATCCTAAAGAAATTTTGGATTGAAAGGAGGCCCAAGTGTCTAGGAAAACTAATTTTCAATGTCCATTCTTGTGTGATGAAGAATTTTTATTAAAGGAGATTCCCAAGGAATCTTATGTGTTATATGAAAAATCTTCCATTGACACTGTGCCTTCCATTTCTCACAAGGTGGATGAATTAGAGTGGAGGATTACCTCCCGGAGAAGGGAAAAACAAGACCTTCATCCTCACAACTAGGTTCAATGCCAGCACCATATTTAGGGAAGAGGAGGGGCAAATCAAGATCTCAGCCCCTAATTATTATCTCAGATGGAGAAGAGGAGTTGTCCCTATTTTCTTATCGTTCAAGGGCACTAATCTTCTCTTCTTGGGACAACAGGGGCACATTTGTAGTTTGGTCATCCACTCACTCAGGGTGTTATGATCCCTCTTTATGGCATGGCCTCTCAGGTCCTCATCCGATTCCTTCCCCCAGAGAGCACCCACCCTTTTCAAGGAGATGGAAAGGTGAAACTAGCTCAAAGTCCCTTGTTCCTTCTGGCCACCGTGATGTAGTCCTTGGTCTTCCAACCATTCTAGCCATCCCTTCTTAATCTACTCATAACAATTCTACCCTTCACAAGGGGAAGGGGAAGATGAAATTCTTCACAAGTGGCCTAGATCTTATAGACTAGGTGTCTTCTTACTAGAAGAAGATTGAGCTAGAGAAGATCATGCATGAACCAAGAATGACTCTCAAGTAATTAATGGATATGGGGATGTTACGGGATTTAGCGAGGTCAATGGTGTTTATCCAAACAACACATGGCTCTCGATTAATTCTCACAGAGTAAGAATAAGTTGTTGAACAAACTACCTCCACTAGGTGGGACCTACGAAGGATTGAATTGTCTCTACGAGTCATTATGCTCATCATTCATGCTTTTGTTTTAAATCATGTAATCATATCCTTTTTCCATGGGCTAGGGCCCTATAGAATTTTCAATTACACTTGAGGCTACTTTCAATTGATGTCACTTTTAAATTATCATTTTTTAACATGTAATTTCTTTTTGTTTCACCATCATGGATTTTTTAACTTAGCACTGATATTAGCGATGGAAATAAATCACTCATGCACTTTCAATGGTTCACAATACTATCCTTGAGTTACACGGCTCTAAACATCAAATTTTAGGGTTTCCTTCTTGCCTTGTGAGGATTTCCTTCCTTTGTAGGTCTTTCCTCCTCTTGATTTATGCCTGGGTGACACATGGAAACATCTCGCATCCCCTCTTTTTTGACTTCTCAACTCGTTGGGAAATCCTTGCTATGCGTAAGCCACGTGTTGGACGCTGCAACTAGGGGGGGAAAACTCACCATACCCTTTCAAAATTGCACCAACAAGACACATGGACACCCCTCCTATCCTCTAAAGGAACTACCTCCTTAATGGTCTTCAAAAATTGTCCCCGACCCCTTGCCGATTTTATAGAAATCCCTTTCTACCTTTACAATCCTTAATTAGAACAATTGGGCATGTGAACATTATGGGAATTACTCAAAGAAAAGGGGAGAGAGTATTTGAGTTCTAACATTGTCTCTAACTCAAGGACGGGTACCCTTGTGGGTGCCAAAAGAACTGTTAAATACAGACTAGGTTCCAAAAATCCATTGGGTTATGGAGTCAATTATCATACACACTAGGTCAAGTGATAAAAACCATCCTCCAAAAACAAACCAAGGAACCAAAGTAACTGGTCGAAAAAAACTAGGGGCCAAAATAGAAACCAAAACACACACAAAAATGAAAAAATAAAGAAGGAAAAATATACACTGTACAATTTGGGTCATACCTTATCCTGAGAGTTAATCAATAAAATGTTTTAGGTTCCTACCATTAAAATTCTACTCTAGAAACTCTCCATCCATATCTTTCAAGAAGAAAGTATGTTCCCAATCCTGATATCAATGGAATAAGGGCCCATCCATAATGCATTGAACTTTCCATGTTTTCCCTTATCCTCATGTCTACTATCCCATAACAATATGAGATCCTCGATATTGAAGATTATGGGAGTCACCTTTTTGTCAAATAATTTCTTGAGCTTTTCCCTGAACTTCAAATGTCTCTAGTGGGACTCTCTTCTTTCTTCATCCAACTCAACAATCTGATTTATTCTTACATCATAAAGGGCTTGACTTGATCTTCCAGCATTCGAATAAACTGGTAGGAAGATAACTGCATGTGTAGGGGAAGAAGGGCTTGAGCTCCATAGACTAATTCAAATGGGATTTTTCCAGTGGATCTTTTAATAGTGATCCTATCTGCCTAAACAACCTTCAAGTGCTCACCCCATCTTCATTTATTTACCTCCAATGTCCTGTCTTATTATCTTCAACAATTTTTTGTTGTTGGATTCAACTTGTCCATTTCCCTATGAGTTATAATTAGATGCACATGTCATGTTTATACCATATTCTTCACACATAGTGACTAATGATTTGGCTCGAAAACTCATGACATTGTCAGAAAATATCTTCATAGACACACCAAACCTACAAATTATATGATTTAAGATGAAATCAATAAGAACCTGATGAGTCACCTTCTTGGTGGGGATAGCTTCAACCCATTTGGTGAAATAATCAGTAGCCACCAATATCCATCTATGGCCTACACTAGAAGGTTATGATATTTCAGCTATAAAATCCATGTCCCACTACTTGAAAGGAGCCTTAATTGATACTGGTTGCAGAGGGAGAGCACCAGAAGCCTTCATTTTCCCTAAAAATCTCTGACAACTTTCACATTTTCTTACCAACAAGGTTGTATCTTTGAAAAGTGTGGGCCACCAAAGTAGCCTAACCTCAATATTTTGTGGGCAAGTAACCCTTAGGAAAAATGCCCCCACACACTCCTCCATGAAATTATGAAACCAACTCGGGAGCTTCATCCTCCGTTACACATCTGAGAAGAACCCCTTCAGGATTTTTCCATGCCAACCCATAATCAGTGATGATATATTTTTGGGAGGCTAACTTGAGTTTCCTTCTTTGATTTTTATCCAAATTCCCTGGACATTCCAAATTTTTGAGGTAAAATATGATGTTTTTGTACCATATAGAATTGATCAACTTCTCATGTACCTCCACATTTCCTTCTTCAACCTCATTTACTTCCATCACTTGTAAGTTTCTTTAAGCCATTAGCTTTTCTAAACCCAGACCTCTAACCAATTTGGTAGTCTGAACATCCATATCATACTCTTGCAATTTGTTCACCCATCGACATATTTTGTTGGAAACTTCCATCTCTGATAAAATGTCCTTGACCATTATATGGGGAAGATAAGCTATAATCCTTGAGCTTAGAATTTACGACCTGAAAGATTTTATTTCTTTAACAAAGGAAAAATCCTACTTTTTCATAATAGTGTATTTCAAATCATCTCCTTGTAATGCTTTACTAAAGAAAGCAATTGGCATTTCATTTCCTTCCTCATCTTTCTACAAAATTACAAGTGCAATGGTGATTTTGGAGGAAAAATAAAACATTTGAAAATCCTTTTTGTAATCTAGAGCTACCAAAACAGGAGAATTCTTCAATGCTTCCTTAATTCTAGTAAAATCTTGGATAGATTCCTCCTCCCATTTGATAATCTGATCCTTTTTAGCATACTTGTGATAGGGATAGTCATTTCAGAAAAGTTAGAAATGAATCTCCTGATGAAGTTTATCTATCCAAAGAAGGATTGAATTCCTTTCTTATTTTGGGAATATGAACTTTTCCAATAGCTTCCACTCTTTCAGGGTCAATCATGACCCCTTCCTTAGATACAATATGTCCCAACAACTTTGATTTTTGAACCCCAAAGTGGCACTTTTTAGGGTTCAATGAAATACCATATTCTCTACATCTTAACAACATCTTCTCCAAATGTTACGGGTAATCATCCCTTTTTATAGAAAATAATATCACATCATCCTAGTATATAGCTATAAAATCACTTATATACCTAGTGAATGCCACATCCATATCTCTTTGAAAAGTGGCGTCAGCATTCATCAGACCAAATGACATTCTCACGTACACATAAGTACCCTAGGGAGTGGTGAAAGAAATTTTGATTCATTCTGATTACTTCACAACCACTTGGTTATATCCCAAGAATCCATCTAACGTAGACAATATTTCTGACCCATTGATTAGTTGCAACATATTATCCATGTTAGGAAACAGATAATTATCTTTTATTGATGCCTTATTCAAATTTCTAAAATCTACATAGATTCTTATGTCTCCATTCTTTTTTCTGGTTGATCCTAGATTTTCCACCCAAGAAGAATACCTCGTAGGTTGTATAATATCTCATCCCTAAGTTTTTGAGTTCTTATTGCATCTTTAGGGATAAGAGAGGATTAATTGGCCTATTTTTTCCTGAATGGCTTGGCCTTAGGTTCTAAAGGTATTTCATGTTGGAAAAGATCCTCTCTATACACCTTTAATTCGAATACCACCATACTAAGCAATCCTAGTATCTTTTTAACAACTGGATATATGACTACTTTTATTCTCTACTCAAGTTACTACCCAGCCATATTTTTCTAGGTTTATCACTAGTCCCTAAGTTGTGTTGCTCTACATCTCTCAAGACATGCATGTGTTTTGCGAACAATCTTATCAACATTGTCAAAATTTGATTCCAAAGCAACTAACCCCTTGGAATTGTATTTGTTTTCAATTGAATAACCTCTTGGCGAAAAGATTCTCCTTAACATCACACATAGAAATCATTAGTTCCCAATCCACATTTTGGTTTGTAAATTCTCCTTTATTTTGTAGAAACCTCTGAATCTAGGCATCATCTTTGAAAATTTTCCAATGTTTGAGATTATCAGGGACAGATGGTCTTGTCAACACTTCTATATAATACTCATAGTAAGGATATATTGTACAATTTTCAAATACAGATCCCAATACTTCCAATCTTTTCTGCTATAGTATTCTATTTTTCGGCATGTTATATTATGTTGAAAGAATCAAACATTTCAATAAAATACCCAAATACACGCTTATATTGCTTCATTCTTTGGTTTTTGGTTACATACAATTTCCTAACTTGATTGAATACCGATTTCTGAATCTCTTTTAATAATAATGTCCCTAATACCATACCTCCAAGCAATCCTTAAACCCAAAAGCAATGCTTCATATTCTGCAATATTATTAGTACACTCAAATTTGAGTTTAAAAGAAAAATTGAATTCCTCCTGATTTGGAGATATTAGGACAACACCAACACCATTCCCAAATTTAGAACAAGCTCCATCAAACATCAAAATCCAAGGGGAACCAACTTTCTCAAGACATTTACATTTTTCAATACCATGTTCTTTAAAATCTACATAGCCCACAAAATTATCAACATCTACATCTGTATATAATACTTCATAAGAAGCATTGTTAGGGTCTTCAATCAAATGTAACATATTTTTCTCACCATAAAATTTCACAAGGATTCCTTCTACTAGTATGGTTGCATATGACATATCCATCTATACACTTCCTCCCACACTAGAACCCATTTTCTTGACAACAACATTCCCCATTTGGCCGGGAAATCCATAATAACTACATTCATGGTTAAGCACTTGCCTGGGTAAGCTTCCAATTACACTATCAATCCTTTAACATATCCAATCACCAACACTTCTCTTGAATCCATAGTAGTGCACTTTCCAAAATTTTTGTCACTTTGATATTTAATTCATTCATTACCTCAAGAGGCATCACATTACATGAGGCTCTGAATCAAACATATAGTTGTGCACTAGCCTATATTTGATGATTAAAGTAGTATAAAAAGGATCAACATCAAGTTGAGACTCAACAAGAGAAGTACCCAAATATACCTTAGGTGATTCTCCCAATTCTTATAGTTCTCTTGGTACTTCCAGTTCTACAATGATAGGGGGAACATCCACACTATTCACATTTTTTCCTTGGGTTATCACTTCCTCTTTAAATCCCAAATATTCAAATGCCTTTTTCTATGCTCAAGGATCTGAGCAATTCAACAATAGGCACAATAACTTTAATTTGACTCAAAATCTAGGCTATATCATAAGGAACATATTTGGGTAGGACTGTGTTGGGAGGGATATTTATGGCTCCTTTTGGTGGTATGAGAGTCTTTACAATTTGGGCATGAGTGGGGGTAAAAGTTTTACTTGGAGTGACTGGGATTTTGTTAAGTGTATCCCTTTTCTAGGGTTCTTTTATGATATTAGTGAGAAGTGGAGTTTTTTTCTTCGCTTGTGGCCCTCCCCCTTTAACAATTCTACTTCTGGTATTATATTCCTTTTCCTGAGTGACCACTGCATTTATCAAAATTTGTATATCTTATTTAGAAGGAATTTCCACATTATATTTCTTAATCATTAAATCCCTTAAATATTCAAAGTCATGATTAGGAAAATCAAATTCTTGTACCATATCAATTTCAACATGATCATTAGGAGGAAGAGGTAATACCGATGGATGCAATCCTAGAAATTTTCAACTGTTCTAGAACTTATCAATTCAGTTGAAGTGAATCCTTGTTGTAAATTTTGGGGCATTCCATCATACATACATCATCATAAGATTCATCATCATTTGTTTCTTCAACCTCCTTACTTAGATCACAAGGGGAATGTGGCAGAAAACACTTGTCACACTAATCAATAACATGGGCCTCTTCTATTGTGGCAACCCCTAGCGGTCAAGGATCAGGGACCAATCTATTTTCTCTAGGTTATGGTTGTTTATTTCCTAATCCCATGGTCCCTTTTCCTCTTTCATAAAATTTGTAATCACCTCTAGGATAATTTCTAAATCTATCTTGGCCTTGAGGTTTTTTTACCTTGAGAACTTTGTTCTATTCCCTTTTCTGCTTGGGTGACTTATAAGATATTTCTTTAACTACTCCAGCCAAAGTCTTCACAACTTCCTCTAGATCCACCACCTTGTTTGACTGAGGTCTATCGAGATTAATAAATTTGACACCCTCCCTTTTAGGGGATTTCCCAACCGCTTTAATATTATTATCAATTTATGAATCCATTATGAAATCTTGCCTCAATGTTCCAAGTTTATTATCTCTCAAACAATAGGAAGATTTATTTTCAAAGGCATTAGTATAATTAATTAGGCATGACTCATCACTAGGCCTCAAAATTATGGGTAGTCTATTTAAAGTATTATTGAATCTGGTATTGAAATTGTGAACAGATTCATTGGGATTCTTCTTTATATTCTCAAACTTAGACAAGAGGAACCTTGGGTCTATTTTATCCCCATATTGTAATATGAAAGAATTCTTCATCTCATTCCATGAATCCACTGAGTTATCTGGAAAATATTTGTACCAATCACACGCATCTTCTTCTAGAGTGTGAATGAATAGCTTTATATACACATCTTCATATTCAATTTTGAAGTCCTCCATCATATTGACAAAGAGTCTCAAATGTTGGTCACCAGTGATGGCATTATTTCCCTGAAATTTAGGTAATCTATTTCTCACATCTTGCGGTACAACATTAGGATACCCAACCATGCCCCTAAAATTTATTGGCCCAAACGTGTTGATGACAAAAGGAGGTCTAGGTGGAGGCTGGGCCATGTTATTTTAAGGAAGTGATCCTATAGGTGGATTAAAATGGTATAGGAATAAGGGCCTTTGAAGTACACACGTATGATCTTCACAACAAATATCCCCCAAAACTCATCCTTATAAAAGGTGTTATCATTTTTGAGTGATAAAGGAAAGAAATGAGGGACACTTATTCCAGACACCAATGATGACCCCTCACCAATTGGAGTATTAAGGTTCACCCGAGGACTATTTGATTCTAAAATATTTGATGACGTATGATAATCCTCAACTATATGTTGATCACTTTTCATAAGTAAAAATACCTTCTCTCTCAACTCTTGATTCTCCAACGCTTTCTAGACAAGTCTCCTTTTTGGATCTGTTTTCCCGAGCTCTAGAAACAATCTTCAAGTATGATATTTGTTAAAGATATACCTTCTTCCTTCCATATTTATAAATATTAACAAAAAATATCACTTGACAAATATTAAGACACTTGTATTTACCAAAAAATTCAAACCAATACAAAGTCTCCACCAAGGATTTTCACCTTATATGTTCTAAAGCACTATAAGTAACTTGTCAAGTGTCTATCAATACTCAATTTCTAAAAATATCAATAGATATGATCATCCTTTGTCAATATTTATCACTATCAATAGAAATTTAGTACAACATTTGCCAAAATCAAGAAATATTACACAATGAACTTCTAATCTTGCCCAATCTTCACAATGCTTAATAAAGGATGATGTTTAAAAATGAATTTTCATCTAAACATGTACAAATTATTACCAAAGATCAATATGTGTATGTATATGCACAAATAGTCCCTGGCTACAACACCATATCATTTTTGGTACCCAAATTGGTTCTCCCTTTGAGGACAAGCAACATCAACAGGATGAGCAAAATGCTTAGAGACAGATAAATCATATTTTGATTCTTTTGTAGTCAGGGGAAGGATGTAGCTGACTCTTTGTCACTTGAGCTCAGAAAATTTGGGTAGCACCATGTAAAGGGTTTGACCTACCCTTACTAATTTTGGTTGTGCCTTCAACTAGGGTGAGAAGACCAATTTTTTAATGTATATTTTGAAGAGATATGAATGGATCGATTATACATAACTCTCTCTCTATGATATTTGAAAGGAAACCTTAAGAAGACATGGTCAATGCAACATAATCTAACTCTTACGAGTTGTCACTTCTAGAGAATGGAGATGTCTTCCAAACAAGGTTTAGGTTACTAAAGACAACAATAAGACCTAGTTGCTCCTGCATGTTTCAGACAAAGGGTGGGTAAATTCAACATATATCCTCAACATTTATGGAAAAATAGTGCAAACATGGGTATTTTATGTAGGATTTATCATTTATAAATGGGTTTTGGTGGGGAATTAAGTAGGATAAAGTTGATTATACTAGATTCCTAGGGACTTTTAACAAAGGTTGGGAAGTGCAAGAAAAGATGATAAAAATACTTCAAATAGTCAATGATGAACCTTTAACCAGAAAGTGTGTGCCCATGGAAGCCCAAATATGCATGGTATCACACATTCTTTGAGAATTTAACATAAAATCTCATGTCAAAGACTCAACTAAACATCAGATATTCTTGATCCATCATGTCTAAGATACACTCATAGAATAACAAGTAGTCAATATCAACATGGAAGTAAAGATAATTTAAATTGTTTATTATACAATGAAATGAAAGATCTCTTCTCACTGCACAATTGCAAATACAACAATACCACCACAAGGATCAGATCTTATGTGATTCAGAGGAATTCCTAATATAATATTGTGATAGGAACATGAATAACTATTTTGAAACACATAAAATTTAAAATGGATTCAACAATAATCATGATTAACACGATTAAATCGGGGCTCATCAAATTCATTAGAAAGGAAAGTTTCATTTATAATATCAATTCTTGTCAATGGTTGTACACTTGTAACCATATTGACATGATTCATTTTGAAGGCTCGAAATTAACAGGTTTCTCGAAAAATCTCTTGGAAAGATGGATTTTCTTAGTCTTTTCTCTTTCTTAGAAAATAATTCTTAGAAAATTTTTAACCCCCTTATGCAAGAGTATCCTCATCACCTTTATACTATTCCATCCCCATTTTATTTTTGGGTTTCCTCCCAAAAAGTGGATATTCCAAAATACATTTGTCTTTCTCAAAATGCCAGGTGTATCAATGATATGTTTAAAAATATTTTTGTTTTCCTTGCTAGGTGTAAAGAGTATGGGAGTTATTCATTTTTATCTTATCCTGTATGATTAAAATATTCTTGTCATTGCTTATGAAAATTGTTTTTATAATTCCTCGCACCTAGTGATTTGATAGTTATTGTTGATATCCTTCAAGAACTTTAAGGTGACTGAAGTGACGAGACACCTGTTATTTAGTACCTGAAAATACATCCTAATTATCATGCATCCTCTCTTCGCATCCACTAGGTTTAATCATACAATGTGGGTCCTATCAAATCGAACTAATTCACCAACTATGATCATCCCGATTCACTTCAACCATTAAATTCTTCTCGTATGAGCTGAAAAATATCTTCCTTTATTATACGTAGATGATATCCTCCAATTCAGTCAATCCATGCTACTTTTACCATAAAACCCAATTTTATCCCATCACCAAGATGTATTATTTTTCTTATCTTGTAGGTGAGGGCATTTTTCACAATCTTCTATTAGTGATATGGTGAGAGTTCCTGTGGAAAATAGTTTGAAGGAAATTTCGTTAGAAGATTTGAATCAGATTTTTGACCTGAGTGGTCTTGATGAGGCTTTCATTAGGGCCTTGTTTGACATAGAATGTGCAGGAGACACCAGAGGGCCCTTAACTCATCAATAAGTTTGGCTCATACTTCTTACAAGGATAATTAGGATAAATCCTATTTTACAAATTTTTAATCTATGTCTTTTCATCTCTTTTAATGGGAACATTTGAAGAATCCCAAAATCCTTAAGAAATTTTGATTGAAAGCAGGTCCCAAGTGTATGCGAAAAATGAATTTCAATTTCCATTCTTGTGTGATGAAGAATTTGTATTAAAGAGATTCTAAAGGAATCTTACGTGTTATATAAAAAAACCTCCATTGACATTGTGCCTGCCATTTCTAACAAGGTGGATGAATTAGAGTGGATGATTTCCTCCTTGGAGAAGGAATAAACATGACCTTCATCCTCCAAACTAGGTTCAATTCCAATGCCATCTTTAGGGAAGAGGAGGGACAAATCAAGCTCTCAACCCAAAATTATTATCTTAGATGGAGAAGAGGAGTTTTCCATATCTGATCATCATTCAAGAGCATAAATATCCTCTTCTCGGGACAACAGGGGCAGGTTTGTAGTTCGGTCATCCACTTTTTCAGGGCGTTATGATCTCTCCTCATTGCATGGCCTCTCAGGGCCTCATTCGATTCCTTCCCCTAGAGAGCACCTATCCTTTTCAAGGAGATGGAAAGATGAAACTAGCTCAAAGTAACTTGTTCCTTCTGGCCACCGTGATGTAGTCCTTTTCTTTCAACCATTCTAGCCATCCCTCCTCAATCTACTCAGAACAATTCTACCCTTCATAAGGGGAAGGGGGAGAGGGAATTATTAAAAAGTGTCCTAGATGTTATAGCATAGGCGTCTTCTTACCAAAAGAATATTGAGATGGAGAAGATCATGAAAGAACCAAGAATGACTCTCAAGTCATTAATGGATATGGGGATGTCGTAAGATTTAGTAGGGTCAATCATGTTTATCCGGATAACATTGGCTCTGATTAATTCTCGCCGAGGAAGAACAAGTTTTGAACAAATTGCCTTCCCTGGGTGGGAGCTACGAAGGAGTGAAGGGTATCTCGAGTCATTGTGCTCATCTTTCATGCCTTTTTTTGAATCATGTAATCGGACCCTTTTTCCATGGGTGAGGCCCCTATAGAGTCCCTATTTTTAATTTCAGCCGAGGCTACTTGTCAACCGATGTCACTTTTAAATTCTCATTTTTAACATGTAATTACTTTTTGTTCCACCATTATGGATTCTTTAACTTAGCACTGATATTAGCGATGAAAATAAATCACTCCCACACTTTCAATGGTTCACAATACTATCCTTGAGTTACACAGCTCCGAACATCACCTTTTGGGGCTTCCTTCTTTCCTTGCGGGGATTTCCTTCCTTCTGCGGGTCTTTCCTCTTCCTGAATTACACCTGTGTGACATGTGGAAACATCCACATCCCCCTTCTTTGACATCTCAACATTTTTGGATAGCCTTGCTAAACATAAGCCACGTGGTGAATGCTCACAACTAGGGGGAGGGCCTGACTCACCATACCCTTTCAAAAGTGCACTAGTGAGACAAGTGGACACCCCTCCTCTCCTCCATGAGAACTACCTTCTTAATGGTCTTTGAAACTTGTCCCCAACCACCTGCCAAGTTTGTAGAAATATCTTTCTATGTTTACAATCCTTAATTATAACAATTGGGCATGCGAAACATTGGGGGCATTACTCAAAGAAAACGGGCAAGAATATTCGAGCTCTAACAATTTCAACATCCATGTCATGGTAAAATTATACATATACCATTCCATGATAAAAATAAATACATCAAGATTCATAGCAAATATTATATAATGCCAATAAATCATCATCCACCCATAAGTGAATATAACACACAAACATGATCCATTTATCTTGTTACATTTTCCAACTTATATCCATAAGTCTAATAAACTACTTATAAAAGGAATAAAACTTCACTCACAACATAAAATTAATAGTGATGTATGATGGTTGGATAATGTTAGTGGTGTTTAGCACATTCACATAATCCACTCATTGTCGATCGATATCAACTGAATAGATAAAGAAAAAGAAAAACATAAAGAATTCACACATCACACAAGTAAACTAGATGTTACCCAATCCCGTGGTGTGTTTCAGTTCTTATATTACCATCATTTTTTATGTTCAATACCTTGATCTGAAAACCTCTCTCTGATGATGTCCTACCTCACCATTTGAATGAGGGTTTACATTCTCCTGCATGCACCTCATGTCACCAAGAAGGTAGTCCAAATCAATAAAATTCAACATAATGATAATAAACATGCTAATTTCCACATTTGAAAATGATCATAACAAATAATTATCCAATTTAAGAATTTCATTTTAATCCTCATGATTAAATAAGAACTTAATTTTTAAATCCACATAGGAGGGATGTGATAGGTCTTCTCAATGTGCCGATTACTTTGGGGTTCATGTGGTTCTGTCATCACCAATCTAGCACTATGATAATTCTCCACCGGGAACTCCTCATGCTATGATTATTTACTAATGCACAACCTTTAGTTTGGTGGATGTACTCACGGAAACACAACAAAAACATAACACAAGAATACCATAGACTATGATACGAAGGAATGATGACAAATCTGAAATATAAGTGTAAATTATAATATCAACATGAAATTGTTACAATCTCACCCATGAGGTTCTTCAAGTGTTATTAACTTCACTTGCCTTCCAACAATAACTATGGGAGAAACTTCACAATTACACCTCTTAATGGCTTCTTTAACACACTTACTCATACAATATTTCTCACTACTTCCTTCTATATCAAATGAGGGGGGTGGCCTCTTTATTTATAGGAATTCAGGCTTATCCACCCTATCTCTAAGATAGGATATGAAATCTCTTCCGGCCAATCATATTCCATGCCTAAACTCTTTCCTTTACATGTAGGCTTATCTTCTAAGATAAGATAAACCTTATCATCTCACATGGGTTCCACCTTTTTAGAATTTTCCACAAATAAAATACACAAAATATTTATGACATCACTCTTTGTCCTTATTACAAATATAATATTTCTAATTCCTAATCATGTAGACCCTACTTCTCTACTTACCCCAACTTTGACATTTTAACATTACCGGACCACTTACGACAAATATTTACTTTTTACCACAACATTCCTATTGTACTTTGATTGTTACCGTACTCTACTTTATTGGTGGCACCGTACTGACAGCGCCGTTATCTTCTATTAGATGCCACTACTAATCATACTTAACAACATCCTATTCCTAATACATACATAATAAAATAGAAATTACGGAGGAAAATTTTAATGTCGACATTTTCCCCCTTCCTAGCTTCTACTCCATCCTCGGAGTAGACTATTCTGGTGCTTGGAAAATATTTAACTTGTCATGGTTGACCCATTTCGTAATGGGAGTGCCATCCAATTCCTCCAGTCGATATGTACCATTTTCATGCACAACTACTATTTTGTAGGGCCCCATCCATTTTGGAAGGAATTTTCTCTGCCTTTTTTTTTTGTATCATATACTAGAACCAAGTCATTCACATGAAATGGATACCAATGGATCTTTTGATCAAAGTATTCCTTATGCTTCATTTTCTTCTTATAGCTTGTATCCTTCATTGTTTCCCTCATTTCCTCTAGCAAATGAATATGTACCAACCTTTCTTTTACTAAATCACTTTCATCCATCCTTTCATTTTTCATAACTCTCACAGTGGGAATATCAAACTCAATAGGAAGAACTGGATCAATGCCATAAGCCAACTGAAATGGGGAGTATCATGTTGTTGACTTTGATGTTGTCCTATATGCCCACAATGCTGCATGAATCCTTTTATCCAACTTATGTACCTACAAGGCTACATCTTTTGCTAGAATTTGACACAACACAAAATTTGTTTGTTCCACCTATCCATTTGTGCTTGGCTTGTATGTTGTTTCCTTCCTATGCTTAATAGAAAACTTGTTGACTAGGGCTTCTACCACCTCATTAATGAAGTGGATTCCTTGATCTATTACAATTTCTAATGGGCAACCAAATCTGGTGACAATGCGTTCATATATGAACCTTTCCACTTCATCCATGGAAGCTATTTTCAATGGCCTAGCTTCAACCCACTTGGTTAAATAATCTGTGGCAACTACAATATACTTATTTTGGCATGGGGTAGTTGGAAGTGGACCTACAATATCTATTCCCCACTTTTCAAAGGGACCAAGTGGAATAATAGGGCATAATGGAGCTGATGAAGTCTTACGATTACCATGTGTTTAACAAATATCACATGTATTACAATAATTACAACAATCTCTAAAAAGAGTGGGCTAGTGATAACCTGCATCCAAGATCCTTCTTGTTGTGAGTTGTCTAGAGAAGTTTCCTCCACATGTACCATTGTGGAATTCTTCTATCAACTCCTTCCCTTGATCACATCCAACTTCCCTCTTGTATTGTTCATCAGGTCCTATTTGAAATAATACTCCATGCAGAATAGAATATGGATGACTGGCTTGAGTAATCTTCCTCTTAGTCTTTGCATTGGCACCATCAGGAAACTTGAATTCATTTAGATAATTCCAAATATCTATGTATTCACTAGGGATCGTGTCAAGGGATAACAATGTTGCATCTAGGAAATCATCATCATCAAAAGATGAACCTAAACCATCATAGGCTCGAGAGAGTGCATCTGCATTGACATGCTTCTTTCCTGGCCTATCTATAATATCAAATTCAAATTCTTGTAGCAAAATTATCCATCTTTCTATCCTCCCTGATGGGTTAGGCTTATTTACAATATATTTTAGAGCCTGATGATCTATTACAACTATAAATTTCTTCCCTAGCAAGTAATTTCTAAACTTCTTTACAACAAAAATGATAGCTAGAGCCTCTTTTTTAGTTACAGTATAATTTACCTCAGCACTACTCATTTGTTTGCTCCCAAAGTAAACTGGATGATCATTCCCATTTTCATCCTTTTGGCTCAGAGTACTTCCTAGTGCTACATCTGAGGCATCAATATACACAATGAATGGCTTGCTCCAATCTGGATTCTTTAAAACAAGTGAAAAACTAAAGCTTCCTTCAGTTGTTCAAAAGCTTCATGCACCTTATTTCTGGTTCATAAGTAACATCCTTCTTCAAGAATTGGGTTAGTGGTTGTGCAATCTTTGAGAAATTCTTGATGAACCTTCTATAGTAACCCACATGGCCTAAAAATGATCTCAACTTACTTCTATTCATAGGAAATTATAACTCTTTGATTTTTGAAACTTTATCAAGATCAGTACCAATACCATCTCTGGATATAACATGACCTAAAAAAGCACCTTTAGAACATCCAAAGACACACTTTATAGGGTTTAGTGAGATTTGTGCTTCATCTAACCTTTGAAATTTTGTCTCCATCTGGTGCAGGTGGTCCATCTTGCTCCCATAGATGCAAAAATCATCCAGAAATACTCTGATGAAGTTTCTAATGTAGGGTTTAAACACCCTATTCATCAAGTGCTAGAACATTTCAGAGCATTACACAACCCAAAAGGCATAACTCTATAAGAAAACGTTCCCCAAGGAGTGGTGAACATGGTCTTCAGCTGATCTTTCTTTGCTATACGAACTTGGTTTTATCTATTATATCCATCAGCAAAACTATAGCACTCCTAGCCAACTACTTCATCCAAGATCTGATCTAAGAATGGAAGAGGGTAATGATCCTTCTTTGTTGCCTTGTTGAGCTTCCTATAATCAACACAAATGTGTAGTTTCCCATTATTTTTTATTGAGATCACAATGGGAGAAACCCATTCTAAATTCTCCATAGCAAATATGAATCCTGCATCAAGCAACTTATCTATTTCTTCTTTTACAGTCTTGGAAAAATTAGGATTCATTCTATATGACATTTACTTTATGGGCTTAGCACCATCTACCAGCTCAATAGAATGTTCTACCCAACTTACTTGACAGAGTTCCTTGTAATCAAAAGTGAATAGGTGTATGTACCTTGAAAGAGTTGGAGGTAGGATTCCTTCTCACTCTCCATCACAAGCATCACCAATCTTTATTTGTTGGAGACGATCAACAATTTATTCTTCAGATAATCTTATGGGTTCATGAGTCGGTGTGACTGGAAGGATATCCATGACCGAAACATCAACCTCACTTTCTTCATCTTTTGTGTCCACTTCATTGGTACTAGAGTAATCAGAGGATGTCCAATCATTAGTTTCATCACTTGAATCCACAGGTTCTGCCTTATGATGCCGAGGGATCACATTTATCTTCACCCTCTCTCTACCACATCCAAGTGTCATGAAGCCTTCATTCCATTAGTTTCTTGCATGAACTCTCCTTAGCCATGGCCTTCCCAACAACATTGGGTATGCAACAGTACCATTTTTCATCACCTAAAAGTCTACCACACATACAACACCCATAACAGATATTACCACATTTGAAACAACACCTTCTGGTTTAGTTTTTCCCTTATTTAATGACCTTAACATAAGTGTTAAGGGCGATAAATTTTTAAACCCAACATATTCATTATAGACTCGGTCATTACATTAACTACAGCACCTCCATCAACTAAGACATCATGAATTGAAATACCATTACATAATACCTCAGCTTGTGGAGCGTAAGGATCCGCCTCTACCTCCAAAATAGGTACCTCAACCTCCTTACTTCATCGAGCATTGAGTATACTTTGCAGCTCTCGCCTCTTCTCAAAAGACATAGCTAGAAGTTGACCATATGTAATATTTGCAAGCCTTTTGGATAGATCTTCTAAGATGGAGTATGGTCCTTGTCCCTGTGAAATTAGAAAATCATGCACACCCAACTTTCTTCTCCTATATTTCTTAATAGTTTCTCCTTTCATCTTCTTAGGATCATTTCCATCTTGGTTATCTTTTTCTTTCATTATTTTTGTTACAAACACATCTGCTTCATTATTTATGCTCCTATCTACTACATCAAAAGAACTCACAAGTGCTTTTTCTTTATCATTATCTCTTGTAGCAGATGTAGAAGCTCTATATGGACAATTATACTTATAATGACCCTTTTTATGACAACCATAACATACAACTTCAGTTATATTTCTTTTTGGACCTCTATCTCCTCCCTGAGAACTAAATTCGTTTCCTTGAAGAAGATTAATAGTTAACTGACCCATCTTCTTGAGCATATCTTCATACTCAGTAGATGTACTAGGAAAATATTTGTGCTCACCGAGAGTGGTTGTGGATTCTGGACCAAAGGTGTTGGTGTAGGCTCTACCTTAGTAGAAATTTCTTTGGGCTCCTCTTCCATGCTTTCTTCTTACCTTCTTATAATCTCCTTTGCTTGTTCAATGGTATTTGGGTGGTCATACTTCACTTGTTGTTTGATCTTTGGCTTCATCCCAAGAATGAATTTCTTACAGAGGAGATTATCCACACCATTCATCAACCCATCCGCTAATCCTTCCTTCCGGATTTGGGCATCAAGCTTCCTCCTTAGCTCTAGAACACGAGCATGATAATCCCTTATCTTTTCCTTCTCTCCTTGGGATAGCTTTGTGATATCGATCATGAGATCTGCATATTTCTATTGTTCACTAAATTCTTCAAGAAAACTTTTAGTTAATAAATCCCATGAGTTTTTCACATTATCACCTAATGTTTCAAACCACCTAAGGGCTGAACCATCCAAAAAGGTAGGAAAAAATTCAGTCCATTGTTCCCTTCTTATGAGGCCATTACAAATACAAGATCGTTTAAACTCTTGAATAAAAGAGGAAGCATATTCATTAGATTGGGCTGAAAAAATAGGAATCTTCCCCATTTTCAAAAGTAACCACAGTGAAATACCAACCCACAAGTACAATCAACAAGACTTATGTGCAAAAATAATTGGACTCACTACAATAGAAAGTGATTTTACACCTTTCTATAGTAAAATAGGAATGACCATGGTAAAATATGGTAAAACTTGACTTACTGCGGTAAAAACTGACTTTACTGTGGTAAACACTATTTTGGTAAAAAGTGAAGTTATTGTGGTAAATACTATTCACAGTAAAAAATAAAGTTACTGTGGTAAATACTATTCATGGTAAAAGTGACTTTACCATGGTAACTACTATGCACAGTAAAAACAAGGTTACCCTCCAAATGATTTCTGACTAAGCATGAATATTTCTCCGAGAAAATCCACTAACGGGAATGGTCCCTGAATGGAACCAAAATGTCATCACAAATCTAGAAATATGATAATTCTCCACCGGAGAACTCCTTGTGCTATGATTATTTACTATTGCACAACCTTTAGTTTGGTGGATGTAATCTAGAAACACAACAAAAAATATAACACAAGAATACCATAGACTATGATACGAAGGAATGATGACAAATCTGAAATATAAGTGTAAATTATAATATCAACATGAAATTGTTACAATCTCACCCATGAGGTTCTTCAAGTGTTATTAAATTCACTTGCCTTCCAACAATAACTATGGGAGAAACTTCACAATTACACCTCTTAATGGCTTCTTTAACACAATTACTCATACAATATTTCTCACTACTTCCTTCTATATCCAATGAGGGGGTGGCCTCTTTATTTATAGGAATTTAGGCTTATCCACCCTATCTCTAAGATAGGATAGGAAATATCTTCTAGCCAATCATATTCCATGCCTAAACTCTTTCCTTTACATGTAGGCTTATCTTCTAAGATAAGATAAACCTTATCATCTCACATGGGTTCCACCTTTTTAGACTTTTTCACAAATAAAATACACAAAATATTTATGACATCACTCTTTGTCCGTATTACAAATATAATATTTCTAATTCCTAATCACGTAGACCCTACTTCTCTACTTACCCCAAATTTGACATTTTAACATTACCGGACCACTTACGAAAAATATTTACTTTTACCACAACATTCTTATTGTACTTTCATTCATTACTTATACTCTACTTTATTGGCGTCATCGCATCGATGGCATCGTTATCTTCTATCAGACACCACTACTAATCATACTTAACAACATCCTATTCCTAATACATACATAATAAAATAGAAATTACGGAGGAAAATTTTAATGTCGATAGTTCTCCTCATAATGAGTTTTAAGGCTTATGCCTATGTTCTTCCCATAATTTTGTTGATGGTATTTACCCTTACCCGAATCTAAAATGTAAATGTTTTGTATATTTTATTTAGAAAATTTTAATTTTATTTGACCAAGGAAACATTCATGTAAAGTCTTAGTAGTTTGTTGCTTGATTTCGAGAAGATGAAGATCCTCTTAAGAAAAGTAGTCTTGTATAAGAAATATTATTAGTTCTATTACAAATACAATGTTATAATGAAATAACAACATTAGATCATTTTTATTTAGGATTCTCAAAATTTCTCGAGAGTGTGAGAGAAGATCATATGTGATGTTTGATCTAAATAAAAATGAAAGGATATGAAAAAAATTTAAGAAGTTACTTCATTTTTAAAATTGCATATCAAATTTAGAAATACACAAAAAAATAACAAAGGAATGTGAATGAAAATGTTGAAAATTTAACGAAGAAATTAAAATTGATGTGAGAACACTAGCCCATATGAAATTAACGTAAAAACACTTTTCAAGAATGGAAACACATTTGAAATTAACAAAAACACCCCTGAAACGTGATGCTAACACAACAAAGGAAATGCTAGCATACGAAGATGATAGAAACACAAGTATAGGTGACACAAATATAGATTCCCTTTTCAAGGTAACAAAAATAGGAACATAGTAATGAAAGAAATGGTAGCATAAATAAGATAATAGTAGTGCAAATTTACAAAATAAAGAATAACTAAATGGGAAATGTTAACACATAAATGATAATGGAAATGCACCTTTGGCCACGTCGCGAAAGTATATGAATAGAGATGTAATTTATGTCCAACGATAGCATAGAGAGGGGAATGAAGACGTAAGTCACCTATAGATGCACAAAAAAAACAAATCATTTCCAAAGTGAAAGATTTTTTGAAGCTACTCCTAATTTACTCCATGAAAATTGGTCAGTGATTCCTATTTGTAAATCTAACCATTCAACATATGATTTGCATCACAATATCACCTCCACATAGGATACACTTCATTGGCAATACTTGAGTGGAAATTATTGAGTGATAATATCACGAATACTTAAAACTGTAATAATTCACACGATCGAACCTTTCTTTGGTACCAAATGAAGGGTACGAGCACAAAATAAATCACACAATAATATTCTTCACACTATATTATTTCTGCTAATACAATGGCTATTATATAGCCATGGAGGTAGGGAAAGTACCTCCTACAAAATAGGCAACAAATGACCTATCTACAACAATACGGGTGTAACAAACTATGTATATATTATTGGTTATAACAGTATATATGACTAAACATTAATGAATAAATATTGACGTAAATATTCATTTTATGAAAATTACATTAATAATGTGAACACTACATTATTTTCCTAATAGTAAAGATGATAAATGGAGAGGAATGAGTGCTTATTTATAGATGAGGGAAGAGAATCCCAAATCCTTTATTTGTATGATTATCTTGTATACTTTGAAGTAAAGTGAAGAATGATTGGATACTTTCATTTAGTTTCCCATTTGATTAAGGAGTTGAAATGTTGTTTTGATATTGATTGAATGATTCTTCATTGAGTTGATAAAGGTGGCATGCCTTTTTAATATTTTTAGATTTTGCATTAAAATATTAATTCCATGTATTTTTTTATTCACCCAAAAAAGTGACGTGAATTTTAGCTTTAGGGAGATTTGATTTAATTTTGGAATGCCATGCTTTATGGGATATGTTTAGTTAACTCAAATACATGATTTTATTTAATCTAAACTTTTCCTCTTGCATATATTTAAGACTTAATTGATTTTTTGCTCTAATTAACTTAAGATGTTAATTAGTGAAGTGAAAGTGAATAAGAGGTGAGGTGGAAATGGATATATGTAGGATTTATTTAATTATTTTAATATGAAATTAGCTAATAAAATTAACTAATGGGATAGGGGATGAATAATAAGAGTGATAGGATTAATTAATTAATCCTAGGAATGGGATATGAGTGTAATAGGGTTTATAGAAAAAACATTTAAAAATTCGAGAATTATGTGTGACCATCAGAATGTTTAGGGAAGTTGTGGGACGATGTCGTAAAATGTCATTAAAGGTCATAAAATAGTGGAATATACCAAAAGTGGTCGAAATTTTTATAATGTATTGTGAAGTAATTACATGATGATTTCAGAGGTTTAGAATATGTAATGTAATATTTTAGAGTGTCTACATATCCCTATTCAACTTATATTATTCATATGAACACAAAAACTTTATGTAAAGGGAAAATATTCATTTGCCTAATGTTAGTACATCTTCATCCTTTTTGAAGAAGAGGAAACTCAAGGAAAAACATCATTAAGGAGGCCATGTAGAAGATAATAAAGAACCACTATGGTTTTCTTAATTTCAAGAAATCTTTTAACTTAGTACCCATACAGTTCCTTTTGAATACCTATTTTCCATTATACTTTCAAAGGTTTAGTAGCTTCTCTAACAAGACTCAATGAGACCTTTTCATCTCATTTTATTACAGCCTATATAGTTTATACGTATCAAAAGTAGAACTATTACGATTAAACATTCACACTTCCTCTTTCCTACTTTCTTCATTCTCTATATAAAGTTAGACACATTAGAGAAGATCCTCAATAAAACCTTCTCACTTGTGATCTCACTTGTTTTAAATGTAGATGATCTTTCCTTATAACCATATACCCGAGGGGGATTCAAATGAAGATAGATTCATTGACATGATTTTTGACCTCTAAAAACTAGTGATAAACATCACTAAAACTATTGTGATGATTTTTAATAATACTAAGGAGTCTCCATAAAATATTTATCCCTTGTTTTGAGGATGATTTAAATTTTCACTACATACACCTATTTGTAAATCCTATTCTTTGACCATTCAACATATGATTGATATCACAATATCACCTCCACACATGATACACTTAATTAGAAATATTTGAGTGGAAATTCTTGAGTGATAATAATTCTATAAAAATTAGATCCTTTTTCAAAACCCCACTTACAATATCAGTCTTCATAACATCATATGATGAGACATAACCACATGGTTGTATTGTCTTTCATAAAATATAGACACGTGGACTAATTTACTTTTCTTGGATGTTTTACATAGTAAAATGATCTTACAATATATTGTTAAATATGTTAAATATCTTTATACATATTTATTCTCTTAGAATATTCATATAGAATATTCCTTCCTTAATAAGATTTCTTCATTCAGACTCAGGATTCCTTGAACATCCTTTATAATACAATATATAGTACGAATAAATGTACAACATGAACAATTATGGCTATAGTTTTCTCACTCACATTTTTAATAATCGTAATAATATAATTTGGTATTAAATCCTATTGATTGTGGCATTTAGACCCAGTCCTTTGATCAGTTTCCATATTTTTAGACTTATTGAATTTTACCGATAGGCCCTATCTATATAATATGAGTGGCATACAATATATAAAATATAGGGAGTGATGCATGTTAAATTGAGAAGTGGGATATTGAGTTTGAGTTGATTTCATATTCAATGGACCAATGATGGATGAGATTCTAATGGAGGTTACCGATTGATATTAGGTCGCTCCAACCCAAGTTCAAAAACATATCTACTAAATAAGGAGATGGCTGTTGGTCATTTCCTCTTATTAGATTTTATGCCATTCAAGGTGCCCTCAAGAATGGATATAAGAGGGTTCCTACCTCCCCCTTGGTTTTTCACAGAGAAACCTAGAGAGAAGACCATATAACTATCTTGATCAAGGCCTTTGATATAGTATTTTCAAGGGATTATGCTTCTTAAATCTTGACAAGATGTATCTTCAAATATTCTTCAAATCATGTCAATTTTAGCTTTTGGATCTATTCCTCTCAAGGATTTACGTCTTTTACTCCTATCACCTCTTTTGATCAAGGTACCAAATCTAATCTCCTTTAGGGTTCCTACCACATACCCTCCATTATATATACTCTCTTCAAGTAACCATTAATTAAATTTGGACATATTCATAAGATAAGCATTACAACCACTTACCAAGTAATATATTTTCAACACTAGATCTACCCTCTTCAACAACCTTAAGATATGGGGATTTGCTTCAATGTTGCCCTTCTTCTTGAGATCAGCTCCATCTAGTTATTTTTATATTGTTTCTAGGAAACAAACTCCTCAACTTATAGGGATGGTTAATCCTAACAAAATCATCTAATAAAAATTAATCTTGCACCATCGGATAGTACTCTCTAAGAGTTATTATAGAAGGGTCACATCTAACATTTCGATCAGTAGTGAGGATTTACTACCTTGATAAGTTGACCTTCAATAACTACTTGTATTATTTTTCTTAATAGCGACTCGAACCAAAAAGGAATTTTTTAATATGTTGCAATTTTCTTTATAAAATAAAGCATTAACTTTTGAGAAATAAATAATGATCATGCAATCCAACATTGGACCTTATAAGTATGCTTATGTGCAAAATTGCAAGATTGAGAAAATGGCACATGAGATTTTGGAAGTGGGTATTATTTTCATAGTTAGAGTACATATGGTGAATTTGCAAAAGAAGGATAGAAATTTACGCATGTTTCCAAACTACATATAACTCAATAAATTCACCATTGAAGATAAGTTTCCCATTCCTATGAATGATAATTTGCTAGATAAAATGTATGGTGTTTTTACTTTACATAAATAGATCTCCAACTGATCGATCATCAAATAATAATTTGAGAAGAGGGTATTATTAAACATCATTTAGAACACATGAAATCCATTATGATTTTTTGGTTATGCCTTTTGGTGTCACAAATTCCCCTTTTATATTTTAGAGTTTATAGTGATTCCACATTTAAGCCTTTTGGAATTTTTTTGTATTGGTGTTCTTTAATGATCTATTAATCTACACCGAAATTGGGTATGACCTTCTATACCATGTGGATTGAATTTTATGTACTCTCCAACATCATCCTTATACAAAGCTCACAAAGTGTGTCTTGTAGTGTAGGATATGGAATACTTGAATACTTGGGTCACATCTTATAGCCTATCTTAGAAGAATAGGATCCAATCAAGGAACTCTCCAGTTTTCCAATTCATATTCTCTCTCTAACTCATGAGAACATCCCCTAAACATCAATTTTTTTTATTAAGTTGATCTTTGATATGAATATTCATCAACCTCTAGCTTTAGGGTAAGAGGATCCTTCATGTGGTTCAAATGAGATTATTTTGTAAAAATTTAAAGAGAAATCCATTTAAACCAATAAAACCACCAATCAAACCTTATCAATTCATTTTTGATCCCATATATGATCCCAGGAAAAACTTTGGTTTTATGTCGGTGACCGCCCCTCTTCATTTTTGTCAATATTAGCAAGCACAAATCAAAACAAATCTAAGTAGATGAGGGTCCAACACATATGTTTCTTCTCTTAAATTCATTAAACCCATAGGTTATTGAACTAATAATGTCAAATCATCCCAAAGTATGTGTCAAGGGTAAGAAAAAATAACATCGAGATGTATTTGGTTTCCCATTACCCCACATCCTCAAGCCATTAGACTAAAATATATAAACTTCAAATTGCCTCTATCCTATAACACCCTTATTAGTCGACCATGGACACATCATATACACATAATTACCACATCCACATGTCATTTCATTACACTTCTATACCTAGGAGATATTCATAAAATTCAAGGTGACACAAACCCATGAAACTTTTAAAAAAATCAATAGAGAGGCACCTTAAAAATTCCTACACTCAAGAAACTTTCAAGTGCTCCCTTTTGAGAGTACCAACACTTCAACTATCCAATTGACACCATTCAAGGATATAGTGGACATCCCAAACTAATTAGAAGGAATCCACACCTTCTTTATTTGGATGATGACGAGTATGATCAGATTGATATTAAGAATTAAAAAGTTCAATTACTTGAAATCTATCATGTTGGAAATAGTCGAGATATGTTAGTACTATATTGGTAGTTATATTGGCTATTTATGTGAGAGTGAATGTGTGCATGAGTTGTACTAAAAACTCAATAGTATAGAATAGGGATTTTTGTTTATTCGTGACTACACGTTTGTAAGATATCAATGGCTATATGTATCTCTCTATTTGAATAATAATAAATCCCAATTCCATTGTGTTTAATTTGGTATCGAGAGATGGTTCTAATTAGTTATGTTATAATATTTTAATTGATATGTAAAGGGAATATGTACTCTTGTAGACACCAAATTTGGGTCTTATGATGCCCTTTACCCCGTATCTCGTCCCGCAACCTAACCCTACCTCACCACCTAAAAACTTACACACCTAATGATTTATTAATTACCTTATAATTAATAGATCCACATCTTCAAACCCGCCACCTCATCTTGCCACCTCACCATGACCTAGCCCTAACCCTAAACCAACCTAATTAAGACCTATGAATTGGTCTAGACCCACACCCATGACTCATTACCCCTCACCCGCATCAAAACGAGCCTAATAATGACTTGACCAAGCCCACAACTGATCCCTCGGGAGAAAAGGAGGGAAAGATGGTTGTTTTACTAAAAATAGCCACTTTGACCTAACCGACATCAGTTCCTACTCGACCACCATCGGTTACGTAACCGCCATTGGTTCCCTGTTAATGACCTCCCCCAACCAAAAAGAAAGGATCGAGATTCATTTGGGCAGGAGAAAGAGAAGTGAAACAAGCAGAAAAGGTTGCAGAGAAGAGCATTGAGCCGAAGACTGCAACTAAGCAACTGGATCATTGTCACCCTCATTCAAGCGTTGGAAAAGACTGAGGATAGCTTCATCAGCTTGCTTTCTAATACCAGATCATCCCAACTAAGCCTTACTATTGCCACCACATTCCTTGGACCTGTATCTTCATCAGGAACTAGTAAGTATTATCTTGTAGTTCTTTGTTATCATTTTGCTTTAATTCATATTAAATGGGGAACTAACCACCTTCGAAAGGAAGTCTAATATTTCCTGGGCTTAAGGAAGTTCCCTCACTTGTTGTCTAACTAAAATCTAGTGGTCTTGTGTTCTTACTTACAGGTAGTCCTTCCCAGACAAAAAGGAGTTCTTCACAATCGATCTGATCTCTCTACGGTACGCGCACACCTTCCCAACATTCAATAGGTATTCCTCCTAGCCCTAACCCTTATCTATTTCTCAAGAGAATAAAAGGATAGAAGTAACTCTATTCTGGAACGAAATTTTGTGTGAAACATTTTGGCACGCCCAATGGGACCCATTTCAGGTTTCTTTCTTGCTTGCTTTCATATAGGGAGCATACTTGCTATTTGTTTCTGCTAAATATTCACAAAATATTTTGTCATTTTGGTAAAATAATTTGTCTTGCTTTCATATCTTTGCATTTAGTGAAAGTCATCTTCTTTGCTTCATCGAATATCATTTTTGATTTGGGTTTAAAACACATGCATCACATTCTTGCTTGCTGTTTTTAATTCTAGTGAATGTAGATTAAGTAATAGGTCGTACATGTGGGGGTGATATCCACGGTATTGACGAGAAATTAATCTTACTCTCACTACACAACACATACCAAATCACATCATAATCAACACAACAGCTCAAACATCCCCCCTTCCCGTGGTATTCCTCCGCCCGATTGAGGTAGCCTTATGAGCCAAAACAAACTTGACATCTCCCTTAGGTCTCTTGTTTAGGATTGACATCATCTGGCGTCAAAGGCATAAGCCCAAAGTGATTAAAACTAATCCTAGGGTTAGTCTATTGATTTACTTGTGCATCTTGCTTGTTTTTAGTTCGTTCTCTCTGTCATACACTATTTCAGTGATCACTTCAAGACAGTTTGGTAGGTATATTAAGCATTATTATCCCCAAACTAGTAGCTTCTTACATCCTCTCTTTGCTTTCATAGTGACCGACACTGGTCCCATACTACCGACATCGATTAACTGACCGACACGATTACATATTGACCGAAATCGTTATCGACCGATATCGGTTCAGTGTTTAATGATTCTTGACACACCAAAGCAACCTATCAATTCCAACATTTTGTTGCTATTTTCATTCCGGATTGATTAAATCCCTGTTGTGTCCTCTTTTCCATGGTTGTTATCACCCGGAAACAAGCAACAACCATGGTTTCACATGCTTGTTCCATGCCTTTTCCTGAGTCACCCCCTTCACATCCTATGGGGAATCCTATGGATACCAGCAATTTTCCCAAGATCCCTGTAGGAGATAAGGAATTTGCCAAATTTTTGGATGCTAATCCTAGCACTGTACAATATTATTTGTCTCATACCCCTGACCTTGCACCCAACGATCAGCTCCTCGTTGGTATGCCTATTAGTATCGCCGCTCACTTAGCCCCTTCCCCACCTAATAACTCTACCTCACCATCTTCATCCTTAGCCCCATCTCCCAGCTCAGTAGCTTCGGTGGTTCATACTGCACCGATTGGTTTTCCTCTGGTTAATTTGGGACCCCACATATCACTACCGTCCACTGCCCCTACCTCATCTCTCTCGCAGGTTACCTCTTTCATCACTTGCTCTCTACCACCTATACACACGAGCTTTCCCTCACAAGTTTTTCCCACCTTTTCATTTCCACAAATTCATCCGGTGGCCTCAACCTCTTATATAGGACACCCTTATTCAGCTGCCCCAATACATTCATCACCATTCTCTTATCAACATTGAATCCCATCATTGTCAAGTAGCAGCTCTTGGACCAATCCTCCTCTACTTACAACGAAAACACCATCATCTAACCCAACCAATGATTTAATCAAACAGATGATGGACAAGATGCAAAATCTTGAGGCTTCTGTTTCAGGAAGTCGTAACACCCTAACAAAAGAGCAAGTTTTTCAGGATCCTATTCACCCTTCTGTCCCCCTTCATACATATCCTCCTCAATGGGAATTACTGAAATTTACTCGCTTTAATAGTAAGGAGGACCCTCAACAACACTTGTGATCATTCAGACATGCCTGCTATCTGATTGCTCATGATGATGCCTTACTACTCCATACCTTTCCCATGTCCTTATCAGGACCTACCTTGGAGTGGTATAGTGCTTTAACCTAGCATTCAATATTCTCCTTTAACCAGTTAGCCCAATCTTTCTTGGATCACTTCTCCATCAATATTGCCAAGAAAGTATCCATTACCGACCTCTATGCCATCCGACAATTTGAAGACAAGTCTATTACAAATTTCATTGGATGATGACGGGGCCTCATCAACCAACTTACTTACACCTTACCTCAGGCCAAGCTCATCAAACTCTTTACGCGGGCCTGTGCTAAACACATTTCTCCCACCCTCCAAATTCAAACTTTCCACACCTTTGATGAGGCCTTTACTATGGCTCGGAAACTAGAGATTCGAGCCTTAGAGGAAGAGAAATTGAGGTTACGCAACAAAAGCTCAAATTTTCAGACCCAAGACTCTACCACCAAACCCAACACCACCAATTCTCACACATCGGTTGCTTCAAAATCAAAGGGGGCCATACACACTGTGATGGTCAAATCTCAAGCACTGTCTAATACCCAGCTGAAAGCCACCTATAAGTATAAAGCCGAGCCCATCAACTATACTCCCTTGGGAGAAACTTATGGTGTGATCTTAGAAAAATTGCTTAAAGCAGGAGCTATCACCTTGCCTCCTATTAAACCTCACTCCGGGTTTGATTCCACTCGTGCTATTCCTTCTTGGTATAAATAAAATGACTTCTATAACTTCCATCACGTGAAGGGACACAGTCACGAAAACTGCAAGATGTTGAAAAACATAGTGCAGGAAATGGTTGATGCAGGGGATATAACTCTCGACAATCCTAATGCCCCCGCTAATCAAAATTTAAAAATCTTCAACAAACCATTTCCAAACCATGCATCTAACAATAACACAAATCAAGATACCTCAGCTGAGGAGAAGAGTGTGCATGAGATCCATGCAATTTTCAACTCCCAACCCAGGACTTCCATTGAGGAAATTCTAAATCAAGCTTCTTCACCAACGCAGGGACTTTCACCCCCTTCTCCTTCATCAGGACGAGAGGACAGTCCCGCTATTCCTTTACCTATAAAGGAATTAACCACCAGAGTTTTCTTCTCACAAATGAACCTTCTTACACCACATCCCTACAAGATTGTGAGCAGATGTTATCTAACTTATCTATTTCCTAAACATCTCCTTCCACCACTCTTTTTGTAAAAGAAGAAGGCTCACCACCTCAAGTTTCGTCATCCTTAGAAGAGAAACCTCTCAAGCTGACATCACCAAACTCCTTAATCATGATGGATCCCCTCAAACATGCCTTCCTACCTATTAGTTCTTCATCACCTAAATCTTTTCAGTGACCGGTTGACCTCTTAACACCCATTGATACAACACCTCATTTACCCCCGTATCACACCCACGGTGGACCGAATCACAACCCACCTCTCTTCTATACAAAAGTTATTCTTCACATGTGAAGATTATCATCCCTCAAAAGATAGATGAGTCCTATGGGAGTTCTTGAGTACACCCTGCTCTACTCAAATGCAGATGACCGATCCAGACACCTCTACCATATACCCGAGGTGTTTACAAAAGCTCAAAATGCCTATGTCTTCATCTTCACCCCCTCATCTCTACCGAATACCTCATCCACCTCTATTAACCTAACTAAACCTTCCCCTATGCTTGGGACTTCACCAATACCCAGCCTAACACACCCACCTAAACGGTTAGATTTATCCAAAAATAAAGTCGTCCATCCACCTAGGAGACAGACCCAATCTCCTCAAGTCCAATCTATGCCTCTGTCACAACTAAAACCCTCGCCATCACACCTACCTTCTATATTGGGACTTCACCCCTCCACCTTGCCTCAATACATCATACCTCCTGCGTTTTCTTTAAAACGACCTGCACCTTCTACACCCATACAGAGATCCACGGGTGTATCAACACCATCACCCCAAGTATCCTGTCCACCTACCAACACTAAACAAACTCCATCATCAAAGGATTTGTTTTCTATCACTCTTCTTTCCCCGTGGTTTTTTCCTGCCACCACATCATCTGTGGCCTCATCATCTAACCAGCTAAACATGACTTCTGTGCCGAAGAAGCCATGTTTAGTTAAATCCAATTATCAAAACCCCTTATCTAAACCACCACCCGTACGAACCAACCATACCCAACCATTACCAAAACCCACCCAATCAATAGCCACATCTTCCTCTGACTTTGACCCACTCAAAGGATCTTACACCAAGATCCTTGATATGTTGGTGGAGAATGCGACCATTTCCCTACCCCCACTCAGACCCTATGATCCATCTAAACCTCGACCTATAGGTTATGATGAGTCTAAAATCTGCGCTTACCACCGTACACCAGGGAATGATGTGGAGGGATGCAAAGCTTTGAAATCCATCCTTTGTCAGTCACCTATCTCGGATAGAAAGGTTAAGAAAGACAACTTACGAAGGGAGAAACCTTGAGCTTCAATCCCCTCTCCTATACCACCTGTCCCCGCCTCACCAAGATCTATCATTATTGCAACCCCACCTCTCGAATACAATGACTTATCCTTGCCATCTTCCTCCTCTCATGTTCACAAGATCAACATGATTAGTATTGCTACTCGAGGGAAGAAAAACAATGGGAAAGCTAAAGAAAGCACACTGCGGCCTCTCTTTCTCCGTTCGCCATCCCGATCGCACCACCACCTAAAGTGGTTATTCATGGACATGCCTACCCCATCTCTGATGGAGTTGTCCATCATACCATGATCAAACAGCTTCACCAATCACTGTAAAAATAACACTTTGTATGATCTCATTCAAACCTCTGAATCTCATCGACAAGCTCTCATTAAAATTCTTCAAGGGATAGAGGTCCTACCTAACGAAACCTTGCCCGTTGCATCCATCTTAACACCTAACCACGTTGCTTCTCTCACCAAACAATCTACCACTTCGTCCTTATGCAAGCCGATGTTGTCAGTTTCTCTGAAGATGAAATTGTCGTCTTTGGTGCAGAAGATCCTGACCCGATCTTTTCATCTCGGCTTATGTCCGGGACATCCGAGTACGTCGTGTTATGATTGATGGGGGCACTAGCCTAAACATCATCTCTTCTAAAGCCTTCCAACAAATGAATATCCCTTCTAGCTGCATGTGTGCCAACCCCACGATGTTGCGTTCATTCAATGATGCTATTACTTCTACTTTAGGCACCATGATCCTTAACATTCGTGTAGGGCCACGTACCTTACCCGAACTCTTCTATGTCCTTGAGGGAGAATTTCAATACAACATGTTGTTAAGCCGCCCTTGGATCCGGGCTATGGGATGTGTTCCCTCCACCTTACATAGATGCATAAAATTTGAGTATGAGGGGAAGTCATACACCATAAAAGTTGACGCTCCCCCCTTCAAAACCTGCAATATGTTATATTGCCCTAATGATGTGCTTGTACCAGTCAAGGCACCCATTCATCCAACCCAACCATCTACTTTGTCCACACCTCAACCATCCACCTTAGCCGCACCTACACCTTCAACCAATGAAACCACCACCGTAAATACCACTTCCTTCCCCGACAACATCCCAACCTCAGATCCCTTGGTAGATGTTTTTCAATGCCTTACGCTGGGGGAGTATCGCCTATATAACGTTAGCACTTTCCATACCCCACAGGAGTACGGACAGTTACATCTGCATCCTATCTACAACCGTCATGTGGGGGAGGTGATCTCTGCACGCCTACCCGCACCAACCTAACGTATGGGGGTGTCGATGCATCCTCCGTTACCCCTGAACCTCCCCTTGGTGTGGTTCCCTTCCAATCTGATTTTCAATATCTAACAAATCGTCGTTTCGCCCTCACCTTCTTGACTCGCTGTGCTTGGAAAGGTTTTGGTTTCGGTCTTTATGAACAAGGCCGACATACAATCATTCCCGTGACTACACACAAACACAAAGACTGTAGTGGTCTTGGATTTTCAAACACTTACACCAAAGAAACCTCGTGTCAGTTGTATCCAGGAAGACAATGACATTACCTCTTCTGAACCATCATCACCTATTTTTCCATCTTCACCCATAGAGTCGATAGACCCGGAATCTATCCCTCCTAACTTTTTTTTTCATAAATGCTATCTTCCTGGGTCCTATTATCCAAAATTCACCCCCCAGAGTAATTTTGATAACATGCATCGATTCTTCAGTCCCGAGCAAGTAAGATTGATTCAAGGCAAAAAAATCATGTTTTTGGGGCCCCCTCGGCTTCCTTCTAACTCTCCTGTCCAAGAAGAAAAGAGCAAGTTCTAAAAAGGGGTGAAAAAGTTGCAAAAACCAAGCTTGGGGCAGAAAAAATCATGAAAATCAGCTAAGTCCTATTCCAGGTGGTCCTTGGGACAATTGGGACATTGGGGTGTGAACCAGCCTAAAAGCCTCCAGGCGGTCCATGCTGCGATTGGGACATCTGGGCCGTAGGTACGCACGGGACGCGAAAAGGCAATTAAGCCGAAAAAGGGAAAAAATTACCTATCTTTGTTTCGCACAGTTGGGACAGTTGGGACAAATGTACATGGAGGACGTGAACCGGCCGGTTCGGCTGAAACAGAGGAATTTCGTTTGGGACATCTGGGCCAAAAGTACGCGTGGGATGCGGAGAGCCGAAAGAGCCGAGAGCAAATGGAAATGTGCCACGTGTCTTCGCCTCAAAGAGGGACAGGGAAGCCCGAATCGGGTGGATCGGAGAAATTTGTCCCAGATGGTTTGGGACATCCGGGCCAAAAATACGTGAGGGACACGAAGACCCGGAAAATCCACCAACGAATCAGAATGTGACGCGTGTCACAAGGGGAGGCGCAATAAAAATTTCGACTAAGTGTTTTTGGGCCCAAAAGTTCAAAGGGCGAGGTTTGAAGGGTCGGCCCGAGCCAATAGACACAGGACACGTGTCCTAAGGTGGGGAAGTACGGAGCGAGGAGGACTTAAAAAATTTAGCAAAATTTTTGGCTGAAAAACTAAAAGGTAAAGGTTTTCCCCACTTTGCCTGTCAACGAACCAATGCATGCCACGTGTCCCAAGTGGTGGGGTGCGGGGAAAATGAGAATTTTTCCAAAGTATGAAAAAGGTCAAAATTTCAAAGGGAAGCCCACGAAAGGTGGAGGAGAGAGAATTTATCATCCAATCAGAGCCCGACACATGTCATCCAGGTGGCAGAGCACGGGGAAAAAATTCAAATATCCTTTCCGGCCTATTTTTTTGCCCTAAATCTTGAGACCCCATATCTTTTGATCCAGAGCTCTAATTTGCACATTCTTTATATCAATGGAAATCTGATGAAATTATCTACATGATTCCGGGGTTAATATTGCATTTTGGTTCAGTTTGGAGAGATAAAATCAAGAAACGTCTCTGGCACGTGTTCATGGCCAGAAGTGACATTTCAAAGCGACCAAATTTAATACAAAATGGGTCGCACTCTCCTCCCATTTGGTCAAAATGACAAGGTATGGGTTTGTAAGGTCCTCCATGTTGATTTAATGCATTTACAAATCAATGAGGAATGGGCTCCCATGTTTTTGTACGTTTTCTCTCTCATGGGCTCGACCCATGCAATGTAAAAGCCAGATTTGGCTCATTTTGGAGAGATATGATTACAAGTTGTTCATCTTTTCGGCTCTGCCCTCCCTTATTTTCTTCTCCAGGGTTAAAAATGGAGTTATAACCTCCTCCCTTGCTCTGTAATGGCATTTTTTCCTTTTACTATTGAAATTATGTTCTGTGCAAACTTCTGAAGCAACAAAAATGTGTTTTGTGATGCATCTGTCCATCCTTGCTCGTTTTTCACTTGTTCTCTTCTTGCCTCTCTTCATTGCAGGTATTTGTGCATGTTTGAATGTTCATTGTAGGTTTAGAGCTGTGTTCATGGAGTTTTGGGACATTTTCTGTGTGAAATCTATCCTTGGGCCTGTGATGCATCTGTCCATCCTTCCCATTGCTCACCTCTCTTTGTTCCATGGCAGTTTTGATAGATGTTCAACATTCTCCTTCTCGATTCCCTTATCAAAGAATGGAATGAATGCATGAAATCTATGGGGGACCTGATAAAAGAGTGACTGTGTATATGGGAGATTGTCTGGTTTCTATTATTTATAAGTTGTTTTGTTGTTAGTTTCTTGGTCATGCTACTATTAAATAGTTTATTGGTTGTTTAGATACTTTCTTTTATGTTTGTATTTCCTTATATTGGTCTTGTGTTGCTTTGGGTTTTTAGTAGTGCTTCAATGGTATATCCCTTGGCCTTTTTTAAGGAACTGGTAACATTATGTATGGGGTAAGGTCCCCTCACCCCTGTTTTTACCTCTAATAAAAAAACATTACCATTAACAGGTATACAACCTACCAATAGCATATTGTAGATGGCATACTAGTCTGTAGCAAAACTAGAAGGGATTATTGAAGATGTGGCGATTATGGTGGAGTCATGGGAATATCTATTTGACTTCCTTATACTATAGCCAAAAGTTAAAACATTGGGTTATCCCATTATTTTTGGTAGACCATGGTTATCCACAGTTGTTGCCTTAATTGATTACAGGTCAGTGATATGACAATCTTAAATGGTAAGAACTCTAAGTAAATTTCCTTATATCCTTCTACATGACCTTTTATTGACAATCAAGAAAAATTGTGGGTTGATTCTCTTGATACTAATAAGAAAAAATTGTCTTCTTTGGCTATGATCACATTGCAAGATCATGTAAGAGAAGTAGAAGAGATGATTAATCCACCATTGGATGAGCATCAGTTGTCCTTGAAGCAATCAGATATAGTTCCAAAACCTATGACTATAGTTCAAAACCTGTGAACTTAGTTCCAAAACCACCACATTTAGTTCCGGAACCACCATATTTAGTTCCGAATCACGACAATAGCGGTTCTCTATGATTGGAAATAATTTCACTCCGGAGGAACGAGATTTCTTGTGGGGAGAGGAAGAATTAGTAGCTTCAGTTTCAAATACATTAGGGAGTGGTGAATAATTTCTGGAAAGTAGCAGTGATGAAGAGTTTGACCTACAAAGAGATAAGTATCATAATTCTCATTACTATCCTTTTCAATTATTTTGTCTCAAGGAAATTTGGATATGTTGCTACATATCATATGTTGTTACCACATGCATGTCCACTAAATACTTTAATGAAACCCTTTCAAAAAATTAGTTCATCACACATTGGAACCAAGCATGTTGAGATTCAATTGGGTAAAAATTTGAACATTAACAGCTGGTTGAAGGATGATGAAGAAGCTAAATTGTTTTATGTTCTAAAAAATCATACTAAAGATTTTCTTAGGATTACAAAGACATGAAGGGAATTCACCCAAGTATCTATACTCATCACATCTATACTAAAAACGTTGAACCAATTAGGAAGCCTAAGAGAAGGATCAACCCAACCTTAAGGGAAATGGTCAAACAAGAAATTAAAAAATATTACAAGTAGGTTTTATCTACCCTATCTTATATAGTCAGTGGGTATCTCCTCTTATAATTTTTCTTAAAAAGAATGGAAAATGGAGAATATGTTTTGACTATAGGGAACTGAACAAAGCCAAACTGAGAGATTATTTTCCCTTACCATTCATAGATCAAGTCCTAGACAACCTTTCAGGTAAACAATACTTTTCCTTCTTGGATGGATTTAGTGGATACAATCAAATCAGAGTTGTTGTTGAAGATCAAGACAAAACTACATTTACATGTCCATGGGGTACCTTTGCCTATAGGGTGTTACCATTTGGCTTATGTAATGCTCTTGCAACTTTCTAGAGAGTTGTACTTGTAATCTTTGTTGATCTAACAAATGATTGTGTTGAGGTATATATGGATGACTTCACTATACATGGAGATACATTTGATGATGCTTTGAGAAATATGGACAGAGTATTAAGAAGATGTGAACATCACAATCTATCTCTTAGTAATGAAAAGTGTTTAATGATGGTTTATGAGGGGATTGTATTAGGACACCATATTTCGAAAAGAGGAATTTAGGTTGATCCAAAAAAATTAGGATCATTTGAGATTTACCTATTCCTCAGACCCCAACAGATATCAAGTCATTCTAGGACATGTTGGGTACTATAGGTGTTTTATAAAATATTTCAGTAAAATTGTTGCCCCCGTGTTTAATTTGCTAACCAAGGATTGTGAATTTCTTTAGGATGAAAAGTGTCAACATGCTTTTGAAGAAATTAAAGAAAAATTAATCACTGCCCCAATATTGAGAGGACCTAATTGGGAAAATCCATTTCATATCCAAATAGATGCCTCAAATAATTCCATTGCGTTTTGGGACAGAAAGATGAAGAAGGAAAAATGTATGCTATTTATTATCTTAGTAAAAATCTTACTCCCACTGAAAATAATTACACCACCACTGAAAAAGAATTTCTTGTTGTGATTTATGCAATCAATAAATTCAGACATTACATTACTGAGGTACAAAATATTTGTACACACAGATCATTCAACAATTAAATATTTAATGAACAAACCAGTGGTTGGAGGAAGAATAATTAGATGGTTATTAATTTTGCAAGAATTTGATATTACCATTGTGGACAATCTAGGTAAATCTAATGTGGTAGCTGATTTTTTGTCAAGACTAACCACTACAGGGGAGCAAGATCCAATCAAGGATAACTTTCCAAATGAACAATTATTTGCTATTTTAGAAAGTACACCATGGTTTGCTAATATGTAAAATTATCTTGCAATAGGGAAGTTTCCTCCTTTCACTAAGAAATAAATAAATAAGTTAATCAAAACTAGTGCACAATTCAAATGGTTAAATGGAATGCTATTTAAATGTGGCCTTGATTTGATTTTACGTAGGTGTGTAAGAGAAGATGAAATATTTGACATTCTCATAGCATATCATGATGAACCAAGTGGAGGACACTATTCAATGAGAAGAATAGCTCATAAGATACTTGGTATTGGTTATTATTGGCCATCTCTGTACAAGGATGTGAAGAGATATATCAAGCGGTGTGATCCTTGTCAAAGGATGGGACAACCAACTTTCACCAATGAAATGCCTCTTCAACCTCAAGTAGTGATTAAACCATTTGAGAGATGGGGATTGGATTTTTTTGGTCCCTTTAATCCTCCTTCACAAGGAAAGGAATATATTCTTGTGTGTACTGACTATGTGACAAAGTGGGTAGAAGTGCAGGCATTGACAAATGCCATTGAAGAAGTAGTTGTTGATTTCCTTCGGCACAAAATTATGGTAAATTTTGGAGCACCAAGGAGCATAGTTTTATATCAAGGACCACAATTTATGTCTAATATGATCCAAGATTTCACAATATATTACCAAATCAATCATAGGAATTCATCTCCTTATCACCCACAATCAAATGGACAAGCTAAAGTAACAAATAAAGAATTGGAAAAAATCCTTACCAAAATAATTGAAGCTGGGAGAAAAGATTGGGTAAAGAGACTACCTGAAGTTGTTTGGGCTTATAATACAACTTGGAAAACTACAACATGGTTTTCACCATATGAGTTAGTCTATGGGAAAAATACCTTGTTTCCCATTGAGTTTGAACTACAGACATTGAGGACAATAGTTAAGGTGGGTATTGAGTTGGATGCAGCTCAAAAGGAAAGAATCCTTCAACTCAATGAATTAGATGAATTGAGGATGGAATCACTTCAGTAGATAGAGATAATCCAAGATCAAAGGAAGCAATGGTATGACACACATATCAAGAAAAGGCAATTCAAAGTAGGAGACTGGGCATTGTTGTTTGATTCTAAGTACCAACAATTCAAGGGCAAATTGAGAACTAGATGGTTAGGACCCTATCAGATTGAGCATATATTTGAAAATGGTTCTATTCAGTTACTTCCCATTGATGGCAGTATAAGAACACTCTTGGTCAATGGACATAGGCTAAAACTCTATAGGAAGCCTCCCACTAAGGATGAATTCTTGAGGAAGATTGAAGCAGACAAATAATTTGATCATATGGAAGAACCTAGTTCTTCCAAAATGATCAAATAACTAGATGATAGATCCAAAATAAAGGGAAGAAAATGAAAACTAGTAAATGGCATTTTCTTCCCCAAAAAATAAAAATAATAAAAATAATAAATAAAAATAAAAATAAAATAAAATAAAATAATTTCTCTCAAAGGTCAATTGAAAACCAACAATGGTAGTTGACCTCTTCTTATGGCTAATTCAAATAAAAGGGAATTATTTGGAATTCTAGTTGTCTTATCTAACTGTGTTTTGTTCCACTTGTAGGAATGATGAGTCATCATAACAAAAGGATTACATCATCAAGGACGGTAATTATATCTTTTAACTTATTTAGGGTTAAATTAAAATTTTACATGTGTGATTTGACTTGATTTAAAATTTGGTATGATGAGTCATCTATTTATACATTATGATTACAAGTGAGTAATCATGAAGATGATATGGATGGAATAAGTGGTGGCATAGTTATCATTAGTAATCATTAGTGCAAAATCAAGTGAAATAAGTTGCAGAGAGATTTTGAGGGAGAAGCAACGAATTAATCTTATGTTCTACAACAAAGAACAAAGGTTCCGTAGCTACGAACGGGGGTTCCATAGCTAAGAACAGAGGTTCTATAGCTAAGAATAGAGGTTCCATAGATAAAATCATCAGTTCCGTAGCTAAGCAAGAAGGCTTGTAGCTGATTTACACATAATCAAAGGAAACAAAATTCGAGTCAATATGGGGATTAAAAAGAAATCAAAACCAGAGGATGATTCCCAGCTACTCACGGATGAAGAAGTGACATCTATCTTTGAGCATGCAGGATGGCTAGAATTCTGAAGAATTTTTCAAAGTATTATGAAAAATTAGTAAGAGAATTCATCAAAACCTAGAGAATCAAGGAAAAAGGTGAGAAATATTTTTATTCCTTTTTCTGTGAATACAATAAGTAATGTGTTAGGAGTGCCAATTGTGCATATCCCACATCCTTCCAAAGGGACCTTGAAAGAACTATTTGAAACCTTACTAATGGAAGGGGAAAGCTGAATCTGAAATATTTACAATATAAAGAAAATCATAAAAGGGGTCATAAGGACCAATTTTCCCAAACCCTTTGACAGGGTAGCATTTTAGATAGTGAAGTATTTAACTTGTGATGGTCAATTTGGGTCTGTAGGGAAAGAAGTCTTGAAGATGCTCATATATATGAAATATGGAGCCACAAAACTAGAGTACATAATAAACCTTCCAGGGTTTCTTTTTATTCTATCTAGACCATGGCCCAGAGGTATTCCCGGGGTTTTGGGACAATCGGGTATCACGGGGTAGTTCATTTAGTATGCCAGCACCATTTTCTATCAAATAAAAATGGAGAAGAAATTTGGGAAAATTTGCTTCACAAGTTCAAGAAAACCCGATATTATCGGAAGGACAATACCATCTCCATTTTATCTTATAACTAATTTTGAAATTGATGTCCCTACGGAAGAACAAAAGGAAGTGAGAAGAGAGAATATACCAAAAAAAAGATTTGTGATAAATATCAAAATAGAAGAGCCTTCTGTGCCTTTGAAGGAAATTACTACTTCTCACAAAGAGCTACTGAGGAGCTAATATCGTCTGCATGATGGTGATAGCTCACCCATGCAGGAGTAAGAAACAAAAGTAATAAGAAGCTCTAGAAGGAAATCCACCACTGGGCATCTTGAAATTTCCCAAAGAAGGAAAATTCATAAGAGGTCAAGGGAAACCCCAGAGGGAAGGAGTGAATAGGAAAAGATGGAAAAAGAAGATGCTGATATTTTGGGAAGCATGGCCATGACTCCTCCTGAAACAAGCCAAGCTAAGATGGACAAAGGAGATGAAAGACTTGAGGAGTAGGATTTTCAAGAATTGGCTAAACCATCAGCATTGTCACATGAAGAGGAGTTGGCATCCTAGAGATGAAAAGGTAAATTTCCTTTGATAGAAGAAGAATTCTCAACTCCTCAAGTAATTTCAGAGGAAGAAGAAAGACATCTAGATAAATAGGCTCTATTATTGTCTAGAGCAGAGCTCATTATCAGGGAAAATGATGAGGAATTTGATTTCCTCAAAATCAAATTAGAACAGAGGGAAAAGCTCATTGGAGAACTAATAACTCATCTGACAGTTAGGACTAAGGAATTATCAAGTAATTAAACAACGGGTGATAGAGAAATAGGAAGAATGTCAAACTTGCGAGAAAACGAGAATGTTGTGTAGCCTCTGCATTGCATCGAATTAAATTATTTACCACTCAAACAACTATGGAATGACACTTGCAGGGAACTCAGAGAAGCTAAAACATCAAATGAAGATTTGAAGACCAAGATGGAAGAAGAAAAGAAGGCAAGAAAAGAGTGGGAAGAAAAGTTTTATAAGGAAGAAGGAAACAAATATAAATGTCTTGCAAAAATTCATATGGTCTGCATTATGAGTGAAAAATTGCTTGCCTGCAGGAGGCCCTCTCCTGCATATAGTGTGTTTTTAGAAGAACAATTCATTCGCTAGAAACGCGTCAAGGATTGCATGTGGACTTCCACATGAACTAAAAGATGAATCTGAATTCATGACAACTTATTCTTTAGCTAGTCCTGAGTAGAAAAATATTCTATGTGAATTCTATCTTTGTAATCTGATGCTAGAGAAAAACACAGGATTTATGATCAATTCATATGTTGGGGAAAAGTCAGCTCAATGCCTTTTTCTTTGTTCTACAAAACCAAATTGCATGGAAGGAAAGGGAATCTGAGTTTTTATTGAAAGCTAGCTCAACTGGTCTCTGCATGAGAGCTCACTATGGTAAACCTTCTGCCTTCCTCATACATTTTAGAACTCATGCCTTTGATGAATGATTTAAGACACATTATTTTGCCAGCTTACAAAAAGTATTGATAACTTTACCTCCTATGAGGAGGAGAAGTTTGAAGATATTTATGAGGGATTCTCGAAAAGGTGGGAACTTCTTACGGTTTCCTTGAGAAGAAGGGAAGTAATATCCCCTACAAATCTGATCTGGAGTTTAGAAAGAGCAAAAGCATTATGCACAATAATTCCTCAGATCAATGATACCTACGGGAAAATATGGATGGGAATGCAAACAAGGCCCCCTCTACTTCTCACCCCCATGTCTCCTTGGAAAAATAGAGAACCTCAAGATCCTACTCAATTTGAAGAGTGGCAGAGGAAAATAGAAGCAGGAGCAAGGTACAGTACCTCTAAGTTTAAGCATTGGAAGATCCAGTTTTAGCCATTTGATCTAAGAAATCAAATGGAATGCAGAACATATAACCCCACTTTTGAAGAATGAAGTTTGTAAAGGGACTTACAAACAAGTAAGTTTGGGGAAATGATGAGGCTAGAATATGCCCGTTAAATGTATAATAAATGATCTCATCTTACTCTCCTTTTTATTAAGTTTGATTGCATTTTGTGACTTTTATTTGATCTGATATGAGTTAGGATGTAATTTTTGTATTTTGATTGATTTTGATTCTAATGTTTAAAATCTATGAAATTCCTGAAAAAGTGTGTGTTTGAAATTCATTTTTGTAATAAAACAGTCTAATCGTCGAATAAATGAAGTATGTAGCATTCAACATGTTTTCGGTAGCATCTGTTCCAATACAGCTTAGTTCCAGAAATTCCAAGCTAATTTCAACACTCCATTACATAGTCATCATCTAGTTCCAAAACTTCCAAACTTAGATCCGAACTCCATTATTTAGTTCCATAATTTTCAGACTTAGTTCTTCAACAACCCTTTCAATCGGGAAAGGATGAGAATATTTCTAAACGCATATCTAGGGATAGTTATCTTATAGTATGCTCGATCAACCACAATTTGAGTCAGCGTCTATTGCAGGAATGATTCGATTTCATTAGAATCATAGAGACAACTATGATTGTAAATGTATATATAAGTAGACTTGCAGTAGATAAATATATAGATATATAGATATAGAATAGAGAAGATAGAAGATAAGTATAGAGATCCAGTACATTTTGTAATCGAATGTTTTATCAATAAAATAGTTATTCTGTTTGAGATAATTCTAAGTTGTTAAATCCTGATTCAAGGAGGAGCAAGGGCCCACTCCCCCAAGGACCAGGATATTCATCTATTTGGTATTTATATTTCCTAAGAAAATAGTTTAGATCTGTTAATTCTATATCACTTTTAATTCTTCTAGTTAAACTCGATGTATACTTGTTCCTGCAGGTGTCTAGATAGATTCTTATTTTTCTTATAACCATTTTAAGAATTCTAAGTTGTGTGTTTATTTCTAAAAGCGAGTCTGTTTACTTCCAAAAGCAAGCATGTTTATTTACAGAAGCAAGTGTGTTTATTTCCATTCTACAAAGTGTGTTTCCTTTTAGCAAAGCTTTTAGTGTGTTTCCTTTCAGCAAATTTTTCATAGTATGATTTAAATAAGGTTTTTACCAAGAATTCCTTAAGACATTGAAAAGATCCCCCAAAAAATATAAAAATAACTACAGTCAACTACTAGATCAATAGGATTACTCTTGTTGCATATAGCTTTAGACACACCCCTAGTTTGAATATGACATCAATAAGAAGTTGATTAAATGAAGGGAATAATAACACCCATCAGGTATTATTGAGCCCATTAAATATTAATAATGGATTGGCCCAATGGTCATCAATATAAAAAATAATGGGTGAATAAGTATTTGTGTTGACTATAGAGTTTTCAATGCTTCATACGTGATTGATCCTTTCCCCACACCATTCATTGAGGAGATTCTAGAGGGTTTTGTAGGGAACAAGATCTATTCTTTCATTGATGGATTTTTATGATATCATCAGGTTAGGATCATGTGGAAATATTGGGAGAAAAAAACATTTGTAATTGAATGGGAATTCTTTTCTTATACAGTTATGACCTTTGGCCTGAAGAATGTGTCACCGGTGTTCTCTCGCATTGTTGTTCAAGAATTTCAATATTTAATTCATAAGTTCCTTTAATTATATTTTTATGATTGGATGGTGTATGGATTGGTTAAGGATCATTGTGATTTTCTATAATTAATGTTTGAAATATGCAGGTATCTTAACATATCCTTAAAAATTAAGAATTGTATCTTCGCAACGTTGTTTGGTACACTAATTGGAAATATCATACGTAAAGAAGTCTTGTTAGTAGATCGCACCCATATTTCTATAACAATAATTGGTGTATTTTCCTAGCTAGGGAAGGTAATGTAGACCATCCTATCTATTTTGCAAGTATAAAGCTAATGTTGGCCAAGTATAATTACACAACCACGAGCGTGAGGCATTTTTAATGGTGTATGCGCTTCACAAGTTTAGAAAATATTTAGTGGAAACACCATTTATATTCTAAACTGATCACATTACACTTTAATATCTAGTTAATAATA
Organism: Taxus wallichiana var. yunnanensis; assembly: GCA_018340775.1. Taxonomy (NCBI): domain Eukaryota; kingdom Viridiplantae; phylum Streptophyta; class Pinopsida; order Cupressales; family Taxaceae; genus Taxus; species Taxus wallichiana. Next base: position 198,325,512 of record CM031242.1, read on the forward strand.
CAATTTGGTAAGGGTGCACTTTTCATTCGATACTCTTATTCCAAGAGTTTGATTAATCTATCATATTCAAGCCTAGAAAATGCAACCTAGAATCAAACCACTTATCATGAATAAATTTTGGTGAGGATGTGCAAAGTATAAAACAAACTATGCTAGATTCCCAGCCATTCACGTTACAAAATGCACTAGCTAATTTGGAGGACATTGAAAAATTATTGCGCATAGGGGTTATGCACGAGGGAATGAAGAGATTTAAGAAGAAGTAACTCACCATTCATGTGGCACCCTATCAATTGGTTAGAGGAGACCTACACAAGATGGGTAGAGACAAATTTCTATGTGGATGTGTCTTTGAGCATGAGCACAATGTCATCATGGAAGAATTGCATGGTTGTATTGTTATAGGACATTATGCGAGTAAAGTTATAACATGCAAGATATTACTTACAGGATTTATGGTGGGAGAAGCTTTAAAAGGATACTAAGGCATTTTTTAAATCTTGTGATCATTTTCAATAAATAGGGAAACCAAGAAATTGTGATGAAATACTATTTTAACCTATAGTAAGTGTAGAGCATTTTGCAAAATGGGCAATAGACTTTGTCATCCCAATTACACCAGTTGCACAAAGGAAATGTGCATGCTACATTATCACATACATAGATTACTTTACAAGGTAGGAAGAAGAAACACCCACAAATGCTTTCACTTTGTAACTAGAAGATCAATATTTTTATGGGAAAACATCATTAGTCAAGTATGACTATCCATTGAGCCTTACGGTGAAAGGGAGCTCATTTTTAAATAATACAATTAGAATATTGTTAGCAAAATTTATGGTAGCCCATAATAAGACTACCCCTTATCACCCATAATCCAATGGTACTATAGAGGCCTTCAATAATATATTCAGACATACATTGACACAAATCACGATGTATGCATAAAGGATTGGGATGAAAAAGTGGCGTTATTTTATAGGCATACATGAGTACATATAAGAGGTTGAATAAAGCCACGTCCTTTCAATTGGTGTGAGGCATGGAGGTAATTTTAACTTTGGAATTCATGTCACCCTCCCTATGCATTTTCATGTAGGAGGACTTACTGATGATAAAGTAGTGGATGAGTGCATTGATCACCGTCACAAATGACTACGAGAATGCTCCCGAAGTCTCCAAACTTAACCGTTCACACTCCAAAGCACTTCAACATTGATTCAAGAAGACCAAAAAACAGGCTCAACACCCCAATAAACTAGGCATATGAAGAAAAATTGTAGGGTTAGTAGAAAAAGGAATTCAAATAGTAAGATAGGGCACAAGGTTGAGATATCAAGGTGAACATGATTTGAGAAAAACAAAACCCATTTTTTTGCACAGGGCATAAAATTCATGAGTTGAAGGGTAAGAAAATTTGTAGAATCATCATAAGTGAAATGTGACACCAAAGAAAGTAAAAAATATTAAGAAGACCATGGAAGAATCTCTCGATGAATGGTTATACAAAATGCAGTATCTAAAAGAAATAATTATAGGGAAACCATGGACATCAAAACTTAAGAAATGAAAAATCAGTGAATACAACCAATGGGGGTAAGGACATGAAACAAACATAAAAAATGATGTCTTGTAGGAGATTAGTTAGAGGACTACAAAAGGGAAGATAGTTCTCGATGACACAATGATACAAGGACTTAGAAATGGTTATATTTATATAGTTATATGAGTTACTCTTATTTGGGAAGCCCACACACCTCTATCAATAATTAATGTTGTGCGTACTATGAATATTACTTTTACTTCACATGAAGAAGGATGTGCTCAACTAATAATTTAATCGGAAGAGTCACTGGGTCACACAATATAGGAGAAGAAATAGAACTTGACCTGCATGAAGAGGCAATAATAGAGTAAATAACTACAAATTTGCATTACCAATGAGAAATTTGTGCCTTCAACATTGAGAAAATTACATAATAAGGTACCAGAGTGGATGTGTTTAAGTAGTAAGTTGTAAATTGGGTTCCTCTGAGAGATGAACAAAGGTGCATAAGAGGTTTTTACATATTATACATAAGAAGGAACACAAGACCAAGTATAACATTTTACTATATATATAGCTGAGGGGATAATAGAAGAAGAAAGCATATAAATGGAGAAAGGAGAGAATATCACTTGGGGTTCCATCCTTTTGATAATTATGTTTTGGGAGATAGGTATAATAGATGGACCAGAGGAAAATATTTGGGAGTACCCTATCAAGAATTCATCAATGTTAAGGGTTGTCAAGTATACCTATGATGGGGCCATCTCCAATCCATATAAGGCACACCTTGAGAAATGGTACAAGAGAATGTGTGAAGTATTTCAAAATGAATGGCGCGTGCCTTGGGAATTTTGAAACTATTGACTTGAAAGATAGAGTTTACAGTAATGTAACACTCCAACCTTGGTATATTTTTACAAAGAAATGGGGAGATTGGCCCATGGTGAAACTTGTTGTTTACATTCACAACTAAGTATTTTAAGTGCACATTGAACAAGATAAAGAATGTGCAACACTTGAATTTCAATGCAAAAATGGTAGATGATGATTACCATATCTTGCGTAAAACATATGGGTACCTTTCAAAGGAACCATATGTTGAGACCATGGAGACAGACAACATGGACCTAAACCCAATCATGAATTTGGAAATTGACAATAAGTCTTATAGATTTTATATCTACCTATGGAAAAATATGATCTGTAAACTATCTACTTTGGAAATCATTCACAAAATCACAATTATACTATTGTTCTACTTTCAAATAGAAAATGATAGTTGAGCTAGTGATTGAATTATTTATGCCTTAGAACTAGAATTTGTAAAGAGAAATGAATTAACACACACATATGCCAAGGATTTTATCCTGGAAACCTCCAAATGAGGAAAACTAGTCGGAAGGGAAAAAAAATATTTATTCCCTTTTCTCTTTATTGTCCAATCAAAAATATAAGAGATACAAACTTTATAATAAGTGAGAAAGGAAATTGACAATGTCTCACACTTCCTCCCAACTACTTGACTGCTCTATTCTCAAACTATTTCTTCTACAAACTCAAATTCCAGCACTTAGAACTCTTGCACTTACTCCCATGAAGTCTCTTTCTTTTGATGATCCATTCCTTTGTTCTCCCCAAGTATTTATAGCCTTCCCCATGTCCTCCCGTGCATTGGAGGATGGGAAAGGTCATGGCAGGGGAGGGACAAGTTTGAATGTTCCAAATTCGCATCCATTCACACTCCATTTATTTTTATGTCCAAAAGTGACATGACCCCTTCCCAACGCAAACCAACGGTCATAAGACCACTACATTGGTTTTGCAGCAGTTAGAGGATCACCGCCTAGGTTGGGTGGTGGTTCTATAAGCGCATCTCTGCATAGAGTAGAGTGGTGGTTCTATTATAATGTAAACAAAACCTCCTTTTCTCCATTTTTCTTCTTTGGTGCTGGCTGATTTGATGAAGTAGAGTTATTTTGGATCCCTATGGATCACACCTCCCATGCTTAGGAGGATTTTGGTCCCACAAAATCTTAGTGGGGGAGTAGATGAGGAAATAACTCCCTCACTTGCTCTTTAGAGTACCACTGAGGCCTTCCTTGGTGATTTTCCTTTAGTCCAACCTACCAAGACTCTTGTGGACTTCTCATGGTCTCTCTAACCTTATAATACAACATTATATCCTCCTCCAATTCACCTCGTGAGTCTAAGAAACAATCCTCAATGGAAGGTAGCAACTATAATCCTTCATCTTCATCTAGCATTAATGGCTCATATAGGTGCTAGTTCTCACATTTTACTACTGATTACATCCTCATAAATGGTGGAAAATCTAGTCATAAGGCATTTTCTCCAGCCTACTCCAATATGGTGAAGGGTCCATATCGTAGTGGCTTGAACTTTCGTGTTTGACCTTGTATTCTCTCCTTACTAAAGTAAAGCCAAAATTTGTCTCTGAAATGAAGCTTATGTTCTCTCTTGCCTTGATTGTGTCTAGCCTTGTACTTGGCTTAAGATGTCTTGAACTATTCTTTGACTCTGAGATGGATTTTGGATCCTCTCAATGAATTTTTTTGCTATAGTCACCTTTGTGTCTCATGCCCCCTCCTCTTCTTGTAGCCCAACTTCTCTGTCTAACATATTTATAGGTAGATATCCCAAACATGTTTCAAATGGTGACTTCATAGTGGATGTGTGTTCTTCCCATTTATAGGAATGCTGAATGTAGGCTAAGGACTCATCCCAAGTCCTTGGGTATTTATTGTTATACACTCTAATCAACTGTACCAAAGTCTTATTCACCACCTCTGTCTATCCATCTATCTATGGAAGGAAATTTGTGCTCCTCTATAACCTAGTATCCATCTTGTCCCACAAAGTAGTCAAAAACTTCCCTAAGAACTTGGAATCCCTATCGAAACAATTGACTTTGGCAATCTAAAATTCACCCACACATTAGTAAAGAAAATATTTGATGCCTCATGTTCTTTTACTATCTTTTTACATGTCATAAGAATACACATCTTACTGAATCTATCAACAACAAAATAGAAATAGTCATGGCCATGTTAAGACATAGGTAATCCTCATACAAATTCCATAACAATGTCCTCCCATGGATGAGTAGGTAATAACAAAGGCATATACAAACCCTCCTTCCTAGTCTTAGGCTTGTTGGTACAACAAAGTTTACATCCACGTATAAATTTGGATACTTCTTCTTGTATATTGGTCCAATACATGTACCTTTGCAAGTGGGCTAGGGTCTTACCAACACCAAAGTGTCTGCTAATTTTGAGGTATGTGTTTCCCTCATCAATAGAAGTATTTCTTCTTTCAGCACACAAAGCTTCCTCCATTGATAGAGAAGCCCATCCTTGAGATAACAATCTTCAATCCCCATCCTTTCATCCACTTGGGACTACAACTACTGAAATTTCACCCCAAAGTCTTTTTCCTAGGCATATGCCTCGCAGTAAGCTTCCTTCGTGAAGGGCTTGATCTGAGAGAGAGTGGCCAAGAAGGATATATTCTCTTATGTAGGTGGCCTAGACAACATGGCTGCCACCAATTTTATGCTACCTTTCTTATATTTGATCACTAGATGGAATTGCTAAAGGAACCCCATCCATTTGTAGTGCCCCATCTGCTGCAATTTAGACTGTGCTTGCAAATACTAGATATTTTTGATGTCAGTGTGCACAATATTTTCTTTACCCAATAAATAAGGCTTCAATTTTTTAATTTCCTAGACTAATGCATACATTTCTTTATCATATATTGAATATACTCTAACTTCTGAAGTAAAATTTTCAGAATGATAGCATACGGGTTTACCTCCCTAAAGCAAAATTACACCCATAGCATAATCACTAACATCTATCTCTACTTCAAAGGGAAGCTGAAAATTAGGAAGAAAAAGTATTGACACATGACTAATATTGTATTTTAATAACTTACAGGATTTATCTTATTCCTTACCCCATTCAAAACCCTTACCCTTTCATGGACACTATGTAGAGGTGGTGTTGCTGATCGCAGAGAAGTGAGAATGAATTTCTACATGTACTATACTTATCCCACAAAACTCTTAATCTTTTTGGCTCTTGTTTGTGTTGGCCAATTAGTGATGGATTCCACATTATTTAGATCCACTAGTAGTTCCCTCCTCCCAACCACGTGCCCAAGATAGACAAGTGATTGTTTGGAAAACTCACATTTCTTCATATTGCATAGCATTTGTTTCTCCTTAAGGACTTGTACGACTTGTTGTAAATGAGTTAGATATTCCTCCCATGTGGTACTAAAAATCAAGATATCATCCAAATAAACAATGACACATGAATCTATGAAATACCATAGTACATCATTCATCAATTTCATAAATCTAGTGGTTGTATTACATAAACCAAATGGAAGTATTAACCATTCATGCAAACCTTGTTTTGTCTTGAAGAAAATATTGCATATATCCTCATCCTTTATTCTGACTTGGTGATAACTGACTTGAGATCCAAATTCATCAAGAATTTGGCATGCCAAGCTGGTCCAAGAGATCATCTATGGGGAGTGGATATCTGTTCTTTATGGTGATTTTCTTCAAAATGTGTTAGGTGATGCACATTCTCCAAGAACCATCCTTCTTTGGTACCATAACAATAGGATAACCACATGGTGAGGTTCTTGGATGTATCACACCCTGGTCTAGCATTTCCTAGAGTTGTTTCTTTACTTTAGTACTCTCTAGTAGAGATTTCTTATATAACCCGATGTTTGGTAGAGGGGATTCTAAAGCAATGCTAAATCTCATGTTTTACTTCCCATTTTGGTCATAATCCACTGGGATCTGAAAAATTCTTGAAAATATAGAATAATACTATCCAAATCATGTTTCCCGGTTAGAAATCTCTGAAACTTCTACCCCATCTTGTTTATCCTTTAATAAAAGTAAACAAAATTGATTATGATTTTCGTGAATAAGTAATTTTTCTTGGTTATCACTCACCATAGTAATTTGTGTCTTACGTTGGTGCACGTGGATGTTGTAGTTGATCCAATCCTTGACCCATCTTTACCGATTATCCCTTCTCATGAATATAGCATCACTAATATACAAGGACTCTCGAAAACAACATCAAATGCATCAAGTCAAATAACATCACTTCAATACATCAATATACTAGGAATTTATCCCAAACTTGACCTTACATATTTTTTAACCTAAATTTCAAAACCCTTCTTCACCCAACCCAAAAGATAAGGGTGTGTATGTTTGTAAGTCTCGGGACCAAGCTTCTTTACAACTTCTTCACAAATCAAGTTAAAGCGAGAATCGGTATCAATCAAAGCATTTACCTTAGTTCTCTTGATCTTGATTTTGATCTGGAATAGTCTACTCATCTCCTCTTTTTTCTATCCATATTGGTGGTCATGCATCCAAGTGACTCATCTACATTAGATTCATCTTTGATTTCCACTACCCTTTCTGTCTTTACAGTTGTCATGGACATCTTTGAGTCCTTAGTTTGGTTCTTCGATGTAACTCAGATATAACTTCCAACATATAGCATCGAGTATTACCATTGATATCACAATTCTTGAAAAAATCTTGGGATCTTTACAAGCATTTAAAGTATAGGTATCTTGTTTACCTTTTCGTTTTCACTTACCGATGTTACTTGTTTTCCCATGTTCTTTCTTCTTCGCTATTTTTTCAATTTTTTTTCCTTTGGCTATTGTTCTCTTTACTTCTTCTCATCATCTATATAGTATGCCTCCACACATGCCTCATTGAGATCTTTGTGCTTTGTTGAGATGAATTTTATTTGAATGTGGGTGTAAAGTCCTCCCAAGTACTTAGTCAGAATATCCTCATCCTCCAAATCCATATCTAGCAACATGGCCTACCTCCAAAACTCCATAGTATATTCCTACACACATTGACCATTGTCATTTAATCATTTGGTCAGTCTTGTGGCCAATAGGATAGAAGTTAGCTCTAAGTAATTATTTAAATTCTTGCCAAGATTTCACAATAGGACGTTTCTTCTTTTGCAAGTGGCTAGATGGGTTTCCCACTAAACCAGAGCATGTCCCTCAATTTTGAGACATGCAAAGGTTATCCTATGTGCCTTAGTGATGTTATGGATGATAAAGTAGACTTCCAATTGTTTTAACCATTTATCAAGCCATTATGCATCTAATTGTCCTTTAAAGATTTTAATTTCAAATTTTGTTTCAACTTTAAAAGGAACATGATCAGGTTTTCCCTTCTCTCTTTCCATTAAAGTCTCTTCTTCATGCTCTTCCCCATATTCTTCCTCATCGTGGCTCCTCCCTATGCCAATTTTTTTGGATAAGCCTTAAACCACTGAGTCCATAGAGTCCTTCTTAAAAGAAGACATCTTCTACAAATCTGTAAGTTCTTCTTATCTTCTAAACATTCTATCCATCATAATCTCCAGCATCTTGATTCTATGGACCAAGTTCTCTTCCTCCATTTTTCCCCGAATTCTTTTTTTCCACTTCCTTGTAGAAATATATGGATCGCAAGGTAAATCCTCTTCACTTTTAGATCTCATCATGTTCATGCAAATCTAAGAATGAATACCACATTCATAGATACTTGTTAACTCTAATACCAAAATTATCTTTAAACTTTCTACTTTGGAAATTGTTCACAAAATCAAATTTATATTGTTGTTCTACTTTCAAATAGAAAATGACAGTTGAGCTAGTGATTGAATTTTTTATGCCTTAGAACTATAATTTTTAAAGATAAATGAATTAACACACACATACGCTAAGGATTTTTATCCTAGAAACCTCCAAAGGAGGAAAACTAGTCAGGGAGGGTAAAAATATCTTTCTTACCTTTTTCTTTATTGGCCAATCAAAAATATAAGAGATATAAACTTTACAATAAGTGAGAAAGGAAATTGACAATGTCTCACACTTCCTCCCACCTAATTGACTATTGTGTTCTCAAAAATTTTCTTCTATAATCTCAAATTCTAGCACTTAGAACTCTTGCACTTACTCCCATGAAGTCTCTTGCTTCGATGATCCATTCCTTTGTTCTCCCCAAGTATTTATAGCCTTCCCCATGTCCTCTCATGCACTAGAGGATGGGAAAGGTCATGGAAGGAAGGGACAAAGTCAGATGCTCCAAATTTATTTCCATTCAAGCTCCATTTATTTTTCTATCCAAAATTTTATTTTCACGCCCAATATAGACCATTGGTCATAGGACCGCCACCCTAGTGGGTCTTTGGTTAAAGGATTGTCATCCAAGTTAGGTGGTAGTTATGTAACCGCCACTCTACATAGAGTGGAGGTTCCGTTATAATGTAAAAAAACTCCTTTTCTCCATTTTCCTTCTTTGGTGTTGGATGATCGATGAAGTAGAGTTAGTTTGGATCTCTGTGGATCAAAATCTTAAATATGGAAAAGATCTTTGATGTATGCGACCTTGACCTTCCTCATCTACCAAAGAAGAAGAAGGTGAACATACCAAATCACAGAGATGCTAGAAAATCCCTCCAGAGGAGGTAGAAGAGGAGTGAGAAAAATATTGTGCATTAGGCCATAAAACCATAAAAATAATGGAAAAGCGGAGGTGGGAACCTAGAACCTCACATGTGCCTAAAGAATCTCAAATAGTAGAAGCATGAAATCCCAATCTAACAGAGGATAAACCTCATGTTTTTCATAATATTTATGAGGAGGAAGAATTGGAACATCTTGTATATGAAGCAAAAAATCAAGAAGATCTAGAGCAATAACATGAAGACGTACTATGACGATGATGAAGAATACAAGCAAAAAGAAGAACATGAAAATTTTTAGGATGAGGAAGAAACACAAGAGAAAGTAATCTGGAGAAGCGCTAGTAACTAGGGGAAACAAGTTATGGGTAGTATAATGTATCATAAGAGATACCACGAGGGCCGCGTGCATGAGGAAGAAGTTTAAGGAAACCTCCTCGTGCATGTAAAATGCCATGTATATATGATCCTTAGAAAACCTTAAGGGAAATGTTTCTGATTTTGATACCCATAAGAGAATTATTTTGTTGGGATATGTTTAATAAATATGAAACCCATACATGCACAAGAAATATACTATCTTGGAGTTTATAAACTCATATGGAGGAGCCAGATTTTAAGGTTAGTAAAGAGTTGATTTTGGAGTTAAAATAAATGAAATAATCAAGAGATCTCCTCATAATTGACTATTCCCAACTCTCAAATGAGGAAGTAGACAACACTACGAATAAGATGGTCGTCGAGGTAGGAAGATGAAATATTCATAAAGGGGCCACAATAAAGAGAATGTAAAAGGATTTAGAGTGCAAAGATAAGAGAAATATGAGGCTTGCTAAGGATTTGATTAATGAGAAGAAAAGAAAATTGGATGCATATAATAAGGAAACCGACATTATCAACAATATTGTATGTGCATGCCCATCTCTTGTGATGTAGGAAAAACTTGATCATAACGAAAAGATGGAGTATTTGGAGGAATTAGTACACTTACTACTGGTCATAGTAAATAGTGGGTCGGGGCCTACAACATAATAGATGGCCATTATAAATTAAGAAAAGGTAGAACAAAATTTGGAATACTATAAAACACTTAGCAAGAATTGAAGGAAGCCATATAATAGGATGAGAATATTTTTTCTAACTTCTAATAAATATCAATGATCTTGGATTTGAATACTAAAGATGATGAGGTAGAAGTGAATAAACTTCATGCCTCATTGTTGATGAATAGATCTGAGCATGAGAGGATTTTTTAAGAAGTTAGCAAGAGAAATGATGCAACAAAGGATAAGTGTGACAATATTAAGAAGAATCTTGGAAAAATCCAAATGATGGTTATACACAAGGTGGATGGTTTGGAGGGTGTCACCCCAGTGGGATAACATATTAAATGAGCTAAAGGAGAAGGTTGATGGTTTAAATTTATAAAATATTCCAGGACATAGTTGAGTTATCCCTTGAAAAATTATTTAGTGAGCTAGAAGAGTGGTAGAAAAGGAGAATGGGATTAGCTAAGAGTTTCAAGATATTTTTCCGTCACCATAAGACAAACCTTGTATTCCTACATGATAACCATTATTTATTCTTTTATTAATTGGGAGTGTTACCGTCATTCCTTTATCCTTTCAAATATTCTTTCAAAATTATTCTTGTATTCTTTATATTATCGAGGACAAACAATACCCTAGTGTGGGGTAATGTCAAGATGATAATTTGGATAAGTACAAGCCACACACCGAGCTTGAAGACCATGTGCATAAGGGTGAACTGAAACATGAATAAGTATCAAAAGGACAGGAATGTGTGGGAGTATGCATGAGGATGAGAAAGTAATAAAAGTATGTGAAGGTGCACACAGTAAGGTGGAGAGACATCAAGGTGTAAAGGTATAAACAAATAGAAAGTAGAGATGGTGTGATTTTAAATGTAAGTCAATAAATAGACCCAACCATGATAAATCACATGCATATTAGAGATGAACACCTCCATTGACATATAATTATATGACGTAGGAAAGGATGAGATCGATCTATTTATAGAACACATCTAAGAATAAAGTAGAAGTTTCAAAGGCATGTAACCTATAATTAGGAATTCTATAATTAAAACTAAAGCATGTAAGTTGTAAAGGAAAATTTCCCACTATGTATAAATGTGTGTACCACACCCACCGTCAAGATTTACATATCAAGGGATTTGGTGTGTGTATGTGTATGCAGGAGAATTGTATGGGTAAGAGAGAGGCATTCGATTAACTAAAATGTGGAATTATAACTAATTCTATAGTTAATCTAACATTAAGGACAACAACAAATAACATATTAATGTATAAATAAAATGACCTGACAAATAAGAAAGTAGATATGGAAAACCCCAAAATGTAAAGAGAGTTAGAAAGAAATCATCTTATTCAACAAGATTGCTAGATTATGTTGTAGAGATGGATGGAGAAACAATAGGAGGAAAAGACTATGTCGAGGTACATAAAAGTGCAAATCTGGGCAATCTAAGTGGACTGGGATGTCTAGATAGGTACAGGGGAATCTATGGGTGTCCTAGTCTACAATATGGGTGTCATGGTCTATTAAAATTCTTTGTAACCTTCCTCTGCAGTGTCTCTTGATGGTTTCTTGTCTTCACTTCCTATCACACTAACTTTGCTATACTTAGTTATATGTCGTTGGTAATTGGTGATGAAGAAAAAACCTGCAAAACTCCAAGACAAGCATAAAATCCCTAAAAATAAAGATACATATGAAGGGGTTAGACTGGCCTTAGTTTCCACAATGGTGGACTTACTAACTGAGTGTTGCACTACATTGTAGAGCCGATGTAGTTCTATGTGTGTGTGTGTGTGTGCAATCATGCCCTAGGTTCTCTTGTGTCAGTTGAACTTTGTGAAAGTAACAAAAAATAAGTGTGTAGAAAATTGTAATAAAATGGTGGATGGAATAGAATAAACTTCCCTCCTACGTAGTGTGATTCAAATGAACCATCCTTGTGCCTTGTGATGGAGCTAGATAGATGTAAATGGATCCTTTGATGGATGCAACCTTAGGTGATGATAGTATTGTTGAGTGCTTGGTCCTCTTTATGGTCTCATAACTTTATATTTATGAGGGTAATGCTAGAATTTTGAGGGTATACATCCTATTATGTAGTATGTATGATGAATAGGATGTAATGCTAGACTCATATATAATAGGATTCGACACATGTGTGATGGTCACTTCTATGATGGGTAGATGTACGAATGTTATAATGAAAATGATGTAGGGAAACTTGAAAATGTAGTGTGAAAATTTTAATATGTGTGGAGAGACACTATGTGTAGTACCTATTGTGCAAATTGTGAGGTTCATGTGTATTATTCCCTCAATAGTAAAGTTTGAACAAAGCATGATAGTGCATCATAGGGTAATGATTGAGTGCACTAGATGAATGTGTATATGCCAAGACGTGTATATAAGAGAGTGAGAAGAGATTGTGTTGCTATTGGGGGTGAGGAGATATATGTCATGCCCCCAAGTGAGCCAATGATGGAGATCTAGCGAGAAGATGCTAAATGGATCAATGTAAGGAGTAGTTTCTTTGACAAAATTGGTTCAACGTTGAAATGAGGATTGGGTAGGGTACTTAAATTGAGAGAGTCCAAATTTTTGGCTAGATTGTGATTTCCTTATGTAATGAGTGGTTGCTTATTGACCGCAGATGACTTGAGAGGTAGAGGATTTGCATTAATATTTAAATATGGTTACTTAGTTTAGCTCTGTAATATTGTAGGTGACATAGTAGAAGGAGGTGTTGAAATAATATAAAGAGGTGATTGTTTGACTTGAGTAGATTGCATAAGTCGTGTTTGAGTGACGGAATAAAGAACACTAGAAGTGATGGCATAATGCTCATTAGACATTGATGAAACAGATTTAGGAACCCATTAAGATGTAGTATTTGTAGATGGGAATGAAATATAATTTTGTGCAGCGAATGAGATAAAACGGAACTCTCAAGGTGTTTGATTCTTTGTTGTAGAGCAAAGCAATCATTGTCATTATGTCCATTTATTAGATGATAATTAAAATAAGGATGACCTTTTATTAGATAATAATTAAAATAAGGATGACCTTGATATTTTTCTATCCAATAAGGAGGATAGTAATGATTAGGCGGTAAAGTGATTAGTTATCAACTAAGGATCTTAGTAAGAAGGTCATGTTGCTTAGTATTGTGCTCAAAGATGAGAGGATCTAGTAATTGAGTCTTGCTTGATGGAAGTTTTCCTCTATAAATCTAGAATTTCCTCTTGCCTTATAAACATCCTATCCATCATGGTCTCTAGCATCTCCATTCAATGGACTAAGTTCTCTTCCTCTATTTCTCCCTGAATTCTCTATTTCCACTTCTTTGTAGAAATATCTGGATTGCAAGCTAAAGCGTCTTCACCTTTAGATCTTGACACTTTCATACAAATTCAAGAATGAAATACCACAGTCCTAGATACTTGTTAGCTATGATAAAAAAATGATCTATAAAATCACAAGAGGCAGCAGATCTTTTCTTTGCTAATGGGGTAAAAACTAGTCGAGAAGGGAAATTACTCTTTCTTCCCACTTCTATTGGCCAATTCAAATCAATAGGTACAAAATTTACAATAAGTAAGAAAGAGAAGTAAGAAAAAGGATTATAGGCAAACAAGTAACAAGAGTAAGTGGAAAGGGAAAGGTAAACAAGATGCCACTACTTCGAATACTTGTAAAGATCCCAAGAATTTTTGCAAGAATTGTGATATCAATGGTCATACTGACGCTACATGTTAGAAGCTGAATCTGGAGTTACATCCAAAGAACCAAACTAGGGACTCCAAGAATTCCATGACAGCTGTAAAGATAGAAGGGGAGGTGGAAATTGAATATGACTCTAATGTAGATGAAAGGCTTGGATGCACACCACCAACATGGACAACGAAGAGGAGATGAGTAGACTATTCCAGATCAAAATCTAGATCAAGAGGACTAAGGTAAATGCTTTGGTTGATACCAGTTCTCAATCTAACTTGATTTTTGAGGCAGTTGTAAAGAAGCTTGGTCTTGAGACTTATGAGCATCCACACCCATATCCTTTGGGTTGGGTGAAGAAGGGTGTTGAAATTCAAGTAAAAAGAAGATGTAAGGTCAAGTTTGGGATAAATTCCCAATATATAGATGTTTTTGAAGCTGATGTTATTCCACTTGATGCTTTTGATGTGGTATTTGGGAGTCCTTACTTGTATGTTAGGGATGTTATCTTTATGAGAAGGGAAAATTGGTACAAATGGGTCAAGGATGGGATCATCTACAACATCCAAGCACAATGACTTAAGACACAAAAGTTCTTGTGGTAAGTTCTAACCAAGCAAAATGACTTATTCAGTCAAATCATAATCAGTTTTGTTTACTTTTGTTAAAGGATAAACAAGATGGGGTAGAAGTTTCAGAGATTTATAACTAAGGAAAACAAGATTTGGATAGTATTATTCAATCTTTTCAAGAATTATTTCAGGCTCCTAGTGGATTACCACCAAAACGGGAAGTAGAGCATGAGATTCAGCTATTGCCAGAGTCACCTCTACCGAACATTGGGTTGTATAGGAAATCCTTGCTGGAGAGTACTGAGGTAAAGAAAAAACTCCAAGAACTAATAGACCAAGGGGTGTTACGTCTGAGCACCTCACCATGTGGTTCGTCTATTGTGATGGTGCCAAAGAAGGATGGTTCTTGGAGAATGTGCATTGACTACCGCACTTTGAACAAGACCACCATAAAGAACTGATAACCACTTCCCCGTATAGATGATCTCTTGGACCATCTTTAGCATGCCAAATTTTTCACGAAGTTGGATCTCAAGTCTGGTTATCACCAAGATAGGATGAAGGAGGAGGATATATTGAAGATTGCCTTCAAAACAAAACAGGGTTTATATGAATGGTTAGTACTTCCTTTTTTATTATGCAATGCACTCACTATGTTTATGAGATTGGTGAATGATGTATTGTAGGATTTCATAGATTCATGTGTCATTGTATACCTAGATGATATCTTGATTTTTAGTGCCACATGGGAAGAACATCTAACGCATTTACAGTAAGTCTTGCAATTTCTCAGGGAGAAACAACTGCTTTGTAATATGAAGAAATGTGAATTTTCCAAATAGTCACTTGTCTATCTTGGGAACGTGGTTGGAGGAGGAGAGATACGAGTGGATCTAAAGAAGGTGGAATCCATCACAAATTTCCAACACCAATAGGAGCCACATAGACTATAAGCTTTGTGGGAGTAGTACAATACATGTGGAAGTTCATTCTAGGATTCTCCACAATTGCAGCACCTCTACACATAGTGGCCGCAAAGAGTAAGTGTTTTGACTGGGGTAAGGAATAAGACAAATCCTTTGAGTTATTGAAATACAAGATTATTCATGCTCCAGTACTTGCTCTTCCAAGTTTGCATCAGCCTTTAGAAGTAAAGACAGATGCCAGTGATTATGCTATGGGTGTAGTATTGCTTCAAAGAGGTAAACCCGTATGTTATCATTCGAAACCTTCACTTCAATAGTTAAAGGATATTCAATATATGATAAATAAATGGATGCACTAGTTCAAGAAATTAAAAAATGGAAAAATTATTTGTTGGGTAAAGAAACTATTTTGCACACTCGACCACAAACCTCTCAAGTATTTACAATCACGGTCTGAATTCAGCAAGCGAAGAACTACAAATGGATGGGGTTTCTTCAGCGGTTCCATATAGTGATCAAATACAAGAAAGGTAGTACAAATTTGGTGCGCGGAGACATGTTGTCTAGGCCACCCACATAGGAAAATTTCTCTTTTTGGAAACTATCTCTTAGATCAAGCCCTTCACAAAGGAATCTTATGGAGAAGCATATACCCAAGACAAAGACTTTGGGGTAATATTTCAGAAGTTATGGTCCCAAGGGGTTGAAAATATGGGGATTGAAGACTCTGTTATCTCAAGGACGAGCTGCTCTACCGATGGGGGAAACTTTGTGTGCCTAAAGAAGAAACACTTCTATTGATGAGGGAAGCACATACCTCAAAAGTAGCGGGAAATTTTGGTTACGGTAAGACCCTAGCCCACTTTAAAAGGTATGTATATTGTCCCAACATGAAAAAATAATTATCAAAATTTATTTGTGGATGTGAATTTTGTTGTACTAACAATCCTAAAACTAGGAAGAAAGGTTTGTATATGCCTTTACCAAGTACCTACTCATCCGTGGGAGGACATTTCTATGGATTTTATAGGAGGACTACCTATGTCTAAACATGGCCATGACTATCTCTATGTTGTTATGGATAGATCCAAGATAAAATGTGTATCCTTATGGCATGTAAAAAGAAAGTAAAAGCACATGAGGTAGTAGATCTTTTCTTTGTTAATGTATGGGTGCATTTTGGTTTTCCAAAGTCTATTGTCTCTGACAGGGATTCCAGGTTCTTGGGGAAGTTTTGGACTACTTTGTGGGACAAGATGGATACCAGTTATATAGGAGCACAACTTTCCATCCACAAAAAGATGGACAAACAAAGGTGGTAAATAAGACTTTGGTACATTTGATCAGAGGGTATAACAATGTGTACCCAAGGACTTGGGATGAGTCCTTAGCCTACATTCAACATTCCTATAACTAGGTAGTACACACATCCACTATGAAGTCACCATTTGAAGCATGCTTGGGATATCTACCTACAAATCCACTAGACATAGTAGTTGGATAGCAGGATGAGGAGGATACACGAGACACAGAGGTGACTAGAGCCAACAAGTTCATTGAGAGGATCTGGAAAATCCATCTCAAGGTCAAAGAATAACTAGAAAAATCTCAAGAAAATTACAAAGCTAGGCACGACTAGCATAGGAGGGAACACAAGCTTCATGTTGGAGACAAAGTTTGGCTTTACTTGAGCAAGGAGAGACTACAAGGTCAAGCACGGAAGCTCAAGCCACTACGATATGGACCCTTCACCATATTGGAGCAGGTTGGGGAAAATGCTTTTCAACTTGACTTACCATCATTCATGAGGATGTACTCTATAGTAAATTGTGAGAACTTACACCTCTATGAGCCATCCATGCTGGATGAAGATGAAGAAATACAGTTTCTACCTTCCATTGAGGATTGCGTCTTGGACTCACGAGGTGAATTGGAGGAGGATGTAGTGCTACAACAAAAGGTCAGAGAGACTAGAAGAGGTCCGTAGGAGTCTTGGCAGATTGGACTGAAAGGAAAGACACCAAGGCAGGCCCAGTGGTACTCGAAGGAGAAAGTGAGGGAATTATTCCCTCATCTACTCCCCCACTAAGATTTTTTGGGACCAAAATCCTCCTAAGAAGGGGAGGTGTGATCCATAGGGATCCGAAATAACTCTACTTCATCAGAAATAGTCAACAAAAAGAAGGAAAACAATGAAATGGAGGTTTTGTCTTTTAAGTAATACAGGACCACCACCTGTGCAGGGTGGCGGTTACAAAAGCGCCTCCCAGCCTGGGCCGATGGTCCCAAGGCTGCTTGGTCCGCACAGGTAGCGGTCTTGGCCATTACGGACAGAAAACTAAAATTGAAACGAACAACCTCTGAATTTGAAAGGATGTTCATTTCTCTTCTCCTTCATGACCTTTCCCATTCTCCAGTGCACAGGAGGACATGAGAAAGGCTATAAATACATGATTGTAGAAGTGTAGAAGATCATCGAAGCATGGGAGCAAGTGAGCAAGAAGTCTTGGTGCTGGAAATTGTATTTTTGTAGAAGAAAGGAGTGTTGGACAGAGCAAGCAAGTAACTGAAAGGAAGTGTTGAGATATTATCTACTTCTCTTTCTTACTTATTGTAAATTTTGTACCTATTGATTTGAATTGGCCAATAGAAGTGGGAAGAAAGAGAAATTTCCCTTCCCAATGGTTTTTCCTCCATTGGAGGTTTTCCAGGATAAAATTGTTGGTGTTATGAGCTTATATTCTTTCCTTTACTACAATTGTTGATTCTAAGCACAATAGTAATTCATTCACTAGCTATCTCTATTATTTTCTAATAGAAAGTAAATAACAATGATTAATTTGTGATTTTGTGAATAATTCCAAAGTTGAAGAGTTTACAGATCAGTAATGGTATGAATTGAGGATCACTGATTTTAGCACATGCAGTAGACATATAATGAGATGTATAAGAAGAATAAACATGCGTATGAGAAGTTTCCTTAAGATGTTGTATTTCAGATTTTATAGATTTGATCATGGATTTCATAGCCTTAAGTATGTCATGAAATAAATAATACAAAGCTTAAAGTGATTCCAATAGGGGTCCAAAGTAGGTGAGGGATCACTAGGACTAGGGTCATCATATAAATGATCAAAAATAGCACTTACTTGATGTGATAATGTATCGCTAGGAGATATATCCTTTTTAAGAACAAATTGACAATTAGGATGTATTTGAAGTAAATCAAACAAATAATTTTCAATGACTTTAGGATCCATGAAAGAAAAAAAGATAAATTCCTAGAATGAAGGTGTATTTGAAGATCGGAGTTCACCAAAATGATTAACTAAAATGTGGAATAATAACTAATTCTATATTTAATCTAACATTAAGGATAACAATAAATAACATACGAATGTATAAAGAAAATGACCCAAGTAACTAAGAAAGTAGAAATGAAAAACCCTAAAGTGCAAAGAGAGTGTTGACTGGACAAATTTGTACCTAAGTATTAGAGATGCATAAGTATGGGGCATGCGAGAAAGAGGGTGCGTATGTGCACATGTAAGTTTGGCAAGAAAGGATGCTCCCGAGAAATTCAAAGTTTAGGACTTGGCCATTTTTCATGTTACGAGCTAAAAATAGGATTGAGTGCAGAGAAAACATTGGATAAGAAAAAGAAGAATTGTGGACATAGAAATGGATATTTTTGGAGTAAGTGGAAGATCAAGTGTCATGCGAAGTTAGAGCTAATAATAGGATTGGATCTAGAGTTAATTATAGGTAATATATTGTTAGGTAAAGTTTGCATGCTTCTTGATTACCTTTGTAAGTGGTACATGGCTATTTTGAGAATGCAACCTATTTTGAGAGTGCATAAATGGTGAAGGAAAGCTCCCACCCCTATATATGTATCGATTTTCATGGGTGTAGAGATCGGACTATAAGTGTTAGAGTTATGCTACTAGTTTATGAGATTGCATAGCGTATGATAGTGTTATTGGTATGTATTCAGCCACCGGTTTGCAATGAAGTAATATAATGGATATTGATTGTTGATGTTACTTCTCATGAATATTGTGTGGTGAATCTGATCTTGATCCTTGTTTGATTTATTATGCACTATGGTTGTGAGTTGATTCTTGTTATGTTTTACCTTTAATTACTTATGGTTATGGAATGTATGAATGATCATGCTAACATCTTAACAAATATGGTATAAAAAGAGGGACCTAGTACCTTTACATGCTTGGTGAGCACTCGATCTATCCGAGTGATGGGTTAGCGCATCTAGTGTTTTAAGCAAGAAATAGAGACTACATTTTGGTTTCATTAACGGGACCTATTTTCAAGATATTACAAGTTTGTTGCATGATGAAGATGTATCAGTTGAATTTGGACAGCATTGAGAGTTAGGTTGTGGACTTAGAAGACCAGTTTTCTCATATATATAATATTGGACCCGATTTCAATGCTCACGTGTGGGATGAATAACATATGTATCATGAACTCTATTATACTTTATTTTTTGTTTTCCTATAGATTTGTGTAAGTTTCTAGTAGCATATGCATCAAAGAGGAATTAGAGGTATAGAACAATTGTTTAGACACAAGAATATTACCAGACTCCATATGATGTTGATGTGACTTGGAAACATGTTATAGATCATTGGTGGAGTGGTGTTTTGTATAGTTACATGTTGGAGTATGATGTTTCTACTTATTCCTATCTAGAGGTTGTTGAGTTTCAGTTCTTGTGCGAACCCAGAGGATCTTATTTGTGTATTATCCCTTTAGAAATTAAGATCTTGTTGGTGACTCTAGATTTGGAAGAATGACTTATGGCTAGCTAAACCTCCACCACAGCCACAGGGGTGGGAGCAGGTGTGGTGAAAGATAGAAAAAATTATGGAAAGAAAGGAAAGAGAGGAGAGATGGATTAAGTATAATGAAGTGTGGGAGATTGAATTAGTTAAGAAGTGCGGCATTGAGGATTATATGGACTTATATAGACATGTGATACATGAATGATTTAAGGTTCATGTGGAGGACGTCGAATCTAATTATCTGGTACTCCCCCATTTAGGTAAGCATGGAAGATAATCCCCTTTAGCTTCATATGAGAGCACATCGAAGAAGAAATAATACCGACCATAGCACGCATCTCGATCCCACCGGTGACCTTTCTCTTGTGTTTAGTGTTTGAGTTCTTGAAAGCAGTTATTGAGAAACATGGTAGTGTTGGTGAGAGAGTAATGATAGGTAGATATCATTTTATTTTTAATATAAAAGTTCATCGACAACATATATGGCAACACGGTGAAAACATCTTTATTTTTTGTAGGACCGATTGGAGGAGTATTTTTGGTGCATCATCATCGGACAAAATGTAGGCACATAGAATGTTGGTGTTACATATAGAAGTACCACAACTTCACAGGACTATGGGAGATAAATTTAGTACAACGGTGGGAATACAAAGTAGCTCATCCTATAGTCTCATTCCTACTACATGAGGTGGATCAAGAAGATCAAGAGGTTTGATATCTAGTGGATATGTTAGTTACGTAGGTAGGAAAAATATTGGAGGTAATACATGTGTTGGATCTAGTGGGCATGGTCCACACAAGCCATAACAAATATATTACGAGATGTCTCTTTTCCTATCAAAGTACAGAGGAATTGAGGATGCAGTGGAGCATGTGAACATGTGTGAGATATTATGATGCACTAAGGGAATGATAACTTTAGAGCGTAAGGAGAGCCAATTTATTACTACTTTGCAAGGGCACATGCATAGTTGGTATAGGAATTATAACCCAAACTAGACTTTTATAGATTACAACGCGTTGCGTGATGCTTTCTTCGATGAGTTTCATATACTTGAGTTTGAATAGAAAAGCATAAGCGCCTTTGAAAAGAGATTAAACAGTCAAGGCTGAGATCATAAGGGAGTATGATGCACACTTTAAAACTTTTCTTTCAAATTTTTCTTATGATATTTACTCTAGCCAACATGTATAGTGGTTTGTTGATGATTCGATAACACCTTTTAGAAGGGTTCTCTCTCATAATACATTTAAATATTTGTGTGAGGATTTGGAGGAAGCTCTCGCATGTTGAGGCAATTGAGATCATAGAAGCTGGGTTATCCCAATATTTGAGGCACATGATTGCATTTGTGGAAAAATATTTGGAGAAACTATTCGCAATTTGGCACATGAGATGTGCACTTTGGAATATGGTGTACAAATTGTGAGGTTGAAGGACATAATAAGAATAGTTTCCCATGTAAATTAGTGTGTTCCATGTTGTTGGATTGTCATATCTGTCACTTGGATCATGATTTGAGTAGGTTACCATTGTTGCGAGTGTGCAATTCATAAAAATGTGTCCTATTGTTGTAATAGTTGTAAGTTCCACACTCGTTATACAAAAATTGTAGATTGATTGATAAAATCCATGAATCTATTGAAACTGGCATGCATCAGACTAGCGTCATGAATAATTCAAAGGATTAGGAAGGAAAAAATTATGAAGGGTGCTCTGATGAAGGTAGTAGAGGTAGAGGTTACCATAGAGGATACAGATGCCATGGTCATAGCGGTGGAAGAAGTGACTTCCTTCGTGGAACTTATTTTACATATAGATCCCCTTATCATTATAGGCATGAATTTCCTAAGAATATATTCTACTCATGGTATAGGAAGCAACATAAGTTTGTAGAATGTCCAGAGCTATATGAACACATGAGTAAGAATGATAAGAATAATGATAAGGGCACGGGGATGATTAAAGTACAACGCACCATAGAAGACCATTGATGCCTAAGATTACACCTCATTACGATATGCTTCTGCTTAGTGACTACATGTATTGAGGTTGCATGCACTCATGAGATCCTGAAGTAAAAACATGTTATTACAAATCAAGAGGTGATAAATGTGAAATATCTAGATCCTTCCCACCAGAAATAGGTATACCAAGAGACTATGGAGGTTATTAGAAACTTGTAGGGTGAGATATAATGCTTGAAGGAGTAGTCACGAAAGATGGAGTAAGAAAATAAAGTTGAGCTTCCTTAGAAAGATGTTGATGACTTGAAGGAGGTTTGTAAGATGTTGTGCCAGGAGAATATAATTCCATTATTAGGGTAATGGATGAGGGAAAAGATATCGTGCATTGGATATGAGCATGAGAGATGTATACTGCATGTGAACTTACCCCCTCACAGTCTTGAGTATGATAAAGAGATCATTTTGAATGAAATTGTTGATGGGTGGCTTTAGAGTAACATACCGATTGATGCAGTGTAGAAGTAAATTTACTTGCTTTGGATGCATGGAATCAGATGGGGAGACCACTGTTACAGCCCTCTTTGAATGTGTTGTATATGGTGAACAAGACTAGAGCCATTCCAATTTTACTATTGAAGGATTCCACTATTACTATAAAAGGGGCTAATTTTACTAGGGAATTTGAGGTCTTGGTGCTTACAGAAGTAGATAGTTTTCTAGCATTGCTTGGGCACCCTTGGTGTTACGCGAACAATGTTGATCACGCACTATAATAAATTTTATATCAATTTTGAGAACAAAGAGGAGTGTGTAATTATTCCTTTGTGACAGATGGGAAAGCTACACTTTATGTATAACTCTTTAGTGAAGAGGATATATGCATGCACAATTAAGGATCCTGAATTACTTAAGCCATTTAAATAAGGTATTATTCAGTGGGATGATGCTCAATCTATGAGTGATATAACTAGTATTTCCTATGATAACTGGGCACATGGAATGTATGAAATGGTCAAGTGAGAGATCAAGAATACAGTTACATGTGTGATCAAGCCACACATTATTCAATGCTTGAATCATAACCAGGTACCTTGGTACACTGTTGAAGAGAACCCTAATGCAGTTTTACACACCATGGAAGCCCGGTGGAAGGATGAGGGTGATAGAAGAAATATGTTGATTTATACCCCTGCATAAGACAACAGTGCATTTTTGGACTACACATAGAGATAAAATATTAGAATGGAGAGAGGTAAGAATCACCTTTTCTAATAGGTTTCTAAGGAACAACATACCTTCTAAAATATGCAAATTCCATGGGAATATTTTTCTTCACACCACGTTTAGAAGAGTGAGAGACTCTAGATGGAGAGGTAAGAGACTTTGCCACCATCACTCGGGTTCATAAGTGTTATGCCACTATAATAATTTTTGTGCACACATGGTATGTTCATGCAAAGCTAATAATAGAAATAGTTAATTGGTAGGAGATGAGCTCAGGTACGATTCAAACCTTTGACTATTTTTCTAATAAACCTCTAGTGAATGAAGCACTATAAATTATGAAGCACCTTACTTTGGGAGATAGTAAAAGGCTGAAGAAATCACGTTAGATATGTTTGGAGAGTTAGATTTGGAGGCACACTTTGAAGAAGAAGAGATAGATGAGGAGCATCTTGGGCACGCCTGGCTGGAAAAAGAGAAGGGTAAGTTGGTTTACATGATTGATGATGAAGAGGTAGATAATTTGGATAGCGATCACACTATAGGTATACACAAGGTTTTAGATAGTGTTGATGAAAATTTGAATGCTTATCATGAGCCTATGAAAATGAATAAGGTCAACATTGGGAAAAATACAAAACCTAAGGAGGCCATTATTGGTGACTATTGGTATGAACAAGAGGTGGAAAATATTATTGAGATACTACGTGAATTCCATGAATTATTTTTGTGAGGCTATCATGATTTGAAGGGAGTGTATCACTCTTTGGGAGAGATGAGGATCAAGTTAAAGGAAGGTGCATGCCTGGTTAGGAAGAGGCCTTACATGATGAATCCTAATCTACACGTCAAAGTTAAGGAAGAGATTGATAAAATGTTGAAATATGGAATCATTGAGCCCATTGAGGAGTTAGAGTGGGTTAGCCCCATGGTGATAAGCATAAATAAATATGGTAGGATAAGGATCTATGTGGAATATAGAGATTTGAATGCTTCTTTTGTCATAGACCCTTTTCCCACACCTTTTACTAAGGATATCTTGGAAGGTGTTGTAGGGCGAGGATCTAATCATTTATAGATGTATTTTTGTTATCATTAGGTGTGGATTGCTAAAGAAGACCAGAAAAGATAACATCCAATACTGAGTGGGGAATTTTTACATATATAGTTATGTCCTTTGGGTTGAAGAATGCACCTGCAATCTTTTCACGCATTGTTGTACAAGAATTTGAGGACTTTATACACAAGTTTTACAAGTTTATTTAGATGATTGGACTATATATGGGCTGGTAAAAGATCACTGTGACAATTTGAGACTTATGTTTGAGAGGTTTCAAAAATTAAGCATCTCTCTTAACATTAAGAAGTGTATCTTTGTGACACCCTTTGGGACTTTGTTGGGACATATTATATGTAAAGAAGGTTTGTTGGTAGATCCTACTAAAGTTGTAGTTATCTTGGGTTTGGAGGAGCCTACAAACCAGAGCGAGGTGCATGGGTTTTTAGGGAACATAGGTTATTACATGATGTTTATTAATGGATACACTAAGATTTTTTCACCCTTAGAAGATCTGTTGAAAAGTAAAGGAAAGTTCCATTGGGATGAGGTGCAACAACTAGCATTTGAGACATTGAAGGAAAGACTTACTTATATGCCCATTCTGCACTTTCCTTCTTAGGAAAAATCATTTCATGTACATGTTGATGCCTTTGGCATGGCCATTGGCGTAGTGTTAGCATATCCTAGTGATGGGATTGTTGATCATCCTATTTGTTTCACGAGCAGAATTTAACCACAACTGAGTAGAATTATATAGCTACAGAGTGTGAATCATTGTCCATGATTTATGCATTGCACAAGTTTAGACAATACTTTTTAGCAACTCCATTTATATTTTATACATATCACATGGAACTTAAGTACTTGGTTAATAAGCCTATTTTGTAGGGGTGCATATGCCTTTAGATTCCCTTGTTTCAGGAATTTGACTTTACAATTGTACTAAATAAAGGGAAGAGCACAGAACCAAATCATTTGTCAAGAATTAACTCAGGTGAGGACACGTAGAGCATTGAGGGAACAATTTCAGATTCCCAGTTATTCATATTGAACCATGTGTCATCTAATTTAGAAGATACTATTGTGTTTTTTTGTATTGGTGTGGCACCTAAAGGAATGAAGACCTTAGAGAAGAAGCAAATTTCCATACACGCCGCTCCTACATGTTGATTAGTTTGGATTTATAAAATTTATTCCAAGATGATTTTTTGTTCCAGTGTGTACTTGAACATGAGCATGAAGTTATAATAGAGGAATCCCATGGTGGGATTGTAGGAGAACATTATGCAGAGATGTTACCACATGCAATAGTTTATTGACTAGCATTTGGTGTAAAACATTATATAAGGATCGTAAAGAGCATGTCAGGGTATGTGATCATTGTCAGCACCTTGAGAATCTTGTGCATTGAGATGAGATTCCCTTGAGGCCTATTATGAGTGGAGAACCTTTTGAAAAATCAGAAATCGACTTTGTGGTTCCTATTTCCCCACCTGCGCATAAGACTAGATCACGTTATATTATTACATGTTCAAATTATCTGACTAGGAGGGCAGAAGAAGTGCCTACGAAAGGATTGTATGGTAGCTACAATAGCAAGGTTCTTATGGGATAACATTATCAGTAGGTATGGATGTCCGTTGAGCTTAACAAGTGATAGGGGCACACAATTTTTGAATGAGACTATCATAATATTATTGGCTAAGTTTATGGTGGTGCATCATAAGACAACACCCTATCACCCATATGCCAATGGGATTACTGAGGCTTTCAACAAGATATTGGGACATACATTGACAAATATCTATGATGTTGGAAGGAAATATTGGGATGATAAAGTCTTTATTGTACTTTGGGAATATAGGAAAACTTATAAAAGATTGAACAAAGCTACACCCTTTCAGTTGGTGTTTGGCATGGAGGGTGTTTTACCAAAAAAATATATGTTACCCTCCATGTGTATTACGCGTGCAAGAGGATTGGATGATGAAAAATAACTTGAAGAGCATATATATAAATTGATTTTGTTAGATGAGAGACACACCATCACACATTAGAGCTAGAATATAGAAAATATCGGATAATAGGCATGACATGATAGGAATATTAAGAATAAGTAGTTTGATGTTGCACGAGATGGTTCTTCTTTATGACCTGCAAGTTTGTATACTACCCCGGGAAATTGAAGGTGTATTAGTTGGGGCCATATGTGGTGATGTATATACTTGATTCAGGATTTTTTCGATTATCGGTCTTTGGATGGCACTCAATTTCTGGTTACTTAAATGGGAGTAGGCTAAAGCCCCACTATAAATAAGTCTTCTTGGTGTTTATAATAAGGCATTAGTTCCACTTAGATTATATTTTACTTTAATGAATTTTCTTTATATGTGTTTTCTTTCATCATTTATATGCTTTGTAATTGTCGATTTATTTCATTGTTTTGTTGTGATAACTACACTTCGCACTCGTAGCTAATTACTATCTATTGAATTTATGTACAGAGGACTGTGCAAAATTTTAGTGTGTGGTGGATCATAAAGAATAAGTTATTGGTGTTATATTGCAGATTGATGCATGTAGAGAAAAGGTTATAGGTTCTCAAATTGAAGGTATTTAAGGAAAATTACTCATATTGAAGACCACATGTAGATGGATGGATGTGCGGTGTAACATGTTCGTACCTGGATTTAATCTTCTTCACAAACCGAGTAGCATCATGGATTTGAAAGGACACTCAAAAGTAGATAAATGATTATGTATGTCATTTTGTAGTTGGGGAAGCAATTTATTTGACTTTTTAGCACTCAGGCCTTGAAGAAGTGGGTAGCACCTTAAAAGGATTTGATCTTATCCTAACTATTTTAGGTTGTGCCTTTCAACCAAGGTAAGAGAACCTATTTTGTAACCTTTGTTATTGAAGGCAACACGAGATACCTTTCTTTTGTGCAAATTTTATAAAGAAAACCTTGGGAAAATATGATCAACACACCAAATCTGACTCTCACGAGTTGTCACTTCCAAATTATGGAGATATTTTCAATACAAGGAAAAGGTTACTAAAGACATTAAGAGATCCTAATTGTTCTACATATTTTTGCAAGTAGATTTTGTTCCTTTGTTGATACACAGGGAAAACAGGGGTAGTTCAGGGTGGATCAATGGTTTTTAAATGATTTTGGTGGGAGATGAAGCATGATAAAGTTGATTATATCGGATCTTTGGAGGGACTTCACAATAATGAAAAACTTCACAATGAAAGCTTTAGAACAGTCAAGACATTCCTTCAACTAGAAGGTGTGCTTCAATGGAGGCCTAGATCAGCATGTTTTCACATAATCTTTGAGACTCCAACACGAAGGCTCGAATTGGAAGACTCAATTAAACACTAAAGTTTCTGATTAATCATGCCTAAGGTACACCGAAGACTTATAGACAATCTTTATCAACAAATGACAGTGAATTGATTTTAAATTTGTTTATCTCATCCAAGATGAAGGATCTTCTTGAAATGAAATTGAAAATACCATTAGACTATCACAAGGACAAGATCTTGTGTGATTTCACAAAAAATTTAGTGTAATATTGCAATAGGAATGAAAGAAACTATTTACATACATTCTAAAAATAAAGCAGACACAAAATTGCTAGAGATTAGACACAAATTAATTCCAAAATTTCTTAGATTCATCAGCAGGGGAAAGCTTCCAGAGAAATCTCAGTGCTTGTCAATGGCTATACATCTGCAACCAACTTGACATGATAAAAAATCTAACACAAAAGAAAATAATAGGTAATCTCGGCTTTGGTCTCTCGGGAAGACGGATTTCTCAAAAAATTTCTCAAGAATTAATACTTCGACCATTTACAAGAGTATTCTCATTACATTTATACATTTTTTCCCACTCAATTTTCCACCCAAAAGAGAAGAATATTTGAGTGAAATTTTCTTATTACCAGTTTATTTCAAACATCAACGTTTAACAAATTCAGATCTGAAATCTTCCAGGGGGACCAACTATGAACAGA
Source organism: Taxus wallichiana var. yunnanensis (assembly GCA_018340775.1). Classification (NCBI taxonomy): domain Eukaryota; kingdom Viridiplantae; phylum Streptophyta; class Pinopsida; order Cupressales; family Taxaceae; genus Taxus; species Taxus wallichiana. Next base: position 198,353,973 of record CM031242.1, read on the forward strand.
TCACATTTCTTGGGCCTTTGACTAATGACTAGGATGTCATGCCACAATGTTTTGGGAGTCCCTTTAATCATTCTAATTATGTCATATGATAAATCCCCCTTTTAATCATTTTTCGGAGCCTCTACATAACTAGACTTTGAAAGGTCATTCCCTTTTGCTCTCGAGGCAACGCCTTTTTCACTTTTTGTGCCTGCACTTTCATCATTTCATCCTTTTCCCTCATTTTCCTCTAAAATTTAACCCCGCAACTAATGGATCTAGAATTTTACATGTTTACACAATTGAGAGAAAAATTCACTTCAAAAGCACTTTAGATTTACATATTGACCTCCCAAATTGATTCAATTGAACTTTGCAGACCAAAATGACACAAATTTTCCAAAACATTGATGAAGAATGATGAAAAATGCATCTCCAAACATCCTGGAGCTTCAATGGTGGAAAAATCAAATGAAATGCACAGCTACCATTGATCTTTCCTTTCAACTTTTAATCTGAGCCCTCCACATGGAAAAATGTGATTGGAAATGGGCCTAGGAGCACTTTTTGATATTTTATAACTTTTGGAAAAAGTAAAATTTTGACATTTTTCTCCGCCTCCACCCTCGAAAATGGACTTGACACGTGTCCTAATGTGGGTCCCAGAGGAACCGTGGCTTGATTCGTTATTTTACCTCATTTTTGGAAAAAGGAAAATTTTCCAAATTTTCCCGTAGCTCCACCCTTCCACCTTTAGCTTCTGATGTGGGTTCCAAAGTGGACCTGCGCTTCATTTTTTCACTTTATACTTATTTTCCAAAAAGGAAAAAGTTCCACATTTTCCCCATGGACCTACACCTCCATTTTTGACTATTCAACACTAGCATTACTTTCTTGTTGGGGTCGTGCTTCAACTTACAATTTTATCCCTTTTTACAAAAGGTAAAAACCTTAAATAACCCCGAAGCTCTATTTCTCCATTTCCCCGCCTGCTACATGTCTCAATGGCACATTTTGAGATGGTCCCAAAAATTAGAGACCCCAAACAAGCAAGTGCAGGCTCAACACGTGTCTCAGTCTAGTAGAGTCTGTCAAAAGGTTGAAGGTTCAGCAGAAGGCGCCATGTGTCTAAGGTCCGAGACAGTCTCCTTCAGATGGATAGAGAAATGAAAAACAAATTTTGGACCTTTAAGTGATCCTCAACCCAAGAAGGGACTGATCATGGAAACCAAATGGAGGACATAGTCCTTCAACCACCAACATAGGGAGATAAAAACATGGTAGAGGCTACAAACTAAGGAAATTCAATGACAAATGGGGCAAGACTAATTTGAGCACCAACATTGGCTCTGACTCAGGGATGGGCACTCCTTACGAGTGCCACAAGAAATAAATAATAGACCAAGTGCCAAAAATAGACCATTGGGCAATGGATTCAAAGAATAATCTTGCAGATCAGAAAAACCATAACCATCCTCCAAAAACTGAACCGAGAAACCAGCAAAACTAGGTCACCAAGGGCCAGAACAAACAAAAACACAAAAGTAAATGAGAAAAAAGAACCATACACTATACAAATGGAATATACCTTAATTTTAAACAATCAATCAAGGAAATGCTTCAAATTCCTTCCATTAATAGGCAATTCAAGTAGTTCCCCATCTAGGTCTTTTAGGAAGAAGGTATTTTCACCAATTTGAATATTAATTTAATAAGGGCCCATCCATGATGCATCAAACTTACCATTCTTTCCCTTATCTTCATGCTTGTTATCCCATAAAAGCACAAGATACCCAATGTCAAAATCTTTGGATGTCACCTTTTTATCAAATAGCCTCTTCAAATTTTCTCTAAACTTCACATGCCGCTAATGGGATGCCCTTCTCTCTTCATCCATCTCAATAATCTGATTGATTCAAGCATCATATGAACTAACTTCTTGGTCTTCAATTTGTTGAACAAACTGAAATGAAGACAATTGTAAATGGAGGGGCAAGTAGAGCTTGAGTTCCATATACCAATTCAAACGAGCTTTTACCAATAGCTCTTTTGATAGTGATTCTGTCATCCCAAACAACAAACTTCAATTTCTCACCCCACTTCCTTTTGTTTAGCTCCAAGGTTCTTCTAATGATCTTCAGCAAGTTTTTATTACTAGACTCAGCTTGTCCATTTCCTTGGGGATTATAGTTAGAAGCATATGTCAAATTGATCACATACTCTTTGCACATTGCCACCAAAGGTTTGGCTCTAAAACTCATGGCATTATCAAAAAAAAAAATTAGCTGGCACTCCAAATCTGCATATGATTTGACTCAACATGAATTCCATGATCACATGGTGTGTTGTCTTCTTGGTAGGGATTGCTTCTACCCACTCAGTGAAATAATCAATGGCTATAAGAATCCATTTATGACCAGTACTAGAAGGATTAGAAATTTCCCCTATGAAACCTATTCCCCATTGTCTGAATGGGGCTTCAATTAACACAGGTTGCAAAGGAAGGGAGCCTAAAACTTTCATTCTTCCAGAAAAGCGCTGGCAACTTTCACATCTCCTCACTAATAGATTTGTATCCTTGAAGAGATTTTGCCACCAATAACCAACCCTCGAGATTTTATGTGTTGTAACTCTCCCGGCAAAATGTCCCCCACACCCTCCATGGATATCAACAATTATTTTTGGGGCCTCGTTTTCATTAATGTATCTCAAAGCACTCCCTCGGGGTTCTTCCAAGCTAACCCAAAATCAGTAATAACATATTTCTGAGAGGATAACTTAAGAGATATTTTCTGATTTTTACTCATATTTTTAGGGCAACATAGATGTCTGAGATAAAAGATTATATCTTTGTACCATTCAGAACTTACCAAATTTTCAAGGACATACACCCTTTCTCCTTCTACTTCATTTACCTCAATAGTTTGCAGGTTTCTCTCAACCATAAGCTTAGCTAGACCCAAACCTCTTACCAATTTCGTGGTTTGGATATCCATGTCATACTCCTATAACTTATTCACCCATCTGCATCTTTTTCTTGAGACCTCCATCTCTGATAAGATGTCTTTCACCATAGTGTGGGGAACATAAGCAACAACTTTAGAACTCAAGATGTAGGGTCTAAAAACCTTTGTTGCTTTCACCAAGGCAAACACCTACTTCTCCATGATGGTGTATTTTAACTCAGCTCCCTATAATGCCTTACTGAAAAAGGAAATTGGTCTCTCAGCCCCTTCATCATCCTTCTATAACAAAACAAAGGCAATGGTGTTTTCTGAAGCAAAAGAAAACACTTGAAAAGGTTTCTTGTAATTTGGGGCTGCCAAAACAAGGGCATGCTTTAGTGCTTCTTTGATCCCATCAAAATCCTGAATGGCTGCTTCTTCCCACTTGATAATATGGTCTTTCTTCAACATGCAAGTGATGGGGAGAGTCAACTCAGAAAAGTTAGACACAAATCTTCTAATGAAATTGATCTGCCCAAAGAAGGATTGGATTCCCTTCTTGGTTCTTGGAATTGGAACCTTGTTGATAGCCTCTACCCTTTTGGGATCAATCATGACACCATCCTTTGATACAATGTGACCAAACAACTTGGCCTTTTGCACTCCAAAATGGAACTTCTTTGGATTGAGTGAAATTCCATACTCTCTGCATCTTATCAACATTTTTTCCAAGTGCTGCAAGTGATCACTTCTCTTTCTGGAAAACACAGTCACATCATCTTAGTAAACATCAATAAAATCATTAATGTAACCAGAAAAAGAAACATCCATTGCTCTTTGGAAGGTAGCTCCAGCATTCATCAGACCGAATGACATCCTAACATAAACATATGTGCCCCATGGAGTGGTAAAGGTAGTCTTTATTCTTTCTGACTCCTTCACAACAACTTGATTGTATCTAGAGAAACCATCTAAAGTAGAAAGAAACTCAGATCCAGTCACTAATTGTAGCATATTTTCCATGTTTGGTAGAGGATAATTATCCTTCATTGATGCTCTGTTCATATTTCTAAAATCTACGCATAGCCTGATATCACCATTCTTTTTTCTTACTGGCACTAAGTTTGCAACCCAAGAAGAATACCTTGTTGGCTGAATGATCCCTCCATCTCTTAGCTTCTTCAATTCATCTTGCATTTTCATGGAGAGGAGTGGATTAATCGGCCTTTGCTTTTGTCTGAATGGTTTTGCATTAGATTCCAAAGGAATCTCATGTTGAAACAAGTCCTCTCTGTATGCTTTCAGTTCAGAATAGGACCAAGCAAGGTAGTCCTGATATTTCTTTAACAATTGGACATAGGATTGTTTCTCTTCTTTGTTTAGATTGCTTCCCAACTAGATATTCCTTGGTTTTTCCTTTGTGCCAAGGTCATGCTCTTCAACATCCCTTGAGGTGCTACATACATGTCTGTTAATAATGCAATCAACATTATCAAAGTTTGATTCAAGAGCAACTAGCCCTCTAGGAATGGTATTAGTTTTCAATTGGATGATGTCTTTTCAAAACAAAGCTTCTTTTCCTTCTATTGTACACGCCATTGGCTCCCAATCAATACACCGATTAGCAAACACCCCTTTTTCTATAGAAATTGTTTCACATAGGCATCATCATTAAATGCTTGCCAATTTTTTTACATTATCGAGGAGAGATGGACTTGTTAGTACTTCAACATTATATTCATAATTGGGGGACATTGAACAAACATCAAATTGAGACCCCAAGACTGCAAGCTTGTCTGCATAAAATAATATTGAAATTTCTATCATGATGCAAAATATTAAATGAGTCAAACATTTCAATCAAATCCCAAACTGCATGCTTGTATTGTTTCATTCTCTGATTTTTAGTAGCATACATTTTTCTAATTTCTTTGAAAATCAGTTATGAGTCTCCTTTAACACTGATATCTTTAATATGATACTTCCAAGAAATTCTCAAACCTAATAATAATGCTTCATACTCAAGCAATGTTATTAGTGCATTCAAAGTTAAGTTTGAAATAAAATACAAACTCTTCTTGGCTTGGGGAGATTAGAACAATGTCGGCACCATTTCCAAACTTGGAACAGGCTAGATCAAATAACAAGGTCCAAGGTAAACCATCCTATTCAAGACATTCACACTAATCAATCTTGTTCTCCCTATCATCCCCACAAAGTTATTTGTATCCACATCAACATATAACACTTCATAAGAAGCATTATTTGGATCCTCAATTATGTGCAACATTTTCTTCTCTCCATACAGATTTACAAGGCTACCTTCAATTGGAATGGTGGCAAAAGACATATCCATCTAAAAACTTCCACCAACACTTGCATCCCACTTTCTTGATAACAGCATGCCCCATTTGGCAGAGCAGTCGACAATGACAACATCAAGTTTCAGGTTCTTACCTAGATAAGCTACAAGTTGTACCACCAATCCTTTCACACATCCAACAATAGGAACCTCTCTAGATTCCATGGCAGTGCATCTTCCATATGTTTTTGTCACTTTGATATCTAACTCATTCATGCCCTCAAGAGGCGTGACATTGCATGATGCTCGGAATCAAACCTACAATTGTGTAGTAGTTTTTCCTTAATGATTAAAGTTGTAAAAAATGGATCAACATTTAATTGGGATTCAACTAAATATGTCCCCAAGTAAACCTTAGGTGCTTCTCCAAGCTCTTCTAATGTTGGTGGTGTTTCAAGGTTTGCAATGGTTGGAGGAGGATTTTTACAATGTTTACATTTCTACCTGGGGTACTCTTTTCTTATTTCAATCCCAAGTACTCAAATTCTCTCTTCTTGTGCTCATAAATCCTAAGCAACTCAACAATTGGAAAACTAACTTTGATTTGACTCAAAACTTGGGCAATATCATATGGAACATTCTTTGGTAAGGCAGCTTTGGAAGGGAGATTAGTGAACTCATCGAGATGGCATGGGATTCTTGAAAATTTGGGCATGAGGAGAAGTATGAAACATTTTTGGGACAGCAAGTCCTTTTAAAGGTGTATCTTTATTAGGAGCCTCTTTAGGAATACTAGTAAGTAATGGAGTTTTAGGTTTGGCTTGAGGCCCTACTCCATTGACAACTCTACTCCTAGTATTATAATCCTTTTCTTGAGCCACAACAACATTCATCAATAACTACCTATCTTCCTCTGAAGGGATTCCTCCATCATACTTCTTTATCATTAAATCTCTTAAATACTCAAAGTCATTATTAGGTATTTCAAAAGCTTACACTACATATACTTCAAAAGTATGAGGAGGAAGAAGTGGTACCCGATGAATGCAATCCCAAAAATTTGCAGCAATTCAAGCACTTATCACTTCAGTTGAAGTTGCTCCTTGTTGTGATCTTGAAGAGCAACCCATCATGCAAACATCATCATCAGTACCATCATCATTATCATTGTCTTATTCTTGCTGATTTACTTCACATGGAGGATGGGGCAGAAAGCATCTATCACACCAATCAATCACATTAGCTTCATCAACAAAGCAACTCGAGTAGTTAGAGGATCAGGCACCATTCTACTTTCATGTGCTTGGGGATGTCTATTTGCAGATCCCATGGGTCCTTTACCTATATCATCTGACCTATGATCACCCCTAGGATGATTGCCAAATCTGTCATGATTTTGTTCCTTTTTCTAACCTTGTGAACTCTACCCAATTCCTTTCTCTTCCCAAGCTAGTTTGTAAGAGATTTCTTTGATAGCCCCTGCCAAAGTTTTAACATCCTCCTCAAGATCCACACTCTTGTTTACTTGAGGTTTTTCTGGGTTTATCATTTTGAAACCCTCCCTCTTAGGAGGTTTTCCAATAGCCTTAATGTTTTTATCAATTTGTAGAGCCATAGTAAAGGCCCGCCTCAAAGTGTCCGGGTTTTTATCCTCAAATAGTATGCATCCTTCTTCTTAAATGCATCAAGCATACTTTAGAAGAAAAGATTCATCACATGGCCTTAAAATTAATAGATAATCTTCTCAATGTCTTATTGAATCTCGTATTAAAATCATACATTGATTCATTAGGATTATTTTTAATATTCTTAAATTTTGACAAAAGAAACCTAGCATCTCTGTTTTCTCACCATACTGCAATCTAAATGCATTCTTCATTTCAGTCCAAGAATCATAGAGTTATCAAAGAGATCTTTATACCAGCCCCTTGCATCCTATTCTAGAGTATGAATAAATAATTTAATGTATACATCTTCAATCTCCATTTCAAAACCCTCCATCATATTGACAAATAGTTTCAAGTGTTGATCACCAGTTATTGCATTATTTCCTTGAAACTTAGGCAATCTATTTCTTACATCATGTGGCACAACATTCGAGATAGCCATCCATACCTCTAAAACTAATGGGACCAAAAGTATTAACAAAAAATGGAGGTCTGGGTGGAGGCTAAGCCATGTTATTCTAAGGAGGTGATCTTACAGGGGAAATAAAGTGATGAGGAGTGAGGGGTCTATGTGGTACATGGATACAATTTTTAGAATGACTATCCCCTAATGACTCTTTTTCATGGAAGACACTATCATATTTGGAAAATATAGGGGTAGAATGAGATGCAAATCTTTCAAATATAGGGGTAGAATGAGAAGGCCCCTCTCCAGATGGAGAATTTAGATTTACAAAGAGACTACCTAATTCAGAAGTAGTTGAGGAAGCATTGCAATCTTCAATCATGTGCTAATCAGTTTCACCAATGGAGATATCTTTTCTTGATGCTTGATCTCCAAAAACTTCCAAATTCTTCCTCCTAAATTAGACTTTCCAAACTCTAGAAACAACCTTCTAATAGGGTCTCGTGGAAAATAAATATCTTCTTCCTTCCATCTTTGCAAAGATTAGTAACAAATTTTCATTGACAGAGGTTAAGACACTAGCATTTACCAAAAACAAATCAACACAGAGTTGCCACTAAGGATTTTCACCCTAGTTGTGAAAATGCACTAAAATAATCTGTCAAATGTCTGTCAACACTAAAAATCATGCAAAGCTTTACAAATCAAACCTTCCTTCACCCAAATTTATCAATGGTGAGGAAAACTTAGTACAATAAGTGCTGGAAAAATTGGATAGACAACACATAAAACTTATAACTTTTTTCAATCCTTACAGATATGATTAGAGAATGATGTTTACGAAGCGTATTTACACACAGAACTGCAAGAAAAATTACCATGGTTTATAAAACTTTAAATTCCTCAAAGAGTCCTCGACAATGGTGCTAGAAGCATGGATGATGGGCTCAAATGCTTAAATGCTTCAAATAGTTTATCCTTCTGGAAACTATCTTCAAATAATCCCCAACAACGGTGCCATTTTGGTGTTGGTACCCATTTACTCTTCTTCACAAACCGAGCAGCATCATGGATTTGACAAGACACTCAAAAGTAGATAAATGATTATGTATGTCATTTTGTAGCCAAGGAAGCAATTTATCTAACTTTTTAGCACTCAGGCCTTGAAGAAGTGGGTAGCACCTTAAAAGGATTTGATCTTATCCTAACTATTTTAGGTTGTGCCTTTCAACCAAGGTAAGAGAACCTATTTTGTAACCTCTGTTATTGATGGAGACACAGATACCTTTTTTTTCTTAAATTTTATAAAGAAAACCTTGGGAAAATATGATCAACACACCAAATCTGACTCTCACGAGTTGTCACTTCCAGATTATGGAGATATTTTCAATACAAGGCAAAGGTTACTAAAGACATTAAGAGATCTTGATTGTTCTACATATTTTTACAAGTAGATTTTGTTCCTTTGTTGATACACAGGGAAAACAAGGGTAGTTTAGGGTGGATCAATGGTTTTTAAATGATTTTGGTGGGAGATGAAGCAAGATAAAGTTGATTATATCAGATCTTTGGAGGGACTTCACAATAATGAACAACTTCACAATAGAAAGCTTCAGAATAGTCAAGATGTTCCTTCAACCAGAAGGTGTGCTTCAATGGAGGCCCAGATCAAAGCATGTTTTCACATAATATTTGAGACTCCAACATGAAGGCTCGAATTGGAAGACTCAATTAAACACTAAATTTTTTATTAATCATGCCTAAGGTACACTTGAAGACTTACAGACAATATTTATCAACAAATGACAAGTGAATTGATTTTAAATTTGTTTATCTCATCCAAGATGAAGGCTCTTCTTGAAATGAAATTACAAATACCATTAGACTGTCACAGGGACAAGATCCTATGTGATTTCAAAAAAATTCAATGTAAGATTGCAATAGGAACGAAAGAAACTATTTGCAGACATTCTGAAAATAAAGTAGACACAAAATTGCTAGAGATTAGACACAAATTAATTCTAAAATTGCTTCGATTCATCAAATAGGGAAATCTTTCATAGCAATCTCAATGATTTTCAATGGCTATACATCCTGCAACTAACTTGACTCGACAAAAAATCTAACACAAAATAAAATAACAGGTAATCTCACCTTTGGTCTCTCAGAAGATGGCTTTCTCAAATTTTTTCTCAAGAATTCATACTCGACCATTTGCAAGAGTATTCTCATTACATTTATACATTTTTTCCCACTCAATTTTCCCCCCAAAAGAGAAGAATATTCGAGGGACCTTTGCTTGTTACCAATTTATTTTAGATAGCGACATTTAACAAATTTAGATCTAAAATCTGCTAGGTGGACCAACTATGAATTGATCATGTTTCTTGGGCCTTCAACTAATGACTAGGATGTCATGCCACAACTTTTCGAGAGTCCCTTTAATCATTCTAGTTTTTTCATACAAGAAATCCCCCTTTTAATCATTTTTTAGAGCCTCTACATAACCTGGAATTTGACAGTCATTCCATTTTGCTCTCGAGGCAAAGCCTTTTTCACCTTTTTCACCTGCACTTTCATCATTTCATCCTTTTTCCTCCTTTTCCTCTAAAATTTTACTATGTAACTTCTGGATCTAGAATTTTACATGTTTGCACAATTCAAGAAAAAATCCACTTCAAAAGAACTTCAGATTTACAAATTGATTCAATTGAACTTTGTAGACCAAAACAACACAAATTTGCCAAAAAATTGATGAAGAATGATGCAAAAATGCATCTCCAAACATCTTGGAGCTTCAATGGCAGAAAAATCAAATGAAATGCATAGCTACCATTGATCTTGCCTTTCAACTTTTAATCTAATCCCTCCACATGGAAAAATGTGATTGGAAATGGGCTTGGGAGCACTTTTTGACATTTTATAACTTTTGGAAAAAGTAAAATTTTGACATTTTTCTCCACCCCTCCGCCCTCAGAAAATGGGCTTGACACGTGTCCTAATGTGGGTCCCAAAGGAACCATGGCTTGATTCTGCTATTTTACCTCATTTTTGGAAAAAGGAAAATTTTCCAAATTTTCCCCGTAGCTCCGCCCTTCTCGCCTTTAGCTTCTAATGTGGGTCCCAACGGACCGCACTTCATTTTTTCACTTTATACTTATTTTCCAAAAAGGAAAAAGTTCCACATTTTCCTATGGGCCCACACCTTCGTTTTTGACTATTCAATGCTAGCATTACTTTCCTGTCGAGGCTGCGCTTCAACTTACAATTTTATCCCTTTTTACAAAAGGCAAAAACCTTAAATAACCTCAAAGCTCCGTTTCTCCATTTCCCGCTTGTTACATGTCTCAATGGTGCATTTTGAGATGGTCCCAAAAAGTAGAGACCCCAAACAAGTGTGGGCCTAACACGTGTCTCATTCGGTAGAGTCTGTTAAAATGTTGAAGTTTCAATGGAATGCACCATGTGTCTAAGGTCCGAGACAGTCTCCTTCAGATGGACATAGAAATGAAAAAAAAAAATTGGAGCTTTAAGTGATCCTCGACCCAAGAAGGGACTAATCATGGCAACCAAATGGAGGATAGATTCTTCAAGCACCAACACGAGGAGATAAAAAATGTGACAGAGGCTATAAACTAAGGAAATTCAATGACAAATAGGGTGAGACTAATTTTAGCACCAACATAACACAAGGTAGGTAGTAGCATGGGAAACTACTTGGTATGAATCACTTTGGATAGGTACTTTGGCGTAGGGAAGCACATGAAAGGAGGTATGTGGCTGAGAATTATTGGGCGTGATAAAATGTTACGACCAGAGCATGGAAGAATATGATGTGATGCGTGGAAGAGTGAAAGGTTGGAATTAATTCTACATACGGTGGTAGTTGAGGAGTAATTTATTTTGATAAATAGACAAATTGTGATTGTAAAATCTATAAAATGATAGCATGTGAACCTATTTATTTCCTCGCATCCTTTGATTCTTCAAGTTGAGAAAAAATGAAAAAGTGTGAAGTGCAAAGGGATTTTTATTGAATGGAAAACCAGGAGAATTCACGACATGACATTAACAAAGCTTCACATGGTAAGGTTTTTAAGCTTGTGGGGTGTGTGAGGAAGGAAGGCTCATGGAGTTATGGTTTCAAAAAGATATATTTACAACTAGGGCATGGGGTATTTGAAGCAGCAGCAAATATCAAGGAGTGTGAGGGTAAGGTAGGGGAAATTTGCAATTTTTAAAGCATGTTATTGGGTAAAGAGCAATGGCACCAAAAACAATTGTGATGAAGGAGCCTGTGGTAGAAGAGGAACCACAAGAGTGGTTCATAGAGATGCTGACACTGGAGGAAGTTATTGTAGGAAGGTCATGGACTTCCCAATTGGAGAAATGCAAAATCAATGATTTCAACCACCGAACTAAGAAAACTATGAAGGACTTGAAGGCAAGAGACCATTTTAAGGATGAATAGGAGGATTGTAGATGGGCAGAGAGAATGGACAATTTAATATACATGTTACTTGAGAGCATTGGGGTCATGCAACTATTTGAATTACCATACTTTGGCAAGCTCAAACGTCTATACCAGTGGCTCATGTCACATATGCATCAAGACTTATTTTAATTTTCTAGGAGGAGAATGAGGATTACAAGCAAAATTGATCGGAAAAGTTACTGAGGCTTTTATGACTCTTGTATAGAGATTACAAGTGATTTGATAGATGATGATGTAGTAGAAGAAAAGGCTTCCACCTTTAAGTATCACAAAGGGGGTTGGGATTTTAATGTTGAAAACATAGAATACCTAGCCACCAGGGTAGCGGCGTGACTAGTTAGTTACAAACTAGGTGCCTCAGAGAGGTGGAAGGAGGTGAACAAGTGCTAGTTATACATAGTGCACAAAATGGTGAGCAAGACATATTATAACATCGCAAGCTATGTTTGAAGGCATAATGGAAGAGGCACACATCCAGGATGATAAGGCGAGAATATTACTTAGGGTGCCATCTTCTGCTGATTATGTTTGTAAGATTGGTGTTCTCAATGGGCCAAAAGATAAAAGTTGGGTTTATCCATTGGAAGACAATTTTCCAATGAAGAAGTTTGTAAATTTCACACATCAGAGTTCAATTTCTAATACTTACAAATAACGCCAAGAGAGTTGGTTTAGGAGGATGTGCATCACATTAGAAGGAGAGTGAAACATACCATGAGAGTTTCCTGGTGTGCTGGAAGGATAGGTGGAGTTCGGGCGTATCAACACTTCTTCTTGGGTTGTTTTTTCATGAAGACTAGTGAGAATATACCATGGTGTAAGTTTTCTTTCGCCTTTACTTCTCGTTACTTTAAGGATTCGAAGGGCTGGCTACATAACATGTAAAAATTACAATTTCACATTGATAAGGTAGATGAAAACATTCATATTTTTTGCAAGACATATGTCTATCCCAATAAAGAGATATATGTGGAGACAATGGAGTCTGGTAATATTGATATTACTCCAGAGGTCACGGTTGTAGGGCATATCGAGCCCGCATGATGTATACCTCAGGTCAATGTTTAAGGAAGGAAAAATTATTGCAGGTGAGGAATTTTCACTATTGGGTCCCCCTAAGGTTAAATAGACTGTGGCCACAAAGAGGCCACTTTAAAATACACCCCTAGGCAGGAAAAGTAGAAATGTGAGGGCTTACAAAATTTCCTTGAGCGGGAAGAAGAAGAGAAAGAAGATATTACTACCCTTGATAATGGAAGTAGAAAACTATGCAAGGGACAGAAGAATTTAGATATAGGTGTTGGAACTTTGCATCCTTTGAGATGATAACCATGTGTAACACCTATAAATAAGGATGAAGAGGAGAGAAATAAAATGCACAAGTTTGTTACCGTGAAATAAAGTTATGAGGAGAAGTCATCACATGGGATTGTGCATCATGATGTTGGCATGCCTAGCCTTGTACGAGAAGATGAAGAGATTAGTGGTGAGAAACCATTGTTTGATGTAGACATCCCCAGTGTAAGTATGCATGAGCCTGAAGAAGAAATCTACGTTGGTGGAGATAGGGAGATAGAATAAAATTTTGCACACCTAACTCAGGGGACCTAAGGGGGAAATTGGAGAAAAAAAGGAGGGTGCTAAAACACATGGAAATATAGGTGAGCGCACCTGTAGTGAGAAAAAGAAAGAAGAAATGGTGTAAAAATAAACCTTGGGTACATCAATGACCCAACAAAGATTATACGTGCCAGTTTCTAGAGCATTGTTGCCATGACACAATTATATGGATGGGAGTTGATGGATCCAGAGATGGTAAACATGCACACTAGAAAATAGTTATCATGGAGTATGCTAGACTCACATGGATGAGCCTGATTTTGATGTATGTGAAGATTCATGTGCCTCCAGGAGAATGAAGAAGGCACCACATTCTAGACATGTGGCCATCAAGCCAACTCAGTTCTTGGATGAGAAAGCAAGAAATGTTTTAATGAAGATATTTGTAGAGGTTGTGCATAGGAATATAGATAAAGTGGATACTATTCAGACCCTGTTAGAGGATAAGAAGGATAAAGAGGAGGAAATTCAACACTTAATAAAGGGGGAAATGATCTAAGGTGAAGACGCATGTAGTTTTGGATATGGCAGAGAAGATTGGCGATGAAATTTTGCAAGCAAGGCCACAATATGAAGAAAAGGTGTCTAAGAGATTCCCATCCACATTACATTACTTGCGTATGTTATTTCATTTGATGTTGGATGAGGATACAGTGTAGGCACCGAGTGAGGAGGAACTAGCTGTGAGGAAACAGAAGGATGTTGTAGTAAAGATGGAAAGGGCTAAGAAACAGATTGCGCATCGAATATTTAAGTATGACGCCATACTTGATACTTTAAGGGATAAATTGAAACTAGAGAATTTGGCATTTAAAATGTGTGAAGATTCGGAGAACATCATTAAAACAAGGACCTTGGAAGAGGAGAATGCAGTCCTTATGGTAAAAAACAATGATACTTTAGGGCATGAGGAGAGGTTAGTGTTACTTAGCAGAGAAGCATGATGTGCTTAAGGAATCTAGGGACCCTCATGATGACAGGATCAAATAATTGGGAAAGTTAATGGCATGACATATGGATGTTATGGATGGCATGGTGTCAGGATTGGCGAATGTAGTCAGGGTGTTGAAGAACAAGGGAGAAGACATGACTTTAGATGAAATGGATGTTGTACTTGGTGACATCCCTGCTAAAGACAAGAAGGGACTCAGTGATTGGGAGGATTTGGAAGTAGACATCAAGAATGAGTACCTTGAGTTGTTGATACCTACAGAAGATTAGCATGTTTATTGTTGAGTTAGTTTATTATTCTTTCATTCTTTTTATAAATTTTTGTTGTACTTCATTCTTTGTTCTTTGAAGATGGAAGTTGGATGACCACATTGTTGAGGGTGGAAATGAAGCTAGTGTGGGGTAATGTTGACTAGAAAAATTTGTACCTAAGTATTAGAGGCACATAAGGATGGGGTGTGGAAAGGGGGCATGTATGTGGGCACGTAAATTTGGCAAGAAAGGCATGCTTGGAAAAGTTAGAGTTTAAGACTTAGCCATTTTTCATATTATGGGCTAAGAATAGGATTGAGTGTAGAGCATGCATTGGATAAGAACAAGAAGACTTGTGCATGTAGCAACAGATATTTTTGGAAAAGTGGAAGATCAAGCATCATGCGAAGTCAGAGATAATAATAGGATTGGATCTAGATTTAATTATAGGTAATATGTTGTTAGGTGAATTTTTCATGCTTCTTGATTGCCTTTGTAAGAGATGCATGGATAATTTGAGCATGCATCCTATTTTGAGAGTACATAGGCGGTGAAGGGAAATTTCACACCCCTATATATATGTATTGATTTGCATGGGTTTAGAGATCAAACTATATGTGTTAGAGTTATGTTGTTGGTTTATGAGTGTGCATAGCTTATGAAAGCGTTATTTGTATGTATTCAGCTGCTAGTCTGTGATGAAGTAATATAATGGATCTTTGTGGATGGATATTGATTTTTGATGTTACTTCTCATGACTATTGTGTGGTGAATCTAATCTTGATCCTTTTTATTTATTATGCACTATGGTTATGAGCTAATTATTTTTATGCTTTACCTTTAATTACTTATCATTATGGAATTTATTAATTATCATGCTAACATCTTTACAAAGTTGGTATAAAAAGAGGTACCTGGTACCTTTGTGCACTTCGGGTGAGCACTCATATTTGACCGAGTGAAGGGCTAGCATGTCTAGGGTTTTGAGAAAGAAATAGATACTATAAAGAGTTATAAAGAACTTAGCTGATTCGACAAGCTTTCTTGGCTATGTTGCAGAGATGGATGGAGAAACATGAGGAGGAAATGACTATGCCGAGGTCTAGAAAAGTGTAGATCTAGGAAATCTGAGTGGACTGGGATGCCTAGATAGGTACAGGGTTACCTGTGGGCACCCTAGTCTACAATATGGGTGCCCTTATCTCTGAAAAATATATGTAACCTTCTTCCACATTGTGTTCTATGGTTTCCTGCCTTCACTTCCTATCACACTAACTACTCTATAGTCGATTGTATGTCAGTAATAATTAGTGATGAAGAAAATACCTGCAAAACCCCAATACAAGCATCAAATCCCAAAAAAAGAAAGATGCATATGAAGGGGTCGTACTCACCTCATCTTCCACAATGGTGGACTTACTTACTTGAGTGTTGCACTACATCTCAAACCTGATGTAGTTCTATGTGTGTGTGTAATCATGTCCTAGGTGATTTTGTGTCAATCACATTTTATGAAATAAGTGAGTAATAACTATGTAAAAAATGTAATAGAATGGTGGATGGAATAGAATAAACTTCCCTCCTATGCAGTGTGATGCAGATGAACTATCCTTGTGCCTTGTGATGGAGCTAGATGGATGCAAATGAAGCCTTTGATGGATGCAACCTTAAGGGATGCTAGTAGTGCTTAGTGTTTGGTCCCTCATTATGGTCTCATAACTTTGTATTTATACAGATTCTCTTGTTCTAATTTTGTAATTAACCCTAAAAAGGCCAACCACTAAAAAGATAAGAAGCTCAAACAGTCAGAAAGTGCCCAAAAAGTGGCAGAAAGTGTAGAAAGGCTAAGGGTGCCCCACATGGGACCAAGGTGCCTAGGGTGCCCGGTATTGGGATGGATGTCTCGGAAAAGGTAAAATTATGCCAAATGACAAAAATAGACTGGGAAAGTATGTGCTAAAGGTTGGTAGTGATGACAAAAATTAAAGTAAAATGGCCAAAATACATGGGTTAATTAGTAATTTCTTCACTTAAAAACTATATGAATAGTAGTATGAGACTAGGACTAAATAATGTCTAAAGTGTGTGATTTTTTACTACATATTCTATATGACATGTGCACAATGTTACTAAGTATTATTTTGATGTATTTCGCATGTGTTTGTAATGGGTAATATTGTGTGGATTTCCTATGTTAGGAAAAGTGAAAGAGATGTAATTGGAGTCCAAATACTTTGTTATTAGTTAGTTATGAATGAATGATCAAATCTCTTATTATTATCTATGTATTGTTTTCTTTACTTTATATTTTATCTTACGGCATGAAATGGTTTATGATTAATACACATCTTTCATGATCTAACTAAAGAGATACCTTGTAGGTTGTTAGCTCTTTGGGTGATAACTTGGATAGTAGTCTGAGTGATTTGTCGGCATGCCCTACTAAGTGGTTGCAAATAAAGGCTACAAGCCACAACCGATTCATAAGTGTCTATTTCTAAGTGTGAGGATCAAATAAAAGGCTTCATCTTGTTTATATTCCTTATTAATCTCCAACTCATCTTATTATTTAACTAAGTGTAGCTTAATCCCTCTTTAGATTATTGATGTGTAATATAATGCTCATCTCATTATTGAAACCATAATTTTGTTAAATTTGGACATTTTACAATCTAGATGACATACTGAAATTGACTATGTTAGTTTAACTTATATCAAATGTTGGAATTTGATTTTGATATTATTGGAATCCAAAAAGGGGATTTTAGAATTATATATCATATTTGTTGGATT
The DNA here is from genome assembly GCA_018340775.1 of Taxus wallichiana var. yunnanensis. Lineage (NCBI taxonomy): Eukaryota > Viridiplantae > Streptophyta > Pinopsida > Cupressales > Taxaceae > Taxus > Taxus wallichiana. The sequence continues at coordinate 198,371,383 of CM031242.1, forward strand.
CCAATTTCGGGGTTTACAATTTTTAGTAATATTAGGAAATACGTATTGTATTAATTTACATTCATTAACAATTCACTCTTTAAAAATGAAAAATTTCACATAGATGACTCAAGTAATATATAAATGGAAAGGATTGTTCAATTGAGGCCTTGAGACTAGACAACGGAGTGGGGAAATTCTTGAATCTTTCCAGACACAACGACTCTTTTTCCCCGGGTGCTTCAATGGCAATCGGGGGAGAGAGTAGGCTAGACTCTCATCAAGGTTGATCATGCATCTCATTCCTAGGGAGGATGCAATGGTAAATTACCTAGAAGATGATTCGAGAGCATACAAGACAAGGGAGACTCTCTGCCGAGGAATATGTCTCAGTTATCCTTGATGATCGCGATGGCCTATCAGCGCAGCTTTCCCTCCTCGATAAGAGAGCGATATTCATGAATTTGATGGGTCATTGGTTGTCAACAGATGGCATTCGTAACCTGTGTGATACTCAATGAGGTAGTGGTATGAGAGTGCACTTCCTTGATAAAGGGTATTTCATGGTAATTTTTAGAAGCAAATCTCAAAGATAAGACATAATAGCTAGAAAAGAAATATTATACATCAATTCAGGTGTTCACCTCAGAGCCTGGAGTGTTAACTTTGATGCGGAGAAATAATTCATGGAGGAGCTATAGTTATGGGTGATATTATACACCCTTCCTAGTGAATACTAGAATCTAAATATTCTTGCAAAAATATGTCAATTTTTGGGAAGATTCATCTACATTGACCCGGTGACTCTTGAAGGATCCTTATCGAAATTTGTGTAGATCGTGTCTCAATAATTATGACCAAAAAAATTCATGAATATATCGTAATCTCCTCCCCATCAAGTAAATGAGTTCAAAAGGGTCGAGTATGAGAGGATCTCATTTACTTGTTTCAGATGCAAGGAGAAGGGTCACTTTCAACAAGACTACAAAAATAGTCTATCCCGCTAAACGTATTATGGAAAAAATCATCAAGCCTCGAGTGAAGCTAGGTGTGTAGGTTCATCTCCTCATTCGAGATCAAGTCAGGTGGGAGGATGGTCCCATCGGAACCCATTCTTCTAAACTCTTGCATCTTGACCCATCCACCTTTTCTCTTGTCAAGGAAACCGCGTTAGTGGTGCGGGACTCTACCGTATCCTGGGTTTGATACAAGAAGGCCTTGAAATATGACATGGACCCTCTACAAATTCATTGCAGAAATAGGAGAGTTCCTGAGAAGTAGCAGAAGCCAATTTTCTTGTAGGTAATGAGGAATATGAAGATGCACCTAGTCAGAAAGAGAAATTAGGGGTGATCATCTGAACATTCATTTTCCATCTTTCCAACACCAGCTCTTATTTGTACAAACTATGGCCTAAAGAACCCTCCGGGTCGGCCATATAAAGAATAAATTTCAAAAGGGAGATAATTTCTTGGAAGAAACACTAGATAGGTTCCTTCTTTCATTCTTCAAGTAGGATAGGTGAATCCTCTCTAAAGAAACAACGAGGATCCTTTCTTGGAATGTTAGGGGTTTGAACGCCCCTAACAAACAACACCTTCTGAGGTAATATGTCACAGAACATGATGTGGATCTATGTTTAATTCAAGAAACCAAAATGTCCAAAGTGAATGTATTGTTGGGTGGTCATGGAGCTGTAAAGGATGGTCTAGATTTTTTTTATTTTGAAGGGGCGTTCAATGGTTTGGGAGTCTTATGCAAGGGTAGTAAGGTGTTTATTAAGCTTCTTTCATAAAGCAATAATCTTCAATGGTGTAGGGTTTAGGTTAAACACATGGATGAGAAGTTCTTATTTTGTAATGTTTATGGTCCTAATAATCCTATCAAGAAGAGATAAATTTGGTCTAGGTTGGAAGGAGATCTCAGGTATTTTGCTACTGAAAATTTCATTTTAGCAGGGGAATTTAATGCTACCCTTTCGACAAAGATAAGAGAGGTGGGGTTCGATGGAAACCACATTCTCAAATGGATTTCAATTCCTTTGTTGTGTCTTCTTATCTTATAGACATTGAATCGAAGAGAGGATGGTTCACCTGGACGAATAGACGCCTAGGATTCAGAAAATTGGTTGTCGAGGTTGGATCGTTTCTTGGTCTCTAAATCCTGAATTCAATATAATTATCTCATGGAAAGTAAATTCCTACCTTTCTCCATTTCAGACCACTTTTTTATATCCCTAAATATCTATATTGACCTCCCTCTATAGAGATATCCTTTTAAATTCAAACTAATTTGGTTGCATGATCCTAAATTGTCCAATTTGATTAAAATTTGGTGGGCATCCTTCGGAGTGAATGGAACCAGAATATTCATTCTCTCCAAAACATTATCCCTTCTCAAGGATAAATTTCTTGAATGGAACGCTACTTCCTTCAAAAATATCTTCTTGTAAAAACAGAGAGTGGAGAATGAGATCTGAGATTTAAACGAAATCATTTTTCGTAACGGAATGGGTCAAGTGGAAAACTAGAAGGAAAAATATCTTCTAAGTAAGTTAGGGGATCTACTTCTCAAGGAAGAGACATTTTGGAGATAGAAATCCAGAGAGGTCTGGTTAAAAGATGGTGATAAAAATGCTACATTTTTCCATTCATCGGTCAAGGCTAGAAGAAATCAAAATTATATATCCAAATTGAAGATGGAAGATGGTAACTGGATCTCATCTCAAGCTTCTATTAAGGAAGAAGTGGTTTCTTTTTTCCATGGATTGTTGAACAGGGAATGTTGTTCTTATCTTAACAAAAATCAACCTTTACCTAGATCAGATTCAGAAAATGGTGAATGACGGGGACACTAATAAATTCGTTCCCCTTTCTCCAAGGAGGAAGTCTGTAGTATTGTATTTTCTATGGAGAAAGATAAGGCTCTTGGACCCGATGGCTTCCCAGCTTCTTTCTTTCAAGATTTCTAGAATGTGATTGGTGAAGATGTTTGGATCTCTATGGAGGAATCTAAAATCTCTGGGAATATTTTGGGGGAAATGAACCATACCTTCATCTTCATGCTCCCCAAAAAAAATCCTACATAATCGATGGATGAGTTCCATCTTATTTGTCTTTGTAATACATCTTAGAAAATTATCTCTAAAGGTATAGCTTCTAGACTATGTCCCCTTTTGGATCAACTCATTTCGTAAGAACAAAGTGGATTCATACTTGACAGGATATCGATGGTATCGTTATCTCCCATGAGATTATTCATTCTTTGAAATCCTCTTCTCATCCAGGTATGATGATCAAACTTGATTTCAGAAAAGCATATTATCACCTCAATTGGAGATTTATTTTCAAGTCTCTTTAGAAGATGGGTTTCAATGATCACTTTTGTGGATGGATTTTCAATTGTGTTTCCTCTTCTCAATTCTCCATTTTGGTTAATGGCTCGGTAGAAGGATTTTTCTCTAGTAGTCATGGGATCAGACAAGGTGATCCCCTGTCCTCCTTCCTCTTTATTCTTGTCGTTGAGGCTTTGAGAAAATCCATTAAACACGCCATTGCTCAAGGATCCCTACTTTGAATCAAAATGGCTATGAATATTCCTCCTCTCTTATCAGTAGTTCATAGATGACACCTTTCTTTTCGGCCTTTGCACCATCATACTATATCGGAAGCTAGAGCCATTAATAATATCCTTGATTCTTATTCAAAAACTATTGGTCAGGTAATTAATTTCCACAAATCTGTTATTTTCTTTGTTAATGTGTCTTTTCATCTGCAGAGAATAATTCATGTTGTTTTGGGTTTTGAGCTGGGCTCTCTCCCTCATAAGTATCTTGGCATTCCCTTATTCTCTGGGTAGGTAGAGCCTCTTTATGGGAAAACCTTCTTCGGTCACTCATTCAGATATTACAATCATGGAAAGGGAAATATGCCTCACCCTTGCTAGAAAATCTCTCCTTATTAGATCGGCTATGTGTGCCCTCCCTATTTACATGCTCTCCATGTTAAAAATTCCCAAACTCATCCTAAGAAATATTGAGGAAATATTCAAAACCTTCTTATGGAAAGGTAATCATGAAGAATGGAAATTCCATCTTGTAAGGTGGGATGACATTAAGATCCCCAAAAATTGGGAGATCTAGGAATTATTGATTTGGAACTTCAAAATTTAGCCCTTGGAGCTAAATTAGTTTGGAACTTTATTTCGATCCTAAAAGGTTGGTTTTCAAGTTCTTTCTCATAAATATCTAGGATCAAGTCATCCAGAGCTTCTCCTATCCAAAGCATTGATCTTCCAAAGGGATCACACATCTGGAATTTTCTTTGTAAATGTAGTCACTTATAGTGACCAAATCTATTGGAAAATCAGTAATGGGAAAACAACTAATTTATGGGAGGACAATTGGAATGGTTTTGAGACTCTTCATCTAAAACAAAATTTAATCCATATTATGCATATCTCCAAGGTAGTTCGGGGTAATAAAGTGGCTAATTATGGAGAATCAAATCTCGATGGCTCCCCTCTTTATTATGGAAGGATCCCACATATCTCAACTTTTCGAGCAAGAAGATAATGATTTTAGGAAGTCCCTCTCTCTTAGAAAGGTCACTGCAAGGCTCGGGAGGACAACCTAATTTGGATAGGTGCCCTCTAGTTTTTATACATTCAAAGTAGGTTGTGCTAAATTGATCTCCATGTCTGTTAAGGGGGCAGGCTGGACAAGGTTTTTGAGTCCTAAGATCCTTCCGAAGGAGGCTACCTTCAGTGGTTAGTTGTTAAAGGAAGATACTCATGCAACTTAGAAAAAATCCTAGGACTATACTAGACCTTCCAAATGCATCCTTTGTGATAATGCAAAGGAAGATATAGAACATTTTTTTATTTTTGCTATTTACGAGATCATGGTTGGAAATTGTTAATTAGTAAGTTGGGCATTACTTGGGCCCTTACGGGAACACAACAAAAACCTTAATGGCTTAGTTGAGGTGGGGAAAATCACTTTCAGCTCCATCTATCTTATTGTGCCTTTCCTCTTGGTTTGGCACAGATGGTGGGAGCACAATATCATAATCTTCGGGAGGAGGCCTCGGGTTTCTGTCCCTTCATCAAAAAATTGGGAGTGGCCATATCTAAAAATGTTAGCACTCATAGTTCCAATAATCCTAACTTCACTTCATGTGACGTTGAGATAAGAAAACATTGGTCTCTAATAAAAATTCCCCCTCCTGGTTCGATAGTATGTCAAGACCTTTCTCAAATTGAAAAAATCCTTAGAAGGAGAAATGTGAAATGGATTCCACACCCCTAGATTTTGCAAACTTAACTTTGATGGGGCCTCTAGAGGTAACCCGGGTAAATCAGGGGCAAGGTGTCTTGTGAGAAATGAGAATGGGGATATTATTGTGGTGGGCTCCATACCGCTTAGAGATGGTACTGTAATTTAGCAGAAGCTCAAGCTCTAATGGAAGGAGTCAAATTAGTTGTTTCCAGGGGTTGTGATTCACTTCTGGTAGAAGGTGACTTACAAGTCATTGTTCACGCAATTACTAAGGGATCAGCCCTTTCCTAGCATCTTAATTTTTACATTTCCAATATTATATTTTTGGTTAGGAAAATTAAAAATTTGGAGTATCAATCATGCATTTAGAGAAGTAAATTGTGCCACCAATTTGCTTGCTAATTCTGCCATTGATGAGTCAGACGCTGCCATAATTTCATGTAACCCACGAAGATTGGAACGACTTACCTAATATTATTTCACATGAAGGGAGTTTCGACCTACATCATTATAAATAATGGTTCTTCATGTGTCGGTGTGTTTTAAACCTTTTGATGGCTCTATCTTCTCTACTTCCATCATTTTCTTTATCTCGGCTCATTTTTAATGGCGTTCTGGGTTTTCCATTAAACATGCTTTATGGTGAGTGGTTTGAGATGGCCCTCACCTCGTCCATTTCTCATAGATGTATCTCTGATATTTTCTGCTACTCCTCAACCCGGGAAGTGAAGCCATTGACAACATTCTAGGTGAGTCCTACATGCATGACTTGCATCGGGCGCAAGCCAACTCTGAAATTTTGGCTATGTTTATTTCCTTATGTCTTCTCATCCATCATGTTCCTAATAATGTTGAGCTCATCACCAAAGACCTCTTATACCTAGTTCATAGAGGTGGTCTACATGAAGAACTGGTTGATTTTCGACTTCCCAATCCCTTATTATGGATTAAGGAACTAGATGAATTTGTAATTAGTCTAGGGAGGGGGATTCAGTGGCTCGGAGAACAATACATATATTTACTCCACTATGTATAAAATTTCAATACCACTCTCGAGGCATGGCTGATCGGACCCTTTCCTTCTTCCCCCCCTGGACATATATGAAGCATGCTTCCCTTTGCACTCGCCATTGACAACCTTAATGAACTGTGGGATCGCATCGGGGCATATTTTCATCTTTTGTTTGGAGAAGCTTTACAATGTGTTGGTGGCATAGTAGGTGAAGTGGCTCATGTTAGGGTTGGTTTGGGAGTGTGGTGGTGGTTGAACATCCATTATAGGTAAATTTCTTGTTCACTAACGTCGGTTGGCATTGGCTTGTTTCTTTGGAACTTTTGGTCGTTTCAGATTTTATTTTCCAGGATTTGCCTTGGCTTTTGGTTGGCTCTCTTGGATTGTATTCTCTCCGTGGTGGGTCCTTCTTATTTGTACATGGATCTTTCTAGTTATTTTTATTTTCATACCCTTTGTTTTTTATTTTATGGGTGGGGTCCCATAACCCTCTCGGTTCATAGCTCCAATCAAAATCGTTTAAATTGTTTTTTAAAAATTACATTCATTGATTTTTATTAATTTACATTTATAACTTTGTAATGCATAATAAATAATTAATGTATAACCTATTCCAACTTTATATTTATTGTTTGAGAACGGGCATATGTTCATTCTATTCCTATGCATTCATTGATTTTTATTAATTTACATTTATAACTTTGTAATGCATAATAAATAATTAATGTATAACATATTCCAACTTTATATTTATTGTTTGAGAATGGGCATATGTTCATTCTCTTCCAACTTTATATTTAATGTTTTGAGAACGGGCATATGTTCATTCTCTTCCAACTTTCCAACTTTATATTTAATGTTTTGAGAACGGGCATATGTTCATTCTCTTCCAACTTTCCAACTTTATATTTAATGTTTTGAGAATGGGAATATGTTCATTCTCTTCCAAATTTATATTTAATGTTTGAGAAAGGGCATATGTTCATTCCATACAAGGCATAATATACAATCTTTATTAATTAAAATATATTATGATGATACCATTTGACCCAATAGTAACAAATTTGTGATAACTTCTAAGACCCTATATTAATTTCATTGTTTACCTACCTCGAATCATATACTTGGTAAATTTTGAATGTGATTTATTTTAACTATGGGGTTGTGCGCATTTGCATTTGGTATATTTTACATCTAATTTATGATATCAATAAAAATTGACAAATGTTTAATTATAACATGGATTTTATTTACATAAAATGAAGGTAGGAAATGTATTGTTATGAGATAAATACAAGTCACAATTATTTTTACATAAAATGATGGTAATAAATGAATTGTTATGAGATAGACTACAAAAATAAACCAATATTAATTATGAGATAGACTACAAAAATAAACCAAATTATTTATATTTATTAATGAACTTAATAGTATCAAGTAAACTCAATCAATCTTAGTAATTGTTCTTTTAAATGTTTCCAAAGACCAACATAAATTTGGGTGTGGCCACATATGATTTAACCATTTACATAAGTGTGAAATTGTTTCTATCAAAATGCATTGTTCCAACAAATTTCCAGCTAGAAGGAAATCCAAATATAAGCGCCTCATTTCTATCATGAACAAAACGTGTTGTTTCACCTATGACCAGTATGATTTCTACTCCATATATTTAAATTTACTTGTCGAGAACCATTTGCATATTTTTTATGTAAACTAACACACTATTCTTCTTATTTGATGTTAAAAATTTATTGCTAATTTCACACTGCATTATGCCCCAACAAAAAACAAATTCAATATTTCTTATCCAATCAAATTTTTGAATGAAGGCATGTTGTTCACTCAAATGCAGGTATGTAAACCACAATCCAATATCAAAACGTTGTTGTGTTATCCTTAAATATTCAGGGATAAATATACAACTCAAGTATTAGTAGCATCCATATGTAAAATATCAATGTATGGTCAGTAGTCTAAATTTAGTAAGCCCTGGAACTCCTAAGAGAAATTATTCTAGCCCCAAAACTAATAACTTCTTTCCATGTGGAACGATATCTGAAAAACAAACCAATAACATAATTATTTTTCAATAAATGAAATCAATGTTTATAGTATCGATTTTATTGATATATTTTATTTTGTCTAAACCTATCAAGGATAGTTTTGAGAATTAAATGGTAATAAATATCAATAACATCCTAAGCATTATATAATAATCACATCATATGGATGAAATGTGAAAAATAACTAAAAAATTGTAATAAACACATTTTGAGCATTAAATACTAATATCTATCAATAACATCTTATTAAATAGTATATAATAATCACATCAAATGGAAAATGGGAAAAAGAACTACAAAATTGTAATAAACACAATTTTATATATTGATTTATTCAACTATTGTTTGAAATAGATAACATTCCTTTAAGACGCGTCTTTTACATCATTCACAATCCCTATCAAGGCTAGTTCTCAAAAAATGGTGACATAAACCACTTTTTTTTTTAAAATTCTTTGTCAGAAACCTTTGGAGACACCAAAATTTCTTGAGGAACTCCTTTGTTGATTACACTAACTACAACTGTAATTTCACATTTGTATGGAAATTCGGCATTTTCCATATTGTTTCTAAATTTTTAATAAATTTGTCTCCCTTTTTTGCAATGCTCCATACCACAAAAAAATAAAGGATGCATTCCCACTTTAATCATGTGTAATAGTTTTGTTGCTAGTTTTTCTACATTGGCATCTGTATCCAATGTAGACCAAAATGTTATTCGATGAAACTCTCTAAATGCAAAAGTTAGAAATTGGGCAGCAGAAGGAAGAGAAATCTTCAACAAGATCAAGCAAGAAATTGCTTGTGTGCCAACACTCATCAACCCTGGATTACTCAAAGGATTTCATCCTTTATGCTTATGGAACTGATGTAAGTATTTATTTTGTCCTAACATAAGAAAACAAACAATGGTTGGAATAACCAGTGGCTTTCTTTAGCCAGATGTTGAAGGATTATGAATTAAGATATAGTCACACAGAGAAGCAGGTCTTCGCCATCATGCGCGTGCTCAAGAAATTCAAAAGTATGCTCGCCACCAATCATATCAAGGTGTTAGTCTCCCACTCTTCTATCAAAGACTTCATCATGGGAGTAGAAATCAGTGAGAAAAGAACACGATGGGTGACCAAAATCATGGAGTATGATGTGACTATTAAGGCCACAAAGTTGGTAAGAGGTAGCACACTTTGTAGGTAGATTGTTGAGGATGTGCATAGTGAACCCTGATGAGGCTTCATTATTTCTGGATGAAGGCCTCCTATGCATAGAACTTGAGTAGAATATCAGACCCTAGCACATGTGACTGGATGAAGGACATGATCACATTCCTTTCTAAGGGTGCATACCCTCCTGGTTTAAATAAAGAAAAGAGAAGACATCTAAAGTTATAATCTATCCCTTATGTGTTGATTGATGGACTTCTCTTCAAAAGGAATCTTGATGGCATGTTGTTAAGATGTATCAACAAAGCATGCAGACTGAAAAATTGTTAGCATAATTTCATGATGGATTCTCTGGTGGACACTTCTCTTCCAAAACTATAGCAATGAAGATCATAATGGCAAGTATCTTTTAGCCTACCCTATTTGCAAACGCACACAAGTGGGTCAAAAATTTAAGGAATGCACTTTCTTTGTATGAAAGAAAATATTGGAAGCACTTCCACTCCAACCAATCCAAGCAGATCATCCTTTTGTGCAATGGGGTCTCGACTTCATAGGCATGATTAATCGAATTCAAGCGTTGGACACAAATAGGTACTGAAAGCTACATATTACTTCACTATATGGACAAAAGATGTCGTGCTCAAGGAATCAACCAAGTCAGTCATCCTTGACTTTCTCAAAGGTATAGTCACAAGGTTTGGCATTCCTCAAACCATTATCTCTGATAATGAAAAATCCTTCCTTAGTACCAAAATCACTGATTGGGCTCTAAATCTAGGAATTTACTTGAAGACTTATTCCAACTATTACCCTCAAGGAAATGGTCTGGTAGAATCAACAAACAAGAACCTGATCTAGAATCATGAAGCGCACAATGAACATCACCAAAGACAGTGGCATACAAAGGTCTCACGCGCACTCTAGGAAGATAGAATCACAGTCAAAAAGGCAATATGAACTTCACCTTACAAGTTTTTATATGACAAGGAGGCTACCCTTACTTTGACACTAGAGCTGAATTCATTAGCACTTTCCCAATAGCTGGAATTTGAAGGCACGGACGAGAGAAAAATCAGAATGGCAGAGCTGGTTAATCTTTAAGAACTAAGGAACTCTTCCATGATTAAGCTAGAACAACATCATCAAGAAAAAAAGAAATGGTTCGACATAAAGGCTAGGCCTCAAGATTTTAAGGTTGGGTACTTGGTTTTAAAATAGGATGTTCGAAGAGCTAAACCAGGGTGTCATTCAAATTTTAATGCACTTTGGAGTGGCACATACATCATTAGTTCCTGCAAGGAGGCTAACTCTTTCAAGTTAACTCATCTTGATGGAGGCGCGCTATAAATCCTAGTGAATGGGATATATTTCAAACCCTTTCATTAAGTTTGTTACATCATGTTGTATATATTAGGGTAGTTTCAATTTCTTGAAGTGTGTTACACACACATCATTTCTTTGTATATAGTTATTTCTTCTCACATGCTTCTTACACGCACTCTTTTGTTGCTTCCGAATGCGAGATCTTCTCTAAGAAGTTGTAAGATTGAGCAGAGTCAAGAAATGATCCACAAGTAACTACAAGGGAAGTTTCATGATTACATAGCAAACTCCATGCCCAATGGATGCTTTAGGCTATTGATCTACTTCATCTAGCTAGAATATGGCCCCGAAAGTCACCAAAACTATTATCCAAATAACTCTCCTAGTTATTTGGATAACTGGTATAAATATTCTTACTCTCAGTTCCTCATTGAAGGCTACATGAACTCAAGATCACTTGGGACATTCCCTTGGTCATATTTTCCCTGCATGCCCCTTTATTTTACTCCTTGTTTCACTCCTCCCTTGCACCCACCTTTTGTGCATACACCTTCTTCCTAATCATCTTATTCCCTTCCCACACACCTCGCACTTTATTCTATCATCTAAGTCACTGGCCCCCTCACATGCCACGCCCATTACTTTGTAATAGTTGCACCTTCACCATACATTCTCTACTCACCAGTTTGCCTCATTTCCCCATGCACATCACATGTGCCTCCCTCTGCACCTTCCTCTATTTTCTCTGTGTGCCCTTCCCTCGCACCCTTTTGTGTCAGGTCACATTTTGACATGTTTGAGTGTGCCACACACAACTAGTCAAAGCGCGCCAACATGGCACCGAATCCTTGCAACAAATTAGCAAGTGACATGTGGTAGAAACGATAAATATTTACATAGTTGGCCATCATTTTAGTCAATCCACATGCACCACATGTTTTGTGTGAATACTGATGACTCGAAATCTTCTAACATTTGTATCTTTTGCTACAACGCTCAGATCAGCACATGCCTAGACTTGTTAGAAAGTTGTTGACATCAACTATAGTGCCAAAAATTCAAATTCAAATTTTGGTGGATATAGTAGGTGAGAAATTGGAAAATGTCTTTCTGAGCATTAATGAGTAGATATGATTGCTCCAACCACCTGATTTGATATGCTCTACCCTTATTTCATCTTTAACACACCAAACAGGCTTGGGGAAGCATATTTCATAGATCTCCAAGTGGATTTAGAAGAATTAAATGCTTCTTGTTGGTGGTTGTATTTCAAATTTGTATTTTCCCTCTTTCTTCCCTTCTTCCTCCATGGATTCATCTATAAATGTAAGAGATAGACTCATTTTTTATGTTGGACACTCTAGATCCTTACACATTTTTCTAAGGACTCCATAATTTCTGTATTTTGAGTTGCAGGCCTCTAGATCTGGCTCTTGCATGTGGATATCGGCCTCCTTCATCATTTTAACAACTCTGTGCATTTCTAGAAGTAATAGAAGCATCATTTTGGGACTATTCTTTGTCCTAACATGTTTGCATTTCTTATCCTTTCCTTTTCTATTATGTTATGTGTTTGTTGTGCCATCTCACGTCCCTTGTAAGTCTTTATTTAGTTGTGTTCTATGAGAATGATTTGGTGAATGTGTGTTTAGTGTGCTACTCATGTCTAGCCTCCTCTTGTGCATTTCCTTTCATTCTCACTCGTAAGCAGATAGCTTTCATCCCTCTTTTCTGGTGCTATTACCTTTTAGTGTAGTTTCCTTTTATGTTATCCTTTTATCCCTAGTCCCTTGGCATTATTAGCTTAGTTTCCCTTTTCAACACTAGGAGTAGTCATAGCAGTAGAAATAGATAGAGGAACTGGCCTTCTCCGGAGATCCACCCCAATCACACAAGGTCCCACAACTTAGGGATGGTTCCATTGTGGTCTCAAACACCTCGGCCCTTTCAAGATCCAAGACATGGTTGCACATTTGAGAAACCAATGAGATACCATAGGGGCAAAAGAAATGGATAGGGATGCCTCACAAGATCACTTAGCGAAAGTGAGTAGAACATGGAAAACATGAGGGAGATGAGTGGGATTCTTGCATAAAGCTTGGCCAAAATCCTTGATAGCATCGATTTGTTCCCGATCAAGTAGTATCCTCATCATAGGATTTCTCACTATCTACGGTTTTGATTTCATGAAGGGGAACTTGGGTAGAGGTGTCTAAGGGGTTTTCAGCCATAGAGGTAGGTATGTTAGCCATGGATCTAGAGGTAAGGAAAAGAGGAGAAAGAAGCTCACAATAATGGAGAGGTCCAAAGCGACCGCTACAAGTAATGGGCATAAACAAAAATGGAAGTCAAGTTCACCAAAATGATTAACAAAAATAAGACCTAAATGGTACTAATGGGAATTAGGTATTAATGTTAATCTAATTAGGAGGACTAAAACATTGTATAAATAAACTAAAACTATATGAAATAAATGTAAATAAATTATTCTAAGTGAAATAAAACCCTAATTATGCAAGTAAAGAAGGAAATACGACTTAGTTGATAAAGGTGATTGTTGCACAATGTCACAGATCTGATTGCAGATTCCAAAACTTAAAATGAACACTCAGGTACCATGCAAAGGGTAGATCTTGAGGTTTTAAGTTGATTGAGGTGTCTGGGAATGTATCGAATGCCCCAAGGTTCCCTGGTCTATAGTTTGGGTGCTCTAGTCTGTATAAAATCTCAAAACTTGAATCTAGTATGGTCACAAATTTATTCAAGATCCTACCTATCTATTACACTCGATTCATCAGATGAGTGTATAATGACCTGTAATACAAAAGGAAGTATCAAACCCTAGAAAAAATAAAGATGCAAATGAATGGGTTAAACTGACCTCAGCCTCCAAACTAGTGGTCTTGTCACTAAGCGTTGCACTACATTTTGGACCCGGATGTAGTTTTGTTGAGTGTGTGCATGTCTTCCCCTAGGTGCTCTCGTTTCAGTCACACTTTGTGAAGTAACAAGCAATATTAAATATAGAAAATGTAAATAGGATGTGTGCATGGAATATAATAGAATCCCTCCCCCTATGTAGTTTGCATGATGCAAATCTCCTAGCCTTGATGCATGGCACTATGTGGATGCAAGTGATGCAATGGATGTAACTCTAGATGGAGTGATAGTAGTATGTGATGTTAGGACCCTTATTATGGTCTTATAACTTTATATTTATAGGGATCTCAAGATTAATTTTGAATTCAAGGATGATTGGGGAAAGGATAAGGATGAAAATGGCTAGAAAGGCCCCAAAAAGAAGTGGCAAAGGATTTTCATAGATCGGGGCACCTGAGGGTGCCCAAGACATGCTAGGGCATCTTAGTTTTGGGCTAGAATGATGGGGTAGTTACTGAAATGGACGGATAAGCGCAATACTATATGTGGAAATGATGAAATAAAATATAAATAAATATGGCCAAAAGTTGGGATTAATTAGTACTTTATTCACTTAAGAATCTTCTAAATAGTAGTATAAGACCGGGATAAATAATGTCTAAAGTGCATAATTTTGTGTCTACAAGATTCAATTTTCAGAATTCATTTGTGTTTGTTTTAATAATAATTTTTCCTTTACATATTCATTCACCTCTTGAAAGTGTGATTATGAAGTATATTTTTCCATCTTAGATATTTTTGTCTTCTAAGCATGGTAAACATTTTGGAATGTAATTTTCTTTGGCCCAATTCCTTATCCATATTCATGCGAGTTAGAAATGGATGAATTAAATGCATAGTGATAAAGATTTTTGAATTTAGTGCAAATTTCTACATAAATAGCTTAAATGGTCTTTACACCACTCTTGTCCCCTTCAGTATATGGCTCAATTTTCCAACCATAACTATAACATGAATATTTTTGGTGTTTCAAGACCTTTCCATGCCATATTTTTTGTAAAGAGAAACTTGTAATTCCATTTTATGTATTGAGCATGTTCTGGTTGTGTTGTCTATTTCTTCCACTTGAATAGATACAATAGTATTTGTTATACACTTTATGCTCATAAGAATGGAAATTTGTGTGTGTCGGTCTCCCAAGAAATGAAACAACAAAAAATGATTGTAATAATTATCACGATTGTGAAATTTAAAGAACCATTATCATCCCTTCTTTCCCATTCTTTTGCACCATCAAAAAATGGAATTTCCTTGCACATGGTGATGGTAATAAGAGCCATTTTTTCTTGCTACAAATTTTGTTAGTGTAATGTATATCAAAATATACACAGTCTTAAATTTTTTTATAAAATCAACAAGTTGTGAGAATGTGCAACTTCCCATTCTAAAACAAAATAAATTTAAACTCTATTATTTTTCTATGATTGCATCTACCCATTCAATACAAGATAAAAAAATTTGTTTGTATTGAATGGGAAGATGCCCATTCTCATGTAAGAAATAATAATAGAAGAAGAAAGGAGTTATAATGTACCGGGTTTTAGAATGTGAATCTCCCCGTTATCATAGTCTGTATAGAGGTATTAAAATGATTGTGTTTAATATTGGGTAGATCAGAATGTTTACAATGGGCATATGCACATTCTCTTACAAATACATAGTTTTATCTTTTGTCAATTCTCATATAAGAATCATAGAAGAAGAATCGAGATGAAGTATTCAATGTTGTATTGTATGGGCGGATGCATGTTCTCAATTATGAATCAAGATAAATAAGTTTTCTTCTTATATGATTCTTACATGGGAATGGGAATCTTCAACACACATTCTAATATTTGCAATAGATAAACATCTTTTATAAAATCAACATGTACATAGAATGGGGAATATAAAATCATCATTCCTTAACTCGATATATCATTTCAACACCTCTCTTAATGTTGTGAGAATGTGGAACTTCCCATTCTAAAAAATACAATTTAACTCTATTATTCTTCTATGATTGCATCTGCCGACTCAATACAAGGTAATGTTGTTTGTTTGTATTGAATGGGAAGATGCCCATTCTAAAATAAAGTAGATTTTAACTCCTTTATTCTTCTATGATTCTACTATTAGAATGTTTAGATTCTCATACAGAAAAACATTTTTTTCCACTTTGTGAATGGGAAGATATCCATTGTCATATAAATACTACCATTGCATTGAGAAAAGTTCAACAATATATGTAGCTCGATTAGTTTTTTGCTAAGATTTATATAGTTCTCTTTAATTATTTATAATTTTACTATATTGGTTGGACTATCTTTGGCGGAGTCAAGTGCTGCACTACATAACTTCGAGAGGGATCAAGCCTTATGTAGTTCACCTTTTAGAATGACCATTCCCTATTCTCATATACAGTCTCATATAAATTATAGAGATATTCAAATAATTATGTTCAATCTTGTACTGAATGAGTGGATGTCTGTTATCCTATAGGAATCATAGAAGAATAATATATGATTGCTATATGAGAATGGGAGAATACCTGATCTCATATAGGAATCATAGAAAAAGATTATATGATTGTTATATGAGAATTGGCTTATACCCATTCAATACAAGCAATATTGAACTTAATTATTTTAAAACCTCTATAAATGATGCGAAAAAGGGAAACTTTATCTCTTCATGTTAGGCCCTTTCTCAATCAAATAAACATTTTTTTGAAGAACAATTGATGGAAGAAGAATAGATGTTTAGAATGGGCATATGCCCATTCTAAAATAAGAGAGTTAAAATTTACTTTTTTAGAAGTGGAAATTGTGCAATATCATAGCCTTTATATATAGTGAACTTAATTATTTTATAACCTTTGTAAAGGATGTGAAAAGGGGAAAATTTATCTCTTCATGACAATCCCTTTTCAATCAAATAAACATTTTTTGAAGAATAATTAATGGAAGAATAATAGATTTTTAAAATTTTCATATTCGCATTCTCGTCTAAGAATCATAAAATAATAATAGAGTTAAAGTTTACTTTTTTAGAATGTGAAGCTTTGCAATCTAAAAACCTTTATAGATAGAGAATATTACATTTGTGTCTTGTATTGAGTGGGAATATGGCAGCTCTCATACAAGAAACATAGAAGAACAACTAATGGAAGAAGAATAGATTTCTCATATAATATGACTAATAGAAGAAAATTCATTTTTGTAGATGAAGTGAAGAGTTATAATTTACATTGTTTTAAATGGGAAGATGCCTATTCTCTCATATAAACAAACAAACATTTTTTAATTTTTAATCTTGGATACAATGTAGTTTTTTTAATATGTCTAATAGAAGAAAATGATAGGAATTGAATGTGAAGATGCCCATTCTCATATAATATGACTAATAGAAGAAAAATAATTTTTTAGATGAAGTGGAGAGATAAAATTTACTTTGTTTTAAATGGGAAGATGCCCTTTCTCATATTATCTATTTAAGTTCAACATTGCTTGTATCAGGAAACATTGAAAAAAATCAATCATTTTATGTATTGTATTATCTTGTATTGAGGGGGCATATGCACAAATGATGGAAGAAGAACACATGTTTAGAATGGGCATATGCTCATTATCATATAAGAATCATAGAAGAATAATAGAGATAAAATTTACTTTTTTATATAGCATGGGAAGTTAGTAAGTCTATATTAGTCATAGCTAGTCTACCATGCAAGATGACAATTAGAAGAAAAATCATTTTTAAGACGAAGTGGAGACATTAAATGGCCTTTTTTTTAAATGTTCAGATGCCCATTCTCATATATAATTAATAAAATAAGAATAGAGATAAATTTAAGTTCAACATTACTTGTACCAGAAACATTGAAGAATAATAATAGAGATAAAAATTACTTTGTTTTAACATGGGAAGTTATTTGTTTTTAGAATGGGAATTTTGAATTGTGAAAGCCTTTATAGAATTTTTGCATTATGACATCCTTTATAGATAGATAATATTACTTGTGTAATAATGTTTAGAATGGGCACAAGCCCATTCTCATACAAATCAATATAACCTTTACTAGCGAATATTCATAATTTGGCGAATATTAGGATTTCTAGAGTTTGAAGTTTGGAAAATTTTATAGCCATGACATGATTGCCACTGGTTTTGTCTCGAAAATTCCACAAACAATAATCTATCCCATGTGAATAGCCAACAAATATCCAATCCCAATGCATATTTTATATTGAGTCTCTGTGTGATCGATCGCCAAGATTTTGAAACATTCTTGGATCGCTAAGAAATTCATGTTAGCTTTATGGTCCTTTAGGATCATTCGCCGACATGTATGGGAGTTTTTTTAGGAATTTGATTAAATTTTCCATGAGTGTGTGTGTGTTTTTTTTTTTTTGTGTGTGTGTGTGTGTGTGTGTGTGTGTGTGTGGATTGTGGATATAGAATCACTAAGCATTGAGCAAAGTTCAAAGGTTTTTTTAATCTTTTCGATTTTCCAATTTTCAAATTTGTGAAGTAGTAGAAAAGGATTCAATAAATCAACATATTGCAATTTTCTTACAAAAATCAAATAAATCAAGTCCTTGTTGGGGGCTAGCTTCTACATTGTAGTTTACATCCTACATTGCAGTTTACATCCTAGAAGCACTTACTATAGGTGAGTCTATTTGAAACTTGTTTTCTTTCATGTCGCATTGTTTTATCTTCTTTTAAGTTTTGTAAGTTATTTATGTCATTTTTTGATTTTATGGTATCGTGAATGTCATGACACTATAATTCCTTAGTCAATTTTCATCCCATAGCTCGACAACTCAAAAATTGTCCTTACAAGATTCAGGAAAATGGAAACTAAAAAGGGAAGCTCATAAAAAATCCTATTCCAACCCCTCCTAGTAGTGGTACTAGCCTTCAAAAAATAGAATATTATTTTGAGAAACCATCTAAGGAAACCCATCCTTCTCCAGCATGACCAACACAATCAAGGGATAATGATTGCATTCAAAATGAAACTTAGAATGAGTTCATTTTTGATTTGATGGTTGATGTTGTCAATGACGATGACAATGAAATGCCTCCCCTTGAAGACATTCCATTGAATGAAGTTGATTTTGAAACTACATCACCTTTCCAATTGAATGAAGTTGACACTACATCACCTACCCAATTGAATGTTGGAGGTGAAACTTCTGGCAGTCAATGAAATTTAAATTCCACCATGGAAAATACTCAGCAACACCTATTTCTAGAAGAAAGAGAAAGGAAAGAAAATGGGACTTGGGAAGGAGTTTCAAGTTAGAGTGGGTTTCAAAGTATCCATTTATTGAACTGTTGAAAATGAGAATAAAGATGAACCTCCCAAAGAATGAAAATGTACAATCTATAGCTAGAAATTGGGCAGGGACAAGACAATGCAACTTAAGTTAGATACTATTAAGAATCATGTAGGAAATATATACGAAAAGAATATTATAGATGGCATTGACAAGAATTTTCCAGATGGAAAACAACGGATGATTGTTTTCATATTAGGTATGAAAAATAATTTTAAGGGCACAAGAGAACTGAAGAATAGTTATAGCAAATGGAGGGACAATTACCTCTCAATTCAACAAGGTCATTCAAAACAGTCTTTTAGGTAAAATAGTTCATGTCAAGTCCGAGGTGTGATCTAATAAATAAACATATTAAAATAAATTTACCATTTACCAAACATTAAATAAAAATTTAAAACAATAATGCTAAGAGTCTATGACCAATATAAGTTGACATACCACATATTATATCAAAGAAATATAAACATTTTGAATACTCGCTCACAACATATGAGAAAACGTTGGAATAGTGCATTAATTTTAAATACAAAATTGGACAATAGTTTATATCCACTTTCATTTTAAAGAGGATTCATTACAAAAATAATTAAGAATGGAACCATTATAATGGATGATTAAAAAGAGAGCAAAAAAAGTCCCAAAGTAAGTAATACACAAAATTAATGTAGAGGAAAAAATGTGAAGATAAGGGTATTAAAAATGTGAGAAGGGTTGTGAAATTTTTTTAAATTTTTACATGTGACTATAATTATCAATATTTTAATAAATATTTACCACACTCTACATGGACCACCAATAAACTATCCTTTAAAAATGGCATTCCACATTTCTATATGGGATATTATCCCATTTTCTTCTCCACTCCCACGTTTATATAAAAGAAAACCTTTTTTTTAATTTTTAATTCACCAAGAGGCGTCTTCTATGAAGAGGCTCCTACTAGAAAACGGAAAATTCCGGCAGGGTCTTTTCGGTGACGCAATTCCAGTGGTATTCGAAGGCTCACTTCATCGTTTCCAACTTCATGTAACCAGCATTCCTGCTAACTCAACTGCTGAAGCTCCCTTGAACCAGTAATCGGATATGTCGTCTGGTATCCTTCCCCGTGTGGAAGATGTCACATCATATGCAATTCCGTTGCAATCATTTCTTATGAATATTTGGTCTTTGAATACAAAGCGTGTAATGGGTGCAGGGAATGGCTGAAAGAAAACTCTAGCACTGGACTCTGAATTGCAGTCCATTGGGATGTAGGTGGATCGTATACCTCTACCCAATCTGGCACAGTAGATATTGGCAGCGAATACTTAGAGCCACACCATATTGCAAACAAAAACTGAGGGAGAAGCTCGATGCCACATGTTTAGAATTAGATCTGATCCAAATGACTTTGAACATACTTATACAATGGAATATGTCACCGTTCAGATTTCAGGTCGTGTAAACCAAGAACTAACTAATATAAAGTCACGGATCCTCTCACACTTATACTAATGATTTTGTATCAAATCTATTTGCATTTGTGTTCAAGTTTATCAGGAGGGAATCACTAAGTATTGAATTTATTATGCCGATGCAACAATGGCACTACTACAAGGGGGGGTCATTTGAGACATTAATTAGAGACAAAAATATATTTTTGTCTCTAATTAATACACCCCTCCTACTTTTGTCTCTAATACCCTTAATGTATTTTTTTTTAATTAAAAACTCTTTATAATTTTGGGTGGCTTGCAAAGCGGGGAAACTGCAGGAAAAATCTGAATGTGTGGAAAATGGAAAACAAGCTTGGGCGGGAGGGAAATTCATTCGTGTTGCATGCAGATGGTGTGGATTTCAGCAGAGGAGGAGGACGAGCAGGTATCCACCATTTTCCCCTGTTTTATTTTTTACCTGGTACTGTTTTATTGAGTATTTCTGAGATTTGTGCACAGAAATGGCGATGGTTTGGTTTTCGACTTGTCCCTTACAGGATTTGAGGGTATATTTTGTGGCAGCTACTAGGGAATCTTTCTTAACTGCCATTTTTAGATCTTTCTGATATTAGATCTTTTCTTAGCATTCCTATTTCAGATGGTAAGGGGTTTCTGATGTATTTTGTAAAATGTAAGATCTTCCAGATTCCTATAAATCTTGGATCACCTCTGCAAGAAAATGGGTACCTCTACAATCGTGTCCCCATTCTACAAGGGGGGTGGACGAGGGTGCTGTAACTCTCCCTTCCCTCAATGTCACCTTTAACACTCCATAACCAATTTCAACTCGCCTCTCTAAATCCACCATTTTTGTTGGTTTTCTCTTGTTCAATCAAATCGAAAACGAAGTCCCCTCATAGAAAAGTTCATGAAACCCACAGTAAGAAGAAATACCTATTGGGAATTTCCCATATGACCTCTGTTGGCGATCATACCCCTAAGGAAACAGAGTTTGAGAAATGGACACAAAATTGACAAAGAGGTTTCTAGCCAAAAGATGTTTCAAAAGTTCTGAAGCATCAAACTGACCCTGACCTTGCTTTTGATATTTTTCGGTGGGCTTCTCAGCAAAGAAGGTACAAACATACCCACCTCACTTACGAACTTATGATCCAAACACTTGCTTCCACATCCAGATTGCATACAAAGCGGGATCCTTATTGATGAAGTCTTGGCTGGAGCTTGTGATGCCAGTGAGTCCCTTTTTAACACTGTTGTTTATGTTTGTATTCAAGCTGGTTGGCTGGGGAAGGCAATTAATGTATACAGGCACATGTGGAAAACCTCAGATTGTAAGCCTTCTCTTAAAACATACAACCTATTGCTCAACGTCATTGTTAATAAAGAAAACAATAACAATTCATATATCAGCCACATGTATATGCAGAATATGCAAGCTTTGTTTAAGCAAATGGTCAATGCCAATATTGCTCCTGATATTTTCACTCTCAATGTTATGATTAAAGGTTATGCCAAGTCATTACACATGAACGATGCCCTCAGAATCTTCCATCAGATAGATTTGTATAGATGTACTCCAAATGCACACACCTTCAACTACCTGATCAGAGGACTCTGTTTACAAAGTAGAACTATCAATGCTATGGAACTTTACCAGGAAATGATTAGTAATGGGTTTACTCCAAGTAACATGGCTTACAACTCGATCGTTAATAGTCTCTCCCTTACTGGGGATTTGTAGGAAGCAATTAGAGTCCTCACCGAAATGGTAGACAAACTTGGAGTTCCAGATTTTATTACTTACAAAACAGTTGTGGACAGAATTTGCAAAGAAGGCAAGGAGCAGGAGGCTAGTAAATTTCTGCATGAGTTTCATCTTAAGGATCGTGCTCTCGATGGGATTTCTTACAGGAAACTGCTCCATCACTTGCAGTCAAGGAGTGAAACTTTGGTCTGTAAGCATCAGAAACCTCTCCGTGATTGAAATTCCCTTCTGAGTATATTTCCAATCCATTTTCCAGAGTAAAACACATGTTAAAGTGACAGAAATAGCTATACTTGTTAAGACTGGTGGCGTGCACAATATTTCATCACTTCACAGAAGTCTGGCAAACCATCAAACAAACTGACATTTAGTCATTATTCAAAATTGTTGGAGAAGGGTTTTAATGGCTATGACTATCTCGGTAGAGAAGAAAACAAAACACAAGCATTCTAGAATGGACAGAGAGTTTACGGCTCTGGGCTTGTCTAAACAAGGGATAGGGTGTTTGAGATAAAAAAATGTTTCAGCAATAGAGACAGAGAAATGATAGGCTTACCACCAATAATTTGTTCAATCCATTTTCAAGTTTGTCCTTCAGTCAAGGTAATGCCTGCCTTATGTAGAATTTTACGGTCTATTCTAATGCAGCAGAATGGCTTGCCAAATACACTATTTCAGGAATATATGAACTATGTTGTAGAGTCAATTAGTGCAAGCAGTCTCTCATTGTTTTTGTTAATTCAGTATCACTTGGCAATTCAACTAATACTGTATTTCTGTTTTCATTTTCAGTTTGCATTTGTTGTGGTAAATGGAGTGAATTTGTGAACAATCTTCTCATATTCATTTTTTTGTTTTAGTTAGTTGTTGATGTCATGGCAGTTTGCAGTATCGGCCTGAGTTGATCTCTCATTTATTTTTTTATTATTTCTTTCTTTGATCTTGTTAATATATTAATGACTGAAATGTTTTTTGTTTTTTGATGATGGGGTGGATAAAATTGGAAAATGTTTTAAAATCTAATTGAAGAATGTTTCACATTGATTTAAGGTCTTCACAACCATTTCCCTTCATAGGATGATTTGAAAGCAATAATTCTTACACTCTGTTTTGTTGGGATCTCCCTATTGATGCATTTGAAACTTTGAAGGCCCCATGTTGCAATTTTCTGCAATTCCTGTCTAATGGATTTGGACTTTATTTTTTATCAAACTCATTAAACCGTTTTGACTTAAAAGGTTATCTTTGGGGGTTTTTCCAGCATACAAGGTTATTTTTGTACAGTGGAAAAAAGGCATGTATTCATCAAATCTGTGTTTTTTCAATGCTAGCAAAAACTTTCATTGCCTTTATGCTCAACAAGATTGGCGATGCTTGGACAATGTATGCACTCATATTTCAGACTTACGAAAAAAACATTTTTTCCACTGTACAAAAATAACAAAATTTGTATATTTTCACTGTTCAGGCTCTTATCTTTTGAGTTTGGGAGGTCTACTTGATGTTCCTGAAACAGTTCTCTAACCCCCAATTTTCTTATAGGTGGGAATTCAACAGGGAAGCCTTCTCTGCATGCTCTGTCCTCAACCAAATCTTTCATCGTGTCACTCCATATTTTACTGCTGGAAGATGATTTGTCTCATCTTTTCCTTTTAATGTTTTTGTCTGCAAAGTTTGTACATAAATATGTGCTGCAGTATTGGGAGGGACAAGTTTGCATAGTTTTACATCTCTTCTCCAAGATTTACTCTGTACAGAGCTATAGTACGATTAAAATTTTAGTTTTTATTAGTTACATTATTCTTTGTGTGTGTGAATGTATCATATTCACTTTATGGACTATTGGTTGATCATAGCTAACAACATAAATTTCACTTCTATTTATAGCACATAAGATTATGCAATGTGGATTAGAGATTGCCTCAATTATGTGGAACATACTAGAGGCATGTCAATGTGATGCAACAACATCCAAGTTCACAAACAATTCTTTATCATCCAAAAAATTTTAGAGCCACTTGAATACAAACTTGCAGAATGCCACTTTGCACGTTTGAGCATGCCACTCAAACCTTAGTGCCTCGACTCTTTTTATAGAAGCCATAGGTGCTCACCCAATCTCTGCGAAGGCTTAACCTTGTTGCACAAGCCCATACTTAGTGTGCATCACTATTTGTGCCATGCAAAACCTTGGGACCTTATCTCTTGTTATGCAACACTTCTATCTTGCATGCTGAAGTCGCGAAGCCTTGCATATGCCGCCCAAGCCTTTGTCAATGCCCTGATGCATTCTGGATGTTGCCTAACACTGCTGATGTGGTGAAGCCTTGTAATCTTGCGGGACCACTACCTTATGCTGTCATGGTTGGATTTATGTCTAACCTAATCTCATGTCAACATCGATACAGTTAAAGGGATGCACTTGTGGACATTGATCCATTTTTTATACCCAAGGACACACCGAATGATCTGATAGAACTTCATCTGATGAAGGGGATTTCATGGGAAGATCAATGGTGATTTGAGGCATTTCTGAGGAATCTTTGCAAGGTATCTTTAATATCCCACATGTGTCACTACAAATTCTATAAATAGAAGGGAGCTATGAGCATGTAAGGCACCTACTGCAACTTCTGTAAGCTATGAGCCAAACCATTTCTCTAAGCAAGTATCTAGCAACAACATGTACCGATCCATACTACAAAAGATATAGATGACCATTAGTCCTTGTTAAAGGGAAATAAGCAACAGTAAAGTGAAATCAAAGAGACATTAGGATGAAAAACCACAAATTAATTACCCCACCAAATATCCCGTACTACAATGTTTTGATTCTTAGTATGAACAAATAGAGCACAAGTCACTCTTGACAACATACATATTCACAAGGATTAATTCTGATACAGATATAGCTGAGATCTTCAGTGATTAGGCTTTAATTCTAGCAATGGATACCCTTTTTGTTCTAGAGGTGTACTATAAGGCACCAAATGCATTTTTAATGACATGTTCATGTACATGATAGTGCAAATGATATTTGATAATATATTCATATCAGAGGGTATGTGGTGTAGGCATAAAGGAACAACTATATAAATATACCCACATGAGTTTGACCTTGAGAAGGAGAGTATTTTGGAGCAAGATTGCCTTGTTTTCCAGTTCTACCTCATGCTTCGTGTGTTCCAGTTAGATATATATTTTGTAAGAGCATATGTTGGGTTTAATTTCATCAATTTGCGGTTTAGCTGTTAATTTTATTCATTGTATAGGTGCATAATGGGATTTTGATCCAGATGTAGCTAGCATAATTATTTTTGTGTGTTATGATTCAACTTTCCTAACCAGCCTTTGATATATGAGGTTGTGATGCAAATAATTTGTCTGTTTGGTCGGGGAGTGGATGAACTCCCTCCATAGTATTTGTCTAGTTAGGATGCTTTCTAGCCTGATATTTCTTAGTTTCTACAAGATTTTTCCTACTTTCTTTGGATTACTATTCTGACCCAAACTATCTTTAGGCTTGATTAATGTTCCTCCTTGTTAGTATAGTTTTAATGTTATAATACATTACAACTAAGCACACTGTAACTTATTCTTGGGTTTGGAAAATTCTAAGATCGAAATAAAAGCTATATTTGAAAAGATTAAGTGGAGTAACACAATAATAAAGTAGAATAATCTCTTGTCATTATAATATATAATCACAAGATACGTGCCTTGATAAGAGGCTTCTCTGCCCTCCTTTCATTTGAGAAAGGAATTAAAATATTTCATGACTTGTACATTTGGGTAGAGAAGCCTCTTCTCAAGGCACATATTTGGTCATTAGATATTATAATGACGGAGTTTGTAGAGTATAAATTGGATTGATACTGGATACTAGACAATGAAAAGCAATCTACTTTATCTCTAATGAAAACAAAGACCTATGATAAGTTCCAAGATTCAAGTTTGCTTCCAAGTTAACCTTGTAACTTATCATAGGTCTTATTGCAACATGGTTTTGAATATGTGGACCTTCTCATATTTTGTTTTCATTTTTAATAGATTAGATTGCTTTTCCTTGTCTAATTTCTTCGTCTTTTCTTTTTTCCAGGTTTCATTGTCTTCTCTTGCTCTAGTTGGTGTGGAGTGGCTTTAGTGCAAGAAGGTAAGATAAGATGACATTCTATTCCTAGATATATTGGTAAATAATTAGAACATGTAGATACTTTTATTCATTTTTTAAAAATATTTTTCTCTATTATTATCATGAGTGTTACTTTTTTTGTAGGACACTATTACCCAATTAGCCACTATTCTTGGAAAAAATGGAAAGACAGGTACTTTCATTTTCTACCACTTGTATTATTTCTTTAATGAATTGAATCTCAATGAAGATTAATATTATCATAGTCATGAGTTTTTTTAATAATACTCAGATCTTAAATAACACTCATAATGGACCCTATTTTAACTTACAAAAATGGATTATGAAAGGGCGTAAAGACCATTATTTTCATGAAGCCACATTTAGATGATAGTGAGCGTTTTAGGCATCTCATAGTTCAAACTAATGATGTTTTAGTTTATGGAAACATCATAACGGAATTACCCATTTCCAAACTATAAAAATATAAGTCTCAAGTTGAGAGGTAGATGCTCATTATTTAAAGTATATGATTTATGCAGGAAAATAGTATATCTTCATCTGAATGTTCAGATGAACATGTACCAAGACCTACTCCAGGGACAAATGAATATTTTAATGAAATGATATATTGTACTTGTGAAAAGTGCAAAAATAGAAAATTAAAGAAGCGCCGACTCGTTGGTATCCATAGGTTGAAGTATGGAGTTTATATAGAAGAGGTATACTATAATGAAATTTCAAAAATGCTTGTTATTAAAAAATATAAACTTTTCATATCGCATTATTATTAACTATTTTAAATGATATTGTAATGTTTAGCCAATCCAAGTTCATAATAATGTTGATGAAAGGGCATATGACAATGATGATAGTGACACTCATAATGAAGGAGAAGACACATATATGGGTGATACCACTTCTCAATTAAATGAGGATGGGGTGAACGAATTTTTACAAGACTTCTACACATATGCTGAAGAAGTTGATGATTCACCCCTAACTCAACTTGCTAGGACGCCTCTTTACCCAAATGCAAATTTGTTTGTATTGGCAACACTTATGTTATTTTTGAACTTGAAAGTTATGCATGGAATGACAAATACATGCTTCACTGATATCTTGAGGTATATTTTAAACTCCTCTAAACTATATCTCTCCATGTCATTCAAGTTTTGAATATTGTGTATAGTGAATAATATAAAGATCTTTTGTTGTTTTATGTAGACTTTTGGCAGATAAGATACTTCCAAAGGAAAATAAGATGCCTCGTTCACAAAAGGAAGTATCTTCAGCAATGAAAGACATTGGGATGGAGTACAAAACATATGATGCATGTCCAAATGACCATATCTTATACTATGGTGAAAATGAAAATTTACAACAATGCCCAATATGTTTCACCAATAGATATCGTGAAGATCAAGTGTCAAGAAAGTTCCTTATAAGGTTCTACACCACATTCCAATAACACCGAGGTTTGAGAGGATGTTAAAATGTAAAGATTTGGCAAAATTTATGGACTATCATGCACTAAGAAGGAGCCAAGATGGTGTCATGCGTATGGTGGCTGATAGCAAAGATTGGAAGGAGCTTGAAGAAAAATGGCCTGATTTAAGAAATGAGCCAAGGAATGCAAGACTTTCATTGGCAATGGATGGTGTCAATCCTTTCGGAGATCTTAGAACAACATACTCTGTTTGGCCGATTTTCCTTGTTAACAATAATCTTCCCCCTTGGATGGCAATGAAAAAAGAGCATGCAATGCTAACTCTAATAATACCAGGTATATGAACTTCTTAGTGTTATGTTCTCTTGAAGATGATGTACATTTACATGAATATATTTAAATTTTAATTCACATTTTATTCATAGGAAAACACCAGGTGAAAGATATGGACACATACATGGAGCCTCTCATTGATGAGCTATGTGAATTATGGAAGGGTGTCAACATGTATGATGTATCAAGACCTAGCAATGATAGGATCTTCCTTTTTCATGCAATACTTATGTGGACAATTCACGACGCTCCGGGGCTCTCTGTGTGTTGTGGTAATCTATTTATCATATTCATTTGTAATCATTCTATTTATGTTGCTGCCCATTAATTAAATATGGTTTCCATACTAATTTTTCAGGCCTACAGACTAAAGGGAAACATGGTTGTCCATCATGTGGGCCAAACACTGTATCTAGGCAATCAAAGGATCTTAAAAAAACCATGTATGATGAATACAAGAACTTCTTACCTCAAAACCATCGTTATCACATGCATGAGAAAAATAAGTTCAATGGAAAGGAAGAGGAAAGGAGGCGGCCAAAAAGGATGAACCCTTTGAGGTGGAAATCAGCATATGACAAAAAGGAAGGGAGAGCTTATCCATTGGGAATGAAAAGACTATCTAAGTTTTATAAGTTAGATTATTACGAGCATCTCCCAATAGCTCATCTATTTGATACAATGCATATTGGAAAAAATGTGGCAGAGTGCTTATGGAAACATCTAAAGGGAACCAATAATGAAGACCAAATAAAATTAAGGAAGGACCTCAAAACCGTCAATATGATGCCAAACATGTGGTTACATGAAAATAACACATATGATCCTGCGCCATGGGTTCTTACAGCAGAGGAGAAACAATATATGTTTGATACTATGCGTGCCATAAGATTTCCAACTGGTTTTGGTGCGACATTAAAAACCGTATTCACAAGAGATGGTTCAGAGTTTTCTGGAATGAAAACACATGATTGGCATAATTGGATAAAGGTAATTCATGATATCTTATATTTCTTGGTAGTATAATTGAAATTTTCAATATATTAGTAATGTAGAAGATAATATATAGTTTAAACGCTATTTTTCAATGTTGGTGTAGTATGTGCTTCCTACAGCAATACAAAGCACTTTCAACCATGACATCGCACAAACAATTTACAAATTGTCCAAATATTTGAGGTATTATAAACCATCATTTGTTATTCAATAATTAATTTTTTTCCTTCTATAAATATCATTTTCAATGTCTTTATAATTGTTTTAACATATATTTTGCAAATATTATAACTGGTGATATGTTAATGCTTGTTACTAAAATTTATAGGTGGGTATCATCTAAAGAGATACATCCAGATGAGCTGAACTATTGGAAGAGGAATGTTGCTCTTTTGATGTGTGACATTCAAATGTGTTTCCCTCCAAGTTTCTTCAATTCTCAAGAGCACTACCTTATACACCTAGTAGAAGAGATTGAACAATGTGGGCCCATCCATCTCAGGACAATGTGGCTTGTAGAGAGATATATGAAGGTCCTAAAACATTTTGTGAGGAAAAGAGCTCGACCTGAAGGTTCTATGGTTGAAGGGTACATGGTTTTTCAAACCATGGTTCATTTATCTGAGTACTTGCCTCAATTGCATCTGGAGGCTCCAAGATTATGGGGTGATCAACAACCTCAATCCATTGGAGATAGAAAACTAGAGGGTCAAGGAACTTCAAAGAGGATAAAAGGTAATCTTAAATGTTAGTAGTAGTTTTTAAATCCTAAGTATTGTATGATGCATCCTTTAAAGAATGGTTAGATCAATGATTAGTTAAATACTTTTTGTTGTAGATGCTAAGGAGTGGGAGTCATTGCATTTGTATGTTGCATACAACTCTAAATTTATGTTACAATGGATGGAGAAGTATGCTGAACAAAAGAAAATAGAAGATGAGAAGGCATGGGCTGATATATATAATAGACATGGTCAAAACTCTAATAGAGGACTTCCTGCATGCCATAAAAGAAAATGGCTAGATAGATGCTCATGGCATTGGTTAAAGACAAATGTTGAACATGAGGCAACCAAGGGAATGAAAGTAGTGACAAAAAAACAAGTAGATTTCGTTAAAGGATCTATAAATGGGGAGGTAATATACAAATAAAGTATTATGATGAAAATTGTTTAATCTAAAGATTTTTTATCGTTGAAACTATTTAGTTAATTTTTGTGTCCTTGAATCTAATTGGATAATATGTACATATGCATTTAGGTAACATATTACAAAGCAATGTGGATTAGCGGTCATCATTTTTGAATCAGGAAGATCGATGAGAAGCGGAAAACTTATGATAGTGGAATTTCAGCACCATTTGAAGTGGAGTGTCGTTCACATGCATATGACACAAACACAATCACGAGTACACTTCGGTATTATGGAGTGTTGGAGGATATAATAGAGCTTGATTTCACATCTTTTAAAAAGTTATTTTTCATGTTGAATGGTATAGGCTCATTGAAGTGGGCCTTGACAAAACTATTTTGTTGCATGAGAATGGATTCAATATGATAAATACATCGAGGTTTGAATCTACTTCTGAACCTTATGTGTTTCCAAACCAATGTAGTCAAATATTTCTTGTTCCAAATTTAGAACACCTGGCTGGTCCTTTGTGATAGATTATGATCCAAGAGGACGAAGAGTCACCTTTTTCGAAGATGTAGAAGGCCATGATGTAATTGAAGAGGTAGAAGATCCACTTGAAGACATAGATGACCAAGTGGAGGATGATGATAACATGACTATTGATGATGAATATGAACAAGATGAAGTTCCAGAAGGACAAGAACAACATTTTGGTGATCAAATACATGAACATGATGATTTTATTGATCATCATTTACCTATGGCTGAAGGGGATGAAGATCATGAGAACCATGGTATTAATTTATTTGTGGATATGGGGCCCATTAATTATGGTGTATTCATGCCTCCAGATGAGGAAATTGTAATGTCAGATGAAGATGATTTTATTTAATCATAATGTAAACCTTAAATTCATTGTAAGGACATAACACAATTTGATATATTTTATGAGTGGATTGCTAATGTTTTTTTCTCTATGTCAATGCATACATTGCACATGTTTCCTTGTTTCATTAAATGTTTCCTTATTAAAGATTATATGAAGATGCACACCTTTTGGTCCTTTTGAATATATATATTTTTGATACATGAAATGAAATGGAAATTTAGTATTGCATATGTTATTATTCATTTGTTAGTGAAGTTGTTCAATGTTACATACAACTTTGAAGTTTTTTTTACTATTAATAATTTTGTTTTATGATATTTTGAAGGATCGTGGCAGGCCCTCTACATATGCACTAGAAAATCCTAACATGAGAGTGCCACCGAGAAGTAAATCCCATACCATACTTTCTACATCCAACATTGAAACATTTAGTATTCCAATTCCGTCAAGCATGCCAACACATAGTATAGCACCAGAGTTAAGGAGTAACCCTTCATGTGTGGGTTCTCTCCGAATTCACCCTCCAACACCACAACATGCTTCCTTGACAAGTATCATAGAATCACAAGCCAAAATTTTAACGCTCCTACCAAATACTCCTGAATTTTATGAAGTTAGATAGGAAGTAATTAAGCAAATTCATGCATTGGAGTCTACATTGCTGGAAAGTATAGGTCTTGCTACACCTAAACAGGTATGCTTATGATAATTAATTATGTATAAAATATTCCTAACAGTCCTAATTATCATTCATGTGCTATAAAACAATCATAACAGCAATTTTTCATATTGCATGGTTTACAATAGTCCTAACAAACATTCATGCTCTATACATACATACAGAAGAAAATGGCATGCCCCCTGATGTACCTATAGGGGAAGCTACTGTGACCCCTACAACTGTAACAATCTCCACAGTGAACACAAAAGGAAAGAAAGAGGTTACAATCTTGTTAACCTCGGATGGAAATGTCTTAAAAGATGAAATGGGGTCGAAAATTTTTCCAATTTCTATTTCATCGCGTAGAATGCCTATTTGGAAATACCATACAAGTGGATTGGAGAAAGCAAGCCAATTCTAAGAAAGATGAACTCTTTGAAGATGTCATAAAAGAGTTTGGAAATCCTAGTTTTAACAAGGATTTCATAATGGATTATGCACGGAAATTCATTCATTCTAAAAGAGACAAAATAAGATCAAAGCTAACAAATGACTTGAGATATCCCCGACCAGCTTGGATCACTAACCAAACAACATGGGATGAGCTTATCAAAGATGCCAAATTCAAGAGAAAGTCCTTCAAAAATCCAAACTACATGCCATCTGCACGAGAAGGAGGTAAAAGACGCCTTCGAGATACAACAAAGGCTACCCAAGCTAGGTTGTCAAGTATTGGGTCCCATAAATTGGGGTCGGGTGGGTATAATAGTATTCGTGGGAGCTTGGTAAGTGAATAATTTCATTTATTTTTTATATTTTTTGGTGACTTGAATGTATTGGATGACAAATGATACTTGATAAATTAAAATTTCTTTGTACACTTAGGTTCACCAATTTCGAAAGGAAGCTTCAGATGAAGATCTGAAATATGCTTTAATGCATGGTTCCCAAGGGCTCCGACAACATATGATAGATCGAGGGGAGAAATTGGTCATTGAGCATGAATCTGAGGTAAGTTTATTATAGTATTTGATGACATAATAAAACATTTAAGTATCAATGTTGTGGTAATTTAATTAACTAAAGTATGTTGTTTAATAGGATGTGCAACAATCAAACTCCTTAAAGGGTGCAACTGACAGTGAACATGAAGATGCCATAGAAGGATGTGATGATTTTGTTGTTGGACAAAATGAATCGATTGACCTTCTTGCAACTCATCTGGAAAACAACCCAGAAATCCAACAGACAAGAGTTCAGGATGATTATCATGTTGCACCATCTATTATAGTTCCTCGTCAAAAGAGGACAAAAAAGAATAGACATTTTTCCTATCCGGCTAAATAGATTTAAATTGACTGTTATTTTATGAATTATTGGCTATTTCATTACCAGTGAACTTATTGATTTGTTTTATGAACTTATTGAGAGTTTGATAGGTCTATAAAACTGCTCAAATGCGTGTCAAACACAGATATTTATGTGATAGCCAGATTTATAGCATGTATCTATACATTTTAAGATGGTTTTTTTTGCCTCATAAGAACTTCTATAACCTTCTTTTTGATGAGATGGCTATAATATACTCTCTTTTTGATGAGATGGCTATAATATACTCAATAAGGTTGATTGATCTTTAATTCTATTATGATCATTATCTTTTGGTTTGCAGCGCCCAGGTATAAATCTTTTTGTTTATCATGTACGAGCAATTCATCCTTGCATCTAAATTTTGAAGAGTTGCAAACTAACATGAAGGGACTAGCTCTGGACTGGGATAAAGGGTAGCTTGCTCTGAGCTACAGGACTGTAGATAATCCATTAATTTATTGAAATCAACACAGTTGATAATAACCCAAAGCAGAACTGGGGATAAGACTTGATATGATGTGTGAATTTGTAATGACGAGAGGTAAGAGTTATTAGGATTTTATTTATTTTGATTGGAGACTATATTCAGTCTCACAAATCATGATATCTTCTTGCACCAGCTCCTGGAATCCATCCTTTGTAGAAATGGTTTTCGACTTCAATTTGTCCTGCATACTGCTCATTTGTTTTGATACGTCAAAACAATCCTATTTCTTTTTCAGACCTAAATGGGCTTGTTTATTACAATGTTATCAATATTTTACTTTAATTAGTTTGTGACATGTGGGGCTAATCATAACGACTTGAATTGTTATATTCAAAAAATTGTAGACAAATGTATTGATCTCGTTTCAATAAGTCAGTAAGGTATCTGTTGAATCTTCCATTGCTAATCATTTTCTTGCATTGACAGGTATGTAACTGCAAGTGCTCGTTCATATGGTCTACTTTTGCTTTGTGGAGGAAGAGATGCAAGCAGTGTGGTAAGAATTATAATTTCTGACCTTTTATTACTGGAGAATCTATATGCTTAGTGTAGTATGGTAGTATGGAACAGAGGCAGATTGTGTGAGGCAGATCCTATTTATTTTCTTCTGCTTATATCCATTCTTTATGAAAAACTCTATTAAGTGTTGCTGATCTTGAGCTCTATACTTCAAGCTTATGAGTAATTCGATTATTATGTTGCTGATCTTATCTCAAAACACCCCCTTGCTGATTATGAGTAATTGATTATGTTTTACTTCAAGTTGTTTGATGGATGCTTCTTGTGTAGGCATATTATGGTCCAGGTGTGTCACCCCCCACCACCTCCTTATTTTGCATCCGGCCCAACTCCACATCCATACATATGGGGAGGTCAGGTAATAAATATTTTCAGTGTTTTTTGAATCTTTAGGAAGCATGTTGTTGAAGCATTCAACTAATATTATGGAGTGGTAAATGTGTTGGTCTTAGCCATTATTGTCACCTTATGTGACAGCCCCTCCCTATGCTGTTGTGTATCCACCTAGAGGAATTTATGGACATCCCTCTGTGCCTGCTGTAAGTTCTATTGCCTTGGATCTTGTCATGCATGTCTTTTCTTTCATTGTGTTTTTCTTTCCTAGTAGGTTGATAGTGAAGGAAAGGACCACTCCCTATGTTACCTATTGTTGAACGAGAATTTTTGGCTATATTTTTGTGGACATATACTCTATTTTACCGTCGTAACTTTTTTGAATATTGTTGTCTTGATTACAACTATAGGGTGCACATACATTTAATCAATATGGCATTCCATCCATTGGAAATCCTACAGATGTTGTAATGGTAATTACAGAACATATTCTAGTTACCTCTATCATGAGAAGGTGGAAGCTGTCAAACAAGTCCAACAGGGAGTGCAGCTATTACATGTGGAGACAGAGATTTCCTGTGAAGGCTGAGAACAGGGTGGAAGGAAGAGAAGAGGTGGACAATTGGGTGATAACACTCGCTTTCCCGCGTGAAGAAAGAGTTACCACAACAAGGAACAAAGTCAGTGCTGGTATCTACGCATTTCTTCCAATGGAAATGGTGACTGGATTGCCCTTCATTATACAGGCGGACTTTTTACTGGTGTCCTCAAGGGAAAGTATCAGGTGGGATGACAAGTGGAACAAAGGGATTCTCGACTGTATTCCCTCTGATTTTTGTTCAGCGTTTCTTTATCTTGTGAAAAGCGTGGAATCCGCTCCTCCGTCTTCCAGGTCGTATTACTTTGACAAATACTTGCCAATCTATCCTCCTTCGTATGCTCAGTTGGCAGGCATTCGGGATGGTATTCAGGAATGACTCAGTACACAAGAAATCATTGTTTGTGAGCTCCAAAATGCATACTGCACACCTTTACAAGCTCAACGAATAGTCTCCGCCTTCAGAGACATACTGCAAAAAGCAACAGAAGAAGGTATGGAAAAGCCCAATGCTGTTTGGTCCACCGGAGTATTTATAATACATTCATGCATGGACAATTTAGTTTCTTTGGAATTCTTGGGTGTGTAGTATGTAACTTACGACTGGTACTCCATTTGTATTGTGAAGACGTCTGGTTGGGTGCATGGCTTTTCTGAAGATTTATATGTTCAACTTCTTTGCTTTGTTGCTGAATACTGGAGGGAAAGAGGAATTCGTGCCAACCTCCAGTATTTTCCACTGTTTAAGTATAATAATGAAGATTATTTATGCAACGTCGCTTGGACAAGTTTATGCGACATATCTGCTTCTTGTGAGAAGAGAGTGTATTTTTCCAACAAAGTAGAAGACATTGAATGGTTTATAAGATGGAATAAGGAGCTGAGAAGCATGGCACCTTACAAATTCATACGAAAAAATACTTTAATGGCCATGAAAAATTTGGGTGCTCATCAGTGGGCAGGTCTACAATGATGGCTGAACGCCCATGCTAAAATTACAGAACTTTCCATTTCAATGTTCATCAAGGGGCTTATTGAAGAAGTTCACGTCTCCAGAAATAAGGAATTTGTTGTACATGCTGCTCAATTTCTGCATTTTTCTTCGGCAAACAATTTTATTCATTCTAAACAAATGCAAGGTTTATGTTCAACATTGCCGGTGCTTAATGATTCAGGAACCATTTTCCGTAAGGGTCAAACGAAACTTGTCCCAGCAGCCATAGGGAAGTGGGCTAAGCTAATGGGTAACAATAGATGGGCTGCACAAGAGGCTGTTATACTGTCAGATGATTACCTACAACTTCCGTCTTGTGCTGTTGGATTGACTGGCTGAGGACCTAATTCTCTCAAACACTTTTTCACCAATGGTCTTAGAGCAGTAGATATTCCAGACCTAAAACCACCAAATGCTGCAGTATCTGGATTTCCTTTCTCTACTGGACAAGAGGAAGCCATTATCCTCTTACAGTGTATTCAGCACTTAGTAGTCACCTCTGGTGGGTCGCTGCCTAAAGAATTCAAAAGAATCGTAATGGAAGGAAAATGGTTAAAAACCCACATGGGATATCAATCACCTACTGTGTCTTTCTTGTTAGATGATGAGTGGAAATACGCTGGTCTGCAATCGAATGATCTTTCTTTCATTGATTCTACATTTTACAGGAATTCTATGAGTAGATTCAAGATTGCCCTGGAAGACATAGGGGTGGTGGTTAAGTTTGGATATGCATGTGAAAGAGTTGCCGACCATCTTGGAATGAGAGTGACAGTGTGTGATAAGTTAAGAAGCATGCTGACAAATCTTTAATGGTTCTTCCTGATGGGATATGATAAATAGGATACCTGAAATCCAGATCAATAAGGTTATTAGTTACAGAAGTAAATTCAGAATAAGCGGAAGAAGGAAATTTTGATTAAACACCTCTGGGGTAGCTGTGTATGAATTTCAAAAACCCAACCTTTTGAGTCCTTCTAGGGAGCAGACATTTACAAAGATCTCCCCTAAAGAAAGGTTGGGAATGAAGGTTCAAAACATAGGGATTTTCAAACTCCTACACGAAACTCCAAAAGTATTTCATTATAATTAAAAATGTCATACAAGTCTGAAAGATAAAAATGAGATTATCTTAACGTATGTAAATGACCAAAATATGTCCATGGAATACAAAAGTGTAGATAGACAACACATCAATAAGAGGAGTACCATAAGCCTCCCTGATTAGGAGCGGAAAATCGGTTTTACCAAAAGAGGTTTATCTATGTAATTGAACAGAAAGAACACAAAATTCAGTATGACCTTGGATTGATTCTAAAAACTTACCAGGCAACTGCCATCCAGCTTGCTGGAGAAAGATCTACACTTCTCAAGGACATTAGCTGGATAACCTCGTGCAAAATCATTGATCTGAAGGCAAATGTCAACTAATAAATTAGAATTTATCTCTACAATCAAGGGTCTGCAAGAACAAACTGTCAAATACAGAGAATTCCAAATAGTAGGGGTCAACTTCAGGACTCTGTCATTCATTTAGTTTGATAAGAATTGAGGGCGACCCTTACACCAGGATTTTTGTGTCTTATTCTCCCTAGAAACCACATGAATGAATTTGCCTCTGTTAGGCGACGAGAAAGGATAGAACATGGTTGTTTCCAGACTAATTAACTATAATAAGAATATTAAGGTTTACCTTGTCAATCAGAGGCACTCTTGCATAAGGTTTTGATTTCTCGAAGTACTCAAAATAAAGGCTGCCAAGCCTGTCTCTGTCACGTAAATGCCATGAATTTTCACGATCAAACCCTGAATCTTCATAAACAGCATCCCAGGTCCCTTCAGATCTGTCGCTGGTATTGCTTAAAGAGCTGGATAATTTATCATTATCACAACAATCACTCCAGGAATCAGTGCTGAGATACTTGAGTTCAGAGTCGCTTCCGTCACTTTCTTCTCTAGGAATCTGTCGTAGCACAACAATATGTTTTCATTTATAAACCTAGATGCCAGGAAAACAACCATCTTTCACATTATGAATCAGAAAAGTCGCATTGAAATTCCCCTGTTTTCTTACAGTCGTCAAATTCAGACATACAGATTTCTTATTCTCTTCAGTATTCTCTTTGTGCTTTCTTTAACAATGGGCAACACCTACTGCTCTACATTTTGTTCCTCAGAAAATGAGATTGTAATAGATCTTACGACTGTTACAGAAATGGTGGAAGATGTCAATAGCCTCGACAACTTAATCTCTATCATTCAGGAATGCCTTGAAGCCATGGCCAACAAAAATGACAAGGTAAAGCACAACTTTTGTCTCTCTTACTCTCTATCTTGTAGTTATGTTACAACTATAGAATATAATATTCATACATTTTTGCTACATCAAATTTTTTTTTTAAAAAAACCATTTAAAAGAAATTTTTTTCTTAATCTAAATTT
Source organism: Taxus wallichiana var. yunnanensis (assembly GCA_018340775.1). Lineage (NCBI taxonomy): Eukaryota > Viridiplantae > Streptophyta > Pinopsida > Cupressales > Taxaceae > Taxus > Taxus wallichiana. The sequence continues at coordinate 198,410,020 of CM031242.1, forward strand.
TTTTTTTGAGCATTTTTATTTTATGGAAAGTGGTTTTTAAATGGATTTAAATCAAGTAGTTTTTCATACAAAGGAAAAAAGGGTGGACCATTAGTAGGGCATTATGTCATGCATTTTTTTCCACTTATGTGGCATCATGTGATTGGGTGATTTTTTGATGTGATTTGATGTGACACATTTTATTAGCTACTTTTTTTCAAATGTTGAATGACAAATGTACATGTACTAGTCACTCACTTCACAAATACCCTCACCATTACTAGTCAATGCTCCACTATTGGCTCCTCTCCCTAAGTTCGTCTTGGTTTTCTTCTTACACAAACTTTGGCAAGAATTTAGTGGAAGAGGTGTTGAAGCGTGCAGAGAGAAATCGTTGCACGGTATTGAAGTTCATCACTTTGTATTATAAATGAATCCTACTTGTTCTTTTTGCTGATTAATATTTCTCTGTTTTTGTAACAGGCGTGCTTTAAGTCTAGTTTTAATCGTGAAACCCAAAAAGTTGTTATTGATTTTTTCAAAGAAGCGTCTCAGATTCACTCCCTCGCAGCAGGGTTGTGTGTTGTCAGATATTTGTTGGACCAAATAGATCAAATTTCCAAAAACAGGGCTCAATGTGTACAACTCCTGAGATACTTGTGTGCGATGGACAGGCACGTGAAATAATTAGATGACCAACAGCAGCTCAGTCAAGCTGTGCATTTCATTTTCGAAGGATGCCTTCTATGTCTCAGACTAATGAAATCTCAGAGACTATCCAGGTAATACTTGGCTAATTTTCCACTGTATAAACTATCAAAAGACTATATTTTTAAAGCAAAATGTCATTTAAAAATAATTTATAATTGTTTGTTACTGTGTAGGCTTTTTTGTGCTTCGGTGGATGCTGGGGATTTACAAAACCTTGAATCCCAAATAAAACATACCTATCAAGATCTCACTTTGGGAGCTGTGATTGGTGTTTTAGATAATATGCCTCAATTTTCTCCTCCAACGCAAGGAGAAGATCCCTCCACAGGTTCATTGGCTTTAACTTATATCTGATATTCTTTCACAAATATCTAACACAGGTTTTAAATAATGTATATTTTGATAATTACATAATATGATCATATTAAAATAGAACCGAGAGAAGTATATTTTGAGATTGGAAATTACCATGGATAATGGGATTTTGGGTAGGATAACATTTAGTTATAATTATAATTTTATCTCATTTCACATCATGTCAGATTCTGAAGCAAAACATTTTATTTTGCAGTTGGCATAGAAGAAGCCAAGTATAAAGTAATTAGGCTTCTGAAAGTGAATCCGATGGATGAATCAAAGAGATGTACACTGGCATTTTCAATGACAAGCTAGAAGTTCTCGAAGAAGTGTATGAAGATGCTCTACTACCTTTTTTTTCTAATCATCTTGGGGTGCGTTGGCATCCCATAATTGAAGACTATTGCAACAAGGAGGTCATGCAAGTAAGCCTTGAACATTCTAGTGAGACAAGCAATACAATGCATGTCGGGCTCATCAGGAAACAACTCGATGTCTCCCTGTATAATGAGCTTGTGTAGTATTCCCTTTTGTATATATTGTATATATTGTATATCAAGGGTTAACGGAATTTAGACACCCTTTTGTATTTTAGCATTGTATTTCAAGGGTTAATGGAATTCAGACACCCTTTTGTATCTTATCTTATTTGATATTAATAAAATATTTGTGGACCCATTTATTGGGCACAATATTTAAATCAAATTGTTGTTAATTTATAAAATTAATTACCAGACCACTCTGACATCATAGATGATATGTAACTTCGTTGATTGCACTATATGATATTTGGTTATTGTGTAGTTTTAAAATTCATATTTTTCATTCTTTAAATTCGTATCGTCTCTAGAGAGACAATAAAAATTGAAATTAGTATTGTCTCCAGAGAGACAAAATGTTAGTATTCGGTATTGTCTCTAAGGAGACAATAATGATATTGTCTCTAGAGAGACAAAAATTATATTGTCTCTCAAGAGACAAAATATGTATCAATCATTATTGTCTCTTGAGAGACAATATTAGAGACACCCGCTTTGAGACAATAATAGAGACGATATACAACTTTTTATTGTCTCTATTTGAGACAAATGACGCCCGCACCCCCTCCCTTCCCCTTCCCTTCCCCTTGTAGTAGTGTGGCTACAAACTAGAATGTGGCAGTGTTGAAATCTGTATTTGAAGCTAGCTGCAATATGTAAGAGCTTGACATCAAAGATCTTTACAATGAAACACGTAGCTATGGGGATCTCTAATTTGCAATAGCCATCACTTTAGAATCAGGAACCAAAAGAACTCGGAAGAGCGTATCTTGCCAACACGTCGACTATTTTTTCAACAGTTGGTGCTTAACCAGATAAAGAACTTCCATTATTTAACCTGTGGTCGGTGTTAACCGGTGGCCAGTCAACGCCGACACACCGGCAAGTTACGGTCAACGAAAGAACACAGTAATGACATTGATTGGGCCGCCATTATTATACACAGAGCTTATTCCTCGGGATTAGAGAGGAGACAGGAAGATTGACATTTTTAGAATAAACTTTGGGTATTTCTTTTCAAATTTTATTCCATATTTAATATAAAAAGTTGCATACTCCTCTAGCAATGAGAGATGTCAAAGGTGTAAACATATAGCTGATTTTAGTAGTGGAATTGTTCACCTAAATGTATAGTAGATATGGCACCTTATGGAGTACAACGATTGTGGGACATATACATCATGGAACAACAAACTCAATTGTCGGGTGTAAATCCAAAGCCCATGACGTTTTCAGCATCCTCCCAACTTCTGTCAAAAAGGGAGATTTAAATCATAGCATTTTTCAGTGTTGTTTGCTGAGTCACATTAGCATAAACATGTTGTTGGAAGCCATGACCTACCACCTTTGTCTAACCAACACCCAACCCGAGCCATCGATGTAGGCATTCATAGGAATCCTTGCGGTAGTCATGCAAACTTTTCGACTAAATTCTTGATAGGAGTCATTGAGACTAATTCTCCAAATGCAATGTCAAGAAGTTATTAAACCCGATTAGCTCACCTTGGCAAACATAATAGGAAGTTTTTTTTGCAGGATATAGCAGTTAAATGTGCCCTATTTCAATTGTATGTAAAATGTGGTGACAAGACCTTGGAAACTTTAAATGTCCAAATGAGAGATTTAATATACGGACACAAATTGTTTAACCAAAAGACTGAATGTGATATCTTATTATGGAATACCATAATTGTAAGTACATGGATTTGGAAATTGTAATCCTTATTCCGCAACCTTTTCCAATATCCTCTTATCTTGCATCAATATGGGATCTTTAGAGTAGGCAATGGACAACCATCAAAGCATAATTGTAGTGGATGTTTGTATGTAGTTGAAAGTGACCTATTAAACATGTACGAGTCCCTTCCGGCATAACTTGCAACTCATGTGCAATTGCTAGTATTTACAACTTCGTCGTCCTTTATAGTACGACTCTCTCCGGTTATTTCATCATGCTTCTCCCGTTACAGTGTTGTTTCATGTTCCCTTAGGCTGTGGTTTGTTTTTCTTTTTTGGTTGGCCCTTTCTATGGTGTATTTTGTGTGCCTACCTACCCTTTATTTTGCAACCACTTGTTGTTTTGTGCCTAGTGTGTCATATGTGCTTTCCTGTTGCCTGTTAGCCTCACTCTCCGCTGGTAGCCAGCTTATTTATGTAGTTCTTTTGGCTTTGGTTACCACCACATCTACTCCCTCCAGCTTGGATTTGTTTGGCACAGTGTCTGCATCTATACACTCTCCTTTTGTGCTACTTCGTGGCTTGGCTCATCCTGCTCACGTAGGTATTTCTTTTGGCCAAAATTGGTTTGCATTTTATTATATGCTTTTAGTTTTAGCTACTGTAAAACTTCCATGCACTTCCAAGCCTTTCCGTATGCCGTCTACAGTGTATGCACTACCCTACTTTCTGATTTGATTCCTCTATTATGCACTTGTATAAACTTCTTTCATGTTTTTCTATATGTGTTCGTGTCTTTTGGGTAGCTTAGATTTGTTCTTGCCTCTGTGAATGGATATTATATGTTAGCTGTGTTCTCGAAGAGCTGAGATATTTTTACCTTTGATATGCATTGATGTAATGAAATTGGAACAGTAATTTGTTTGTACTTTCTTCAGTCTTATCATGTACTCCCTCCACCTTTTGTCTTATAATTGTGTGCTTCTTCGGCTTGGATTTGGGCTTCGTTGTTTCTTTGCTCATGTACGTATTTTCTTGGTCCATTTTTTGATTGGTCTGACCTGTTATGTTCCTCTTCATTTTTTGAGGTTTTGGAAATAATGCTTTTGGTTTGTTTCGTAGTTTGTTTGAATATATTCTATTTGGGTCATTACGCTTAAAACTTTGGTTTAGAGTTTATTCGACAAACACAAGTTTTCTGGAAAACATGATAATGGTTTAGACTAGTGGTCGACAAGAATACAGTAGCTTAGGCTTGTAATTTTTAATAAAGTACTTACGAGCCATACCCAAATTCTAGGTAATTTTGATCTATTTCTTCCAATCAGATTCTATAATTCCAGAAATAAATAGGAATGTTCTGTGTAGGAAGGCAGATGAAATAGATTCCCCTTGGACACAACACGCCTTGAAAAGGTTCCTCGAAACTTCTATAGATTCAATATTTGTTTCCATCAATATTTTGGTGGGGCTAGATGATCTGATTTCAAATGCCCCTGGACTTTTCAAACATGCATTCTCTGTTCGGGTTGGAAATGATTGTCCTTGACTTTTTCTAAACACAAATTCAAATAAACAATGGGGTACCCCATGGATTCTCCCAGTCGGTAGGAAAGCAATATCAGATTAATTACAACATTTTCACTAATTACCAGCTTCCAATGTATGATATGAATATTTTCCTAAATTCTGCTACAGACTACAGTTAACGTGATGTAGATACCATATACATATGTTAACTATCTGGTAAAACACTATATTTATAACAAATACTCGTTAGCAAAATAGTAAACAAAATTAAAGCATTTTCTCTGTGATTTCAAACATAACTAAATATCTCAGAACGTTTCATTTGAGTGCTGAATCATTTATGTCTTGGTTGTGGAAAAGGTTATGTTACAGTATTTGTATTCACACTTAATATTTGTGAGCTTAGCCTTACAGATTTATTAATTTTTGTAATACGGAGTAACTGTTGCATGTGGCTTTATAGCTCTTTCCCCCGCTTTTAAGGTTTAAAGCGAGTGAAGGGACAAGCAATAATTTTTAGAGACCATAGATTATAGCTATTTTAGGCTTACTTCTTGCTTCTTTAGGTATTAAATTGAATATCAATATTTATTACAGTTGCACCAGCTAGTATATATAAATTTGAAATAGTGCAGATGTTGCTTTTTTTTCAAAAACATGCTCCACTTTGTGTTTGGGTTTAGGTATTATTTAGTAAGGCAGGGATAGGTATTGTGTTTTAGGCACGTTATCAGGTAGCTTTACCATTATTCAATACATTCTTCTACTATTGTAAGTTAGGTAGTAACACGTTTACTATAAATTGTGCATTGTAATCTTGTGGTGAACATATATGTGCACTCCCTAATCGGTCCACCCTCTGTTACTATGCACATTTATGGGATTGTGAAAGAATATTCATCATTTTTTAAGATGCATAAGCCCAGAGCCGGAGGTGACACATGTTGATAGGGAAGTCCCCTCCACCTATTTTGGTGGCTGATGAGGCACTTGGAACTTGCTTTCCCCGTGTAGATCAATCCTGGATGCAGTTCTTTGCCAAATAGTCTGACATGCCAGCAATTGCATGCAATGTTACAAAGATACTATAAATAGTGTTTATTTAGAGATTCAGTTTACTGTCTGTAATACACACTTGTGTGTTTTTTACATTTTACATGCATTCATGTATGGCCTAATATGTTGGTGTGTTATGTTGATCAATTGTAAATAGCCGTACCTTTTTCTGGTAGTGCATATTTTGCGCCATGTTGTACTTGATTTATGTATATTTAGTTCTACATTTCCTTGTTCGTAATTTATGGGTATTTATGCATGCACTTATTATGTACAGCTATGGTAAGACACATGCAAACACCCTTTTTCCGCCACAATGGCTAGTAGAAGTTCCCTGCATGTAATAGGCATATACACTAACACAGTTGGATGTAGTGATCGTGGACAAGGTATTGCTACAACTTATTACCCTGCAATTACACCTATTTGAAAATTAAATCCATACAAACCTAAATGGAATATTAAAGTTTGTGTTACGAGAAAAGTAATGCTACATCCTTTTGTTAACAACAGGGACCTTGGGCAGGTGTTTAATTTTTGTCTCATGGATTTTACTGGGGATGACGTTCCCATAATAGCCTTTGGAGATTCTGCTAAAACCTTTTTAACACTGTACAAGTTGGGAAGGTTTATAACATTTGTAATGGTAGTTTGAAATATGCAATCAAGAAATTTAGTCAGTGTGAGAGCCTATGGGAAATTATACTGAACAAGAACTTTGTTGTCCAGCTATGTTCTCATGACGAAGTCAATATACCTCTTTACAGCTTCCAATTTAGGAGCATTGCGGACATTAAAGATATGGGTATTAATACAAATGTTGATATAATTGATTTTTGTGTTCTGTCTTTACAAGTTCCATTGTACATAAAGGGGATGGAACAGAAACAAAAAGCGCACTTTATCAATTTCTGACACATCTGGCCATTCCATATATCTTACTTTATGGTGCATTTTTAGTTAGAACGAAGGCATCATGTTAGATGATTTATGTGTTGCACCTACAGTTGCGATTCCGATTGGATCTTTGAAACAAGCTAAAGTAACATCGTTCAATGGCATGTCCCTTTCAACCGGTTTGAATTCACGGTGCTTTATCAACCCTATATGACCAGAGGCAGAGGATTTGAAGAGGTGGCTTAACTCAGAGTCCTATCAACATGTTCCATTGTCATTAAGTAATGTTAAACTCGGTCCCATGGATCTTGTTAGTATTCAACAACTGTCACAAGTGGAGGTGTCGACCAAGGTGTTATTGTGAGCTACTATAATTCATGTTAAAATGAACAATTTCTGCTACGCGACTTGTACTAATGTTATCAATGATAAGTAATTATGGAAGAAAATGATTCCAACTGTAGACAACACATGGAATTTCCCTAAATGTAACATGTACTTCTCGCAATGCGAGTACAAATATACACTTAATTTGTTGCTGGGAGATACAACAGGAACAATTTGGGCAACTGCTTTTGAGGATGCCGCCACTACTATAATAGGTGTATCTACACAAGCCTTATACCACATAGACCGGGCATCTGGAGAACTACCCATAGTGTTTGAGCAGGTCTTATTTCGTATATATGAATTCATTGTGATAGCTAAAAAGGAGCTATACAACCAAAAAGAACGTCTCAAGTGTATTGTTATACATGCCACTCAGAAAGAGAACTCCCTTACTCATGATGGTGTTGTTCATGCTTTGTTAGATACAGACACCATTTAATTGCTTGACTTGTACAGTTCGAGGCCTGTTAAATATATACACATATTGCTCTTGGTAGTAGCTGTAATTGAGATGAGGAAACTATGCGAAGGGAAAATAAGTTACTGCCCCTGTTGTTAACATACCCATTATCTTGTAATAAAGTGTAATATTGTTGTATCATACAAAACAATTTCCCTATAGCATGTGCTGCCTTTTTAAAGTTAGTGCAATCAATATACAAATTTGAGATGTATTTTCTTTTAATGATATGTATATCTAATGTGCATGGAATAAAGTATATTATTGTATTGTCCTAACAATGGGCTAATATGAGAAACGTACATCATTATAATCAGATGAGCACTAACATTTTCCCTAATAATAAAATGGTAAATGGTATTGTAACTATGCTATGGATAAGGCTCTTAAGAAATTGTTTTGAATCATGATAATGCTTACCTATATTGGTTCCCAGCCTTATATTTTGACCAAAAACATAGTTGTTACAAGGACATTATTATCACTCCCATCAAAAGGAAGGTGTCTCTGGTATTCTCCATAGGGCCTATGGATGCCCACCGATAGTGAATTAAAGCCATAGGTAGAATGATATGTATCTCTGTCAAAGATGTATATGTGTGATGATAGAAGAGCAATGCCCACTACCTAGTCCATCCTCGAGATCCGACATTAAATATAAAAACAAGAAAAAATAGAAATATTTACACATAATGCTTCTAGGTAAGGTAACTCCCATTAAAAACTAGGTCTTTTACCATGGTAAATGCAAGTAACTACACACACCATTGTCTTTATCATGTTTGGATTAGTATGCATATTGAAACGACTAGAATTTGTAGTTAAATATTATTGGCATTACTAGTAGGTTTATGTATGCTTTCATTCATGTATTTTTAAGGTGTTAACAATGAGATGATGCCATTTTGCATATGTCACGAGAAAATGGCTCACCACACTTTCTATACTAATTATCGAATAACAAACCCGCAATTCTCGTTAAATATTTTTCATGAGTTTCGATACATTTATAACATACATCGCTTTCCTCGTCTTGAGCATTGATGAGATTTTGTAACCAAATCATCAATTTAAGTCCGTTATATGGATATTTTCTTTTATTCACTAGCATATCTACCTTACAAAATTGATTGTAATTGAACTAATGGATTATACAAATGTAATGAGGTTCCCTTCCTACAAAATGAAATTTTTGAATTACAAACAATTTTGCTTTCTTTATAAGAATTTGATAACTTCGATGTTTCGAACTTCATAGTTTGGTATTCTAAAATATGACAAGCTTTTTTCCTGCAAACTTCTTCTACAGCTTGTGCCTTAGAACCTCGAATCTTTAAAAACATTTGTCATTTCACGGGAGATGAAAGGTGAAGCATTTGGAGCTTAGAAATGTACGGTGACTAACATTTGACCATACGTTTGCCCCAATAAAAGGGGAACACGTGGAAATAAATGTGCTACTCATGACTACTATATTGTTAAAATAACTCACTTCTACCATTATTTATTGACACCCTCTTCTAATTCTTAGAGAAGTAGGCAGACTATCAATTTATTTTAAGGCTTAAATGTACGCTTTTGGAGTTGGAAGGTTATTTATAAATTCTTACTTCATCCCAATAACATTAGCTACTAAATTCTATTTTGTTAAAAATATATTCTTGTGTTCATAATGTGGGCTATGTATAGTGATATGCAAGTGAACCTAAAGTAAGGGATACACATAGAAATGATGTAGTAGTTATTAGGCAAGCAATACTAACTCATACGGTGCAAGAGAGTAAATCCCACAAAAATAGTGAAGAAGATAATAATAAAAGTTAGTAGAAAGGGAGATCAGAATCGGGTCGTATAAAAAAATAATTAGTGTTCTAAAAACTCCAAAATGAACAAAGACTAGATATGGTGTAGTCTATAAATATGAAGTGGATTCGGTTTCCTATTAACAAATTCACATTGATCATCTTAGGGTATGTCTAGGGAAATTAACCTACATGAGTACAAAACAAAGGTTGTTATGTACTACCTCATGTTTTCTAGGGGACTAATAGGTACTCTTCTAGAATAGTACTCTATGGTGTTTTCCTTATAATTAAGGTTTACAATTATGTTAGTCCTTTTCCACAATAGGAAATACCCTCACCATATCATAATGGTGTAGTGTGTTGACATGCCTTAATTATTTTGTGGCCAATTCTCTATGGAGGATGATCTGAATGAAGTTAAATAAAAGATCACACAAGAAGAAATAATTTAAGAATAATTTAACACACAACAATAATTTGTATTCATTCATTCAATCAATTCTCAATATTACATACATCCACATATATAGGTAATAGATCCCCTATAAATAAGGAGGTAGCTATAACCTCTCAAACCATCTCAAAGCTATCTATGTGAGTATTCCAAACTCACATTACAATATATTTGTTATAGTTGTTTAAAATAACAACACATAACAAATATTTACTAACTCATAATCATAATTACTAATGTAATTATTATTTACTAACACATTTACTAACTTCCTCTTCCAACATAATTACTCTCGTAATTATTATTCATCCATACATTCCAATGGAGCACTAACCATAGATTTCGTAACATTCCCCCTTTGTGTGAATATAGGGAACACTTATCTTTGTACTTGTACCTTCTTTCATGATTGGGTGATTTTCACAAGATGATCACAAACTTGACAGATGGTTCTACATACAGTTGGCCATGAACCGAGAATGGTGGTTTTACAAAGCTGAGTACCACAAACCAAAAGGTGATGGTTTTGCATATGGTTTACCAACAACCAAAAATGGTGGTTTTACAAATTAGTTTATGAAAAACCTAAAAAATGAAGGTTTTCGGTGGTTTAACTACAACCACATCATGATGTGACAAGTACTATTATCATTCCTCTTCAATATCTTACTGCAAGGAATAACATAGGAACAATTGCTCACACATTACAAACTAAAAACTAGAAATGGAATATTGGATCATGTTTCCCCGTCAATGTGAAATTTCCACTTATTAAACAAGAACAACTAAAATCTAAAGCTCACTTCAAACCGGGACTCGAAAAACACAGCAGAAAGCACACCGCACAAACCGAAAGTAAATTACACACACATCACCAAACCTTTGTGTGGCCCCATCATTGGTGACTGAGGAGAGGTCATTGGTTGACCTCCAAACTCCGATGCCTCTAGCCTTTGGTGGCATGCTGCTAAATCATCTTGATTTATCTTTAAGGATCATGATACAAAAATTGTTGATCTACATGATGAAGCTTTGAATCTTACAAAAACCCACTTTTGATGTTTTGACAAAAACTTGAGAACTAAAGGTTGGTTTTACAAACTGTAAAATGCGTTGGAAAGATAGTTTTAAGATATTTCCAATGGTTTTAGGAATTGCTGGAAATTCTTATGGAATCATTAGAGATTTAGCAAAATTGTTTCGCAATTGTTTCCTAATTCTTTGGCGATTTTGTTTTAGGTCCATAATCATTGGCGAGTTAGAAAAATCATCAACGATTATCAAAATCATTCGTGATTCCTGTAAAAATTCAACAGATCTTTCCAGATCCATGTTTTTACATGTGTTTGAAGTTGTTCAACTTTGGATTACTTCCTAAGATAGACGCCAACATGAAAAATCTTTTCTAGATGAATTAATGTACTTAAATAATTGTAATCATGACTATTGGATGTAATTTGAGCACCAAATCGAAGAAGGATGATGCCAAATTTGAATGAAGAAATAATCACTCCTTTGTCTCCTTTATTTAATCTGTGCACACTTCTTACCAATCCACTCTCACACAAATAATCTATAAAAATTAGTTTATGAGCTTCTCTGAAGATTTCTAAAAATTTCTTAATACTAAGTTCTCATTATCACAACTAATAAATACTCACATAGGTAGGGCAACCATAACTTACAGCAGATCTTCCCCTTCATTGATCTCTTTACAAAGGCATGCCTGCTATAATACCAGATGTGGAGGATGATCTGAATGAAGTTTTAGAAAATATCACAGAAGAATAAATAATTTAAGAATAATTTGTATTCATTCATTCAATCAATTCTCAATATTATATACATCCACATATATAGGTAATAGCTCCCCTATAAATAAGGAGGTAGTTATAACCTCTCAAACCATCTCAAAGCTATCTACGTGAGTATTCCAAACTCACATAACAATATATTTGTTATAGTTGTTTAATATAACAACATATAACAAATATTTACTAACTCATAATAATAATTACTAATGTAATTATTATTTACTAACACATTTACTAACTTACTCTTCCAAGATAATAATTACTCTCGTAATTATTATTCACCCATACATTCCAATAGAGCACTAACCATGGATTTCCTAGCATTCTCTTGTGCCACAACTATGTTGAGGTTGTGTCCTTCTCCAAAAGGGTCTTCTTTTCTCTCTTAAAAATCAAACTAAAGTATATGACCCACATTAGAGGCTCATCTAATAATCTTAGAGATTTATGACTTATGTCAAATGAGGATATTTTCCCTACTACGTTTACACTAAAATCCAATCTTCAAAGTGTGTGAATTTTATAATTACGTTTTCCAAGAGGTAATGAATTGTTTCCCATATCTTCGACATAGTAACATCTATCATCCCCCAATGAAACATGGTTTTAGGTGGGTATATCACTTAGATGAAAAAACCATTCCATTTAATTGGTTACCCTCTATACGTAGAGACATGTTAAATATATGTATATATTAGCATCTGTAGTAACTACAAATAATTTTAAAAAATGTACAAAGACTTAATAAGTTATGCCTCTATTGTGAGCACACCTCGTTAACTTGTAATAAAGCTCAGTAATATTATTTTTCCATAAAACACAGTTCCTTATAACATATAATACATTTTTTTAAACAATGTGGCCCACATTAGAAGTTCATGTAATAATATGTGAGCTTGTACAATTATCTTAAATGAATGGATTCTTTCTACTAGCTTTAAAGTGAAAACCAAGCTTTATATTTTACTCCAATGATTAACTAGCTTATAGTAGGTTCTTCGTCGAAAGTGGGCATGTCAAATATATGTGATTTCTACATTTAGGTTTTCCAAGAGGTAATGAAATGTTTACAATATCTTGAACATAATAACATCTATCATCACCCAATAAACCATGTTTTTAGGTGTGTGTGCCACTTGGATTGAAAAACCAATCCACTCGATTTGTTATTGTTGACACTTAGAAGCTTATTAACTATATGTGTGTATTCTTAGTTGTATTACCTACAATTGAGTTTAAGAATACATGAGAATGCTTAATAATTTATTGCCTCTATTGTGAGCATTGTCATTGCCTTGTAGTAAAGAGTTATATTTTTTTTCTATAAAAGACCTTTACCCCGTAACATGTGCTACTTTTTTAAACATTACAACCATTATACATGTTTACAATGTTATTTTACTAATATACACATCTTATGTTCATGCTTGTTCATATGCTACATTAACATATGGTGAGCATTCACAGCCATTGGAAAGCGAAGTTGGCCTCCACAGATAGTAAAGAGCACTAGAGTGCAGTACGTAGACATAATTACGAGGCACACAAAGAAGATTAGAACAGATGCCAAAGAGAGTTATATCATTCCAAAAAAAGGTTCCAGCATACAGGACGAACTTGAACAGAGTGGTAAACCCAACAACCACCTTAACAATTTTGTTGTACAAAGTATTTTTGTTATTGCGTAGACAAATTTCTATGCAAAAGTAGATTCTCTTGTAGATATGCATGTTTGTTTCATATGTCATGAATCCTTCCCTGGAATGGGAGTTAGAATAGAATAAAGCGGGAGAATACCACTTGTACTAGATGCACTAATGAACACAATGGAAATTGGTTCTCTCTGTGGAACAACGGGGACCTGGACCCACTGAAGTATTACATAATCTTACACAAAGTTGAAGAAATGTTAATTGCAAGAATAATCCCCATAGTGTAGGTAACCCATGCCCGTGGTGGGAAATACAAGTATAGTGGGCACACTATCAGTTTCCCACAAGACGTTTCCTCTATTCTAGAGTACCTTCCCAAACATATTGAATAACTTGATATTTTAGTGATAAAAAATAAGAGGAGTAGTTAATAAAGTGTATGAGTGTTTTGTAAATAGATCTCGAGTAATTGTTGCACTATATTAAAAGATAGCCAACGAACCTTACTATATGCATGTATAAATTGATGAAGGAACACTCTCTCGGCTTCACGAAAAGATACAAACATTCCAATAGATTATGACGTCTTCCACTCTTGTCATGTTCTGCGGTTGCTAACATTATCAAACCCACAGGTGAGGAAATGGCGAGATGAGGATGCGAGATAATGTACACGGGTCATATTTTGTACCTATTCTCTCGAATATGCATACGGAGGTTGAAGAAATCCAACAATATTTACAACAAGAAATGACTTCCTAACCCCTTCAACTAATTGGTCTGCAATTAGTCCAAAGCCAATCAATGAATTAGAGGATTTGTTTTATATGGATTTCCCTTTATTGTTCCCAATAGCAATAGCTATCTTTAAATAAACTCGGCACCGGTAGCTAGCTATGCACGAATAGGCACTTCACTTAATGTTATACCATGATAAAAGTTTAGGAGCCACCCTCGTTTCCGATATTTTTACTAAACTTTATGATGTTACACCACACTCGGGAACCTCGACTATGTTTGTAAAGAAGGACATCGACAATGATTTACCAAGCACCTTTATAGAGGAACTTCATAAATACTCACAAGATCTTCCAAACGAAAAAACTGTTGCATGCAACTTATGCGGTTAGAGCCAACTAGGGGAAAAAATCATACTAGGATAAATCTAGAGCTAAACTGATAGACATGATCTTATAGTTAAAGGGTCCCCCCTTTTTTAAAATCTAATTGAAGCTAATAATAAATGGCCATAACTCCACAAAATAATGCTAGGTATAGATCCACCAACAGCTGTAGCTACACATTCTTGGAGAGTTCACAATATTATTACATATCCACATTTGGTTTCTACATATATGGAACATAAATTCACTTACTTATGTGAAGACATCTTAGAGAAAATATTTCAGGCCGAGATTATTGATAATGTAACCCCTCTTCCTCCCTCGCCCTTTGGATTTGTACATATTTATACCCAAATATCGGATCTTGGATAACTCCACATGTTTTTTGTAGGTATGAATGGCAACATCAAGGGTCAGCTCATGTACATGGTTTCTTATGGTTACTAGATGTGCTTAACATGAAATCACTAGATTGGACCAACCACATTCAAGTATAGGCATAAAATACATTCTTTGATTGTTACATAACAACATGGAACCCAAAGGTATGCACACAAAGAGTTCCAAGAATGCACTATAGCCCCTTTGGAGACCCTTGTTTATTAGACACTGCAATAATTCAAATGATAGCTACATAAATTGATTACACGACCTTTTGAACCAAGTTTAACGACACAACAAATTCTCAGAAACGACATGTTTGCGTAAAGTAGGGATCATTTTATAATATCGGTATAAAGTGACATGACCCTTGTAGGCCGCTTTGAGCCTATTTGTAAATAAGAAAGGACAAAACACATACACACCAACTCAAAATGATGATAGGGTCAACATTCACAATGCCAACATGTTATGTATTTGGTGTGCCAAAATTGATTTCCTACCGGTGACTTCACAACACGTAATGTTGCGGTACATAACGAAATATACAACTAAGGTAACGAATAGATCATAAATTTATCACCACATGCTAATAATAATCTCAAATGATGCCACAATACACAACCCTGTCACTCTTGCATACAGTAAGTTCCTAACAGAAATGTTAGTAGACCATGATATTAGGGCATAGGAAACTTGTCACATGTTACAAAAATTACCACTCTTGGTATGCAGCCGCCCCTTCCTATCACTCTCTGTTGGTAGTAAAATCTTTAAGCGCATCATGACCATTGCTACAAGTCAATCTGCTCCACCGTTAGTTATTCATACGTACCTACATCGGCCAAAATTGCTAGAGGATCTGTCACTCATAGAAGTATGTAGGTCATGGTCATACAATGCAAATAGGGTTGTATACTGTAAGTGGCATCTTCTGTTTGAGTGAATTTTTACTCTACAAACCCTTCCAAAGTATTCAAACTGATATAGGTACTACATCATTTGAAATCTGTAGCACATGGGGACTCTTCCAGCATCCCTACTAGGCATGGTACAATCAAAGATCACCCATAACACCTGATAATATCTCAGAAACCAGCGGTTCAGGAGATGAAACGGATAATATGGACAAATCAGAAATGGAAGAATGGGAACTGCTATCGCGCATACCCAACAGGTGTTATTCAGATGGATGATATCGACATGTTTAACTTATGAGAGCTTGATACCATGCTTATTTGGGGGATTGCCACCTTAAATATGCATTACAAGAAACAACACCCAATTTTATCGAAACCATTCAAATGCAACTACATCCACCCTCACACATAGCTACGTAAAATAATGATACAAATATGTTATCTACACAACAACAATTTACATTACATATACTTAGAACCCACGTTATTCAAGGCACCATTGCACCCCTGCTTAAAATGATCATTCACATAACAACTGGCACTAGTAAATCATACCTGGTCAGGAAAATCTCTCATGTACTACATTCCCTTTCTAATGCACTAGGATCTTGTTCGCTACTTCTTGCACCAATAGGGATAACATATTTTCATATCAATGGCACTACTATACATGCAGCACTTTCAATCCCAATTCATGGCATGCAGGCACTGCAGTGTCAAACACTGCTCCATTTCCAAGAAATAATGAAATAGATGAATTACATTTTAATAGATGAGATGAGCTTCAGTGGGCCATGACTATTGAATGATATCAATGCCCATTTGCGGTAGGCCTTCCCAAAGGCTACAAACAAATACTTTGGTGGCTGATCAATCATACTAGTTGGCGACTTAGCTCAACTACCTCCTATTATTGTTGGAAATATGCATGTGTTGCATATTTAATTCCAACCATAGCTTTTTAGGAAAGCTAATTTTAGCTTTAGTCTTGTTTTAGTTTGCTTTAGTTAAGTTAGCTTTATCTTATTTTTATCATTAGATTTAATTCAAATAAATCTGTTTTAATTCATGCATAGCATGCAACTATTTTAAAGCATGAGTTTAGATTTAGAATGCTCAGTTGAAGAGTTGTTAGTGGGTGAGTTATTCTATTTAAATAACAACAATTGTAATTGCTTTGTATGCACACACAAAGGTGTGAAATCTGCACAAGCAAGGAAGGATGTGCATTGAAAGCACATAGTTGCACGCATATGACTTGATTATAAAGAGCTGAAGCTCCGAGTATGATGAAGATTTTATTAATGGAGATTATGCACAGCAGTGTTGGTTCGAATATTCATCTATTTATGCAAGTTATTTAAGTATTATGTTTATTTATTTTATGTTGTTTGTTGTATAAGACTGCAGATTTTCTACAAATTGGTATCAGAGCAAGGTTATTCCAGTAGCTTATTAAATTGGTAGCAAGCTATGGCTTCTACATCCGGTATGCAGATACCGCAATTTAATGGAAAGAATTACGAATATTGGTTGTTGACCATGAAGGCGCTATTCAGATCTCAAGACATGTGGGAGATCGTTGAAGATGGGTACACAGAGCCCACAAATGCAGCAGCATATACTGCACTTTCTCAAGCAGAGAAAGATACTTTGAAGGAGTTATGAAAGAAGGATGGCAAAGCTCTTTTCTATATTCATCAGGCAATGCATGAAAGCATTCTTCCAAGAGTGGCAAGAATAGTCAAGCAAAGACTGCATGGGATACTTTACAAGTTGCATATCAAGGTAAGGAGAAAGTAAAAACGCCAAGCTACAGTTACTTCGTAGAGATTTTGAGAATTTAGCAATGAAAGATTCAGATTCTGTAGAATCATTTTTTACTTATGTAGTTGGCTTAGTCAATCAAATCAAATCCCATGGTGAGACTCTTGAGGATAGAAGGATTATTGAAAAATTGCTTAGAAGTTTGCCTACAAAATTTGATCCTTTAGTTGTTGCTATTGAAGAAACTAAGGATCTGAGTTAGTTTTCTATTGATGAGTTACATGCATCACTAATCAATCATGAACAGAGGATGAATAGATCACATGCAAGTGTAGATCAGGCTTTTACATCTCAGACAACGGTAGTCGTGGCAAAAGAAGAGGAAGTTTCAGCCCAAGAGGCAGAGGAAGAAGTCCATCTAGAGGACGTGGCAGCGGTTCATCAAACTCAGGTGGAAGAGGACAGAATCAAGAACAGAGTTATGGTCAAAGACAAGATAAGTCTCATGTTCAGTGTCATTATTGCAAGAAGTATGGGCACTATGCTTATGATTGCAAGAAAAATCAATATGATCAGGAGAGACAAAATCAAAATCAGGTTGGAAGTTCTATTTCTAAACCTATGTTTATTGCATGCACAAGGATTGCGAAGCAATACCTTCTTTATCCCCTATTGAATGTAATTTTTCAAAAGAGAGTCCATGTGATGTATGGTATTTGGATTTAGGTTGCAGTAATCACATGACAAGTAATCTAGATTTGTTTTCTAGTTTGGATGATTCAGTTAAGAGTGATGTAACTCTTGGAAATAACAATATTGTGTCTGTGAAAGGAAAAGGCATAGTTAGTATTCTAACAAGACAGGGGGAGAAAAAAAGTATGCAAGATGTTTACTATGTTGTAGGTTTGAAACATAACCTTATGAGTATTGGACAACTGGTACAGAAAGGATATCGAGTCTATATGGAAGACAATGAGTGTGTGATTATGGACAAAGCTCCTAGCACTCAGTTGATTGCAAAAGTGAAGATGAGCAGCAATAGGATGTTTCCATTGATTTTGAAACCTGGAAAAAAGAAGAAATCAGATCTGTTTGCAGCAAAATTAGCAGCTCAGTTTGCAGCAAAGTCCTGCGTTAAGCCAAATTAGTCTTTTGTTGAGTCCTACGCTCAAACAGATGAGTCTTGCACCAATGAAAATCAGGTGCACTACTACAAGAAGCGAGTCCTGCGCTGATTCCTGCGTAAATATAGTTGAGTCCTATCGCTGAAGGAACACAATCAACTTTTCATTCAGTCATGAAGGATGAAACATGGCTTTGGCATCTAAGGTATGGACATTTGAATTTTGGAGGTTTGAATTTATTACATAGAAAAAATATGGTTAAAGGTTTGCCATTGATTCAGAAACCGGAAAGGGTATGTGAAGGTTGTATTTTGGGAAAGCAACATAGAGATTCATTCCCAGTTGGCAAAACAGCAAGAGCAAGTGCACCACTTGAGATTGTACATTCAGATTTATGTGGATCTATGCAGACAACTTCTATTGGAGGTTGTATTTATTTTATGACATTCATTGATGATTACACAAGGAAGACATGGGTTTATTTTCTGAGAAATAAATCAAATGTCTTTGATACATTTCAGCAGTTCAAGGCATTAGTGGAGAAGTAAAGTGGATACTACATCAAAGTTCTCAGAACGGACAGAGGAGGTGAGTATGTTTCTAATGAGTTTATGAATTTTTGTAGATATCATGGTATACACAAGCAATTTACTACTAGGTATACACCACAACAGAATGGTGTGGTAGAGAGGAAAAATAGAACCATCATGGAGATGGCGAGAAGCATGTTGAAGGCAAAACATCTTCCAAATGAGTATTGAGCAGAAGTAGTAGCAACTGTTTATATTTTGAACAGGTGTCCAACGAAACTTGTTAGGAACATGGTTCCTCAACAAGCATGGACTAATAGGAAACACAATGTTTCACATTTCATAGTTTTTGGTTGTGTAGTGTATGCACATGTACCTGATGAGCTAAGGAAGAAGTTAGACAACAAAGGAGAAAAGTGTATTTTTGTTGGGTATTCAGAGAATACAAAAGCATACAAGTTGTACAATCCGATCACTGGAAAGGTTGTGATCAGTAAGGATGTATAGTTTATTGAGAATGAAGCATGGGATGGAAGTATAGATAAAACAGTGAGTATAGCAACATCTATTCCTCATGATCATATGACAGATGAAACTTTAGAGAAACAAGTTACTGTATCTACAAATCTTGGACATGCATAACAAGTTATAGCACAAGCTACACCTCCATCTACAGTCAGGAGGTCACCAAGATTTCAGCCATCTTCAGCCATGCAAGAGACACCACAGGGAACACCAGAAGCTACTCCATCACCAAAAAGCAGTCCTGCATCAAATACTCCTGTGCAGCGGAAAACAAGAAGTCTAAGTGAGATTTATAATGTTGATACAACTAATTCATTTTCAGTTTTTACGTTATTTTATCAAGCTGTAGATCCAGTATATTACGAAGAGGCTATAAAGAATGAAGTTTGGGAAAAAGCCATGGATGATGAGATTGATGCTATAAAGAAGAATCAGACATGGGAGCTAATGGATCTTCCAAAAGGAAAGGACGTGATAGGAGTCAAGTGGGTCTACAAGACAAAATACAATGCTGATGGAAAAGTACAAAAGTACAAAGCAAGGCTGGTTGCAAGAGGTTTTACGCAGCAATATGGAGTTGACTACAACAAAACATTTGCACCAGTAGCACGTTTGGACACGGTAAGAATGGTTTTAGCAATTGCAGCTCAAAACAAATGGCCTATTTATTAGATGGATGTTAAATCAGCATTCTTAAATGGATTCCTTGAAGAGGAAGTTTATGTAAATCAGCCAAAAGGTTATGAGATTGAAGGTCATGAAGGAAAAGTATACAGATTGAAGAAAGCGCTCTATGGTCTCAAGCAAGCACCTAAAGCTTGGTACAGCAGAATAGATTCTTATTTGATTGAGAATGGTTTCAGTAGGAGCAGCAGTGAGCCTACCTTATACACCAAGATAAATGAGCAAGGTAAAATTTTAATTGTTTGTTTATATGTAGATGATTTGATCATTACTGGAAATCTATCTACAGAGTCATTTAAATCAGCCATGAAGAAGGAGTTTGAGATGACAGATCTTGGTCTTATGCATTATTTTTTGGGTATTGAAGTTCAACAATCAAAAGGTGAAGTTTTTATCTCACAAGCAAAGTATGCAAGTGACATTTTGAAAAGGTTTAACATGTTGAATTATAAGCCAACACCAACACCAGTTGCGGTAGGTTTGAAGTTGAGCAAAGAGGATGAAGGATCGTTTGTGGATCCAACATTGTTTAAAAAGTTGGTTGGAATTCTTATGTATTTGACGGCCACAAGGCCTGATATCATGTATGGTGTGAGCCTCATATCAAGGTTCATGGAATCTCCAAAAGATTCACATTGGCAAGATAGAAAAATAATTTTGAGGTATGTATGTGGAACAAGGAATCATGAAATTCTTTATTCAAGTTCAGATGAGTTCAAACTCATTGGTTATACAGATAGTGATAGTGTTGGAAGTATAGATGATCGGAAAATTACATACGGCTATACTTTTCACTTTGGAACATGAGTGGTTTCATGGGCATCAAAGAAGTAGCCCATTGTCACGTTATCTTCAGCAGAAGTAGAGTATGTAGCAGCATAACAGGAGCAACATGTCAAGCTGTTTGGATGAGAAGAGTGTTGATAGATTTACAACAGAAACAAGAGGAAGCTACACAGATTTTTTGTGACAACAACTCAGCCATAGCGTTGTCCAAAAATCATGTTTTTCATAAGAGGAGCAAGCATATTGATACGAGGTATCATTTCATCAGGGAGCTGGTAAACAACAAGGAAATTCATCTTGAGTTTTGTAGATCCGAAGATCAGTTTGCAGACATTTTTACAAAGGCTTTAGCAAAAGAAGTTTTCGTATATTTGAGAGATTGTTTGGGAGTTTTGATCCTGCACATGGCAGATCTGAAAAAGCAAACACAGCTCTAGAAGACTGAAAGCTACAGTTTGAAATTAAGGGGGAGTGTTGGAAATATGCATGTGTTGCATATTTAATTCCAACCGTAGCTTTTTAGGAAAGCTAATTTTAGCTTTAGTCTTGTTTAGATTTAGAATGCTCAATTGAAGAAATTTGTTAGTGGGCGAGTTATTCTATTTAAATAACAACAATTGTAATTGCTTTGTATGCACATGCAAAGGTGTGAAATCTGCACAAGCAAGGAAGGATGTGCATTGAAAGCACACATTTGCGCACGCACAACTTGATTGTAAAGAGCTGAAGCTCTGAGTATGATGAAGCTTTTATTAATGGAGATTATGCACAGCAGTGCTGGTTCGAATATTCATCTATTTATGTAAGTTATTTAAGTATTCTGTTTATTTCTTTTATGTTGTTTGTTGTATAAGATCGCAGATTTTCTACAAGTGGGCCATGACTATTGAATGATATCAATGCCCATTTGCGGAAAGCCTTCCCAAAGGCTACAAACAAATACTTTTGTGGCTGATCAATCATACTAGTTGGCGACTTAGCTCAACTACCTCCTATTAATGATGTACCAATATATGCAGGCACCACCATTGGCCACACACTCTGGAATAAATTTAACATCTTTGTAATATCTTAGACACCATCTTCCAACAAGTAATTAGTACAATTGCACAAGTTAGATTTAGGGAGCTCTTGTCAAACCTCGAAAAGTAAATGCAACTAAAGATGATCGGTGTCTACTCATTACCCGAACATCCTCGGCTAGGGATATTGAAGAACAACAAACATTTAAAATGAAAACCCATTGGTATGTGATGAACAAGCTAGAAATAATACATAACATATGCATAATCAAAATCTAAATATGCATGTTTCTCTTAGTCGGTGCTAGAAAAGTTCAAAAAAGCGGGAAATTAACATTTCCTCATACGCAACTAGAGCATCAATTACTTTTATGCAAAGGAGAGAAAATCATGTTAACAACCAGCCTATGGGTGGAAGTTTGGATTATTTAATGGTGTGATTTGGTGAGGTCATTTGCAAAGTATTAAAAGTGTTGACTAGACCCAACTATACCATTGTATGTTGTTGTCAACTTTCCCAAATACTCAGGCCCTTCCTAGGATATGGAAAATCTAACTCACTTACCTATTCTTCGATTCAAAAGAAACAACCGCTTTGGTAAATCCCTACCGATTATGGCATGGGCATTGATGATTCATAAATCACAAGGAACAACTCTATAGAAATCCATAGTAGACATTGGTGGCACCGAATGACAAGGCCTCATGTTTATTGCTATTTCCGAGATACAGGGAACTCTTAGATTTTTTTATCTCTTGACCTTCTCATTTACATGGTACTCGCGAATATCATACACCAAATTTGTACCCAATCGACAATAAGAAGAGTCGTAGCTTTTCCTAAAGATAAATATACCACCCATTCATAAAGTCAGCCCCATCTCCTATGTACTTTCTAATGTAAACATACTCCTCTTTTGTACATATTTCCCTTTCCAATTTCAATTTACTTAGCAGTTCGTCTTTTCTAACGCATTTACCATTCTTGCACCTTGTCTTTGTACTAATACTATTCTTTGTGTGTATGTATAACTTCTTCCCCAAAAAATAGAACTCGAAGATCCAAATCCAGCAGCAATGTATTCTACAAGTTGGCTACACAACTCGCAAATGACACCACTTTATTGCACCGATTTGTATACGAGTTTGTTGATGCACGTGCACATAACAACGACCTCATTGATGAAGATGACATATTCACTTTCCAGCTCACCCTGAAAAAGAGAGGAAATTGCCCACATACTAACATAGTTTTTGTTGCAATCGAATATACATACCAAATTGTCCGTGACAAGGCCTACGAGCAATACTACAAAGGAAAAATGAAGATAAACATGCACAAAAACATATGTAAACAATTTTACACATACAAGTACATGTACATATGTATATACCATTACTTCAATACCATAGACCACGATTTATAGATCTAATTGATGAAAGTAAGTTGCTTCTTAGTATGAACATGGGTTTTTTCCCCTTCAAATTTAAAAATTAACCCACATAAATCTTTCCTTTTCGTCATTAAAAAAATTAAATTAAATTGAATAAATATAAAATAACTTCTCAAATTTTAATATTTATATGATTGTAATTTTAACTATTTTCTAATATTAAACAAATATTGAAGGGTGTGTACTACTACTAAATAAAAATTTACAATTTAACAATCACAAATCTAAAATGTATATAGATGATTTTTAATAGTATAAAAACCCCTAAAGATGATTCCACGCAATATAAAAACCTCTCATTTGCACCTAATTCAATTATTCATTACGCCGAAAGGTGTTCTTCAGCTGGGTTGAGGCCGAGAGGGCTCTGACACATGACAGGGAGATCGGTGGTAGGCATTGTGCGAAGGACGAGGACGTTGATTACGGATCATGCATAGCGGTCGATCTTTGAGGATGATTTGAAAATGCATAGTATCCGGTTGTCATTTCACGTCTGCAACAAGCAAACGTAACCTGAAAAATGGATTTTTTGTCATTGAGCTCCTGCAGATCTTGGACAGCGCATGCATAAAACTCCACCAAAATCTGAAGCCAGGAATGTAGTACATGCAACTATCCATGACGGTCAGGCCTCCTCTGTCGATCACTACCTCTGGCCAGGTCTCTAAATCTCTCTACCGCTCCACTTATTGTTACTCCCTCCTCCCCTTCCATCAACATTTTCACCTTGCTCACTATTTCTTTCCCTGCTATAACCTTGTTTTCATCGTCTTGATTATTCGGCCCCAACCCAAAGTTCCATATGCCCACTTGTAGGTTATTGTGCACTTTCGAACAAGGAGTCCATCGCCGGCCTCTACTCTTCCTCTTATTGTTTACGTGGCGAGATGCTCTTTTGGAGGACGAGACATTGTTGGAGGGTTGGAGCCAAGGTTTGGTTGCCTATGAGAAGAAAAGGCTTGGCGTCATCAGCACCTATGCCAGGTATCCTTACCTTATACAGTTTTCCATTGATTATGAAGTGTGCATGTAGGCTGACGTCTTTGTTGGAAATAGATTTTCTACTTTATCAAGTCTGATAACGTTGCAGAGGACCGTCAGAAGAAACTGGGGATTGTCCCAGTCTTAATGGCCGTGAAGGTCTTACAAAGGATACTTACGCATATAATATGGAGGGCTCTGAAGGACGGCCTCAGAAATGGGTGACCAACATGTCGGATTTGAACATGGCCGCCAACAACTACAGATCTAACCACGTCTCTTGGATATAACAACAATTTGTGCAAGATGCTTTGCTGGTTAACATGATTTCGACAATGATGGCGAATTTATCAGCATGCCTCCACTCTCTGTTTATCTCCTGCATTATTATGAATTTTTGACACTGTGCTTTGATCTGTAACCTATTAGAATCGTGTGCATTTATTTTATGGTGCACACCTGGCAAGTGGCAACAATGCGTGCTAGATACAAGACTGTAGTGAAGGGCCATGGGACAAATATTTACAAATATGGTATTTGATAATGCTTTTTATTTACAAATATTTTCTTCTTGGCTCTTGTCTGTGTTTGGAGACAATATGATCTACACCTAGTCACAAAGTGGGAGAATTCCAAACACGTTTTTGGCTTCAAAGAGACTATGGCCTGTGATAGGTATTTTACATTGTTGCTAGTCGCAAATGTTTTCTTTTCTGCTATGGGATGTGATTGCAATTCATACTATTTGTTAGTTACAAAGTGAGTGAACTATAAATAATATTCTGGCTTCAAATAATAGATCTTATACAATTGAAATTCTTATGTAGCACCATTTAAGAGGCAGGCCTCAGAAAATAAAATTGTTCTCGTGTACTTTTTACACTAGCAGGATTGTGAATTCTGTAAAATGTTTTCTTTGAGAGATAGGGATGAAATTGCAGTACAGGAAAACGTTCATTAATATTGTGTGAAATAGAAAGAAAGATAATTAACGCGACATAGATATCTATAAAAAAACTATACATTTTTATTCTTTCAATTATTATTTTTATAGCTTATTTCAAATGACACACTCTTGCTTTTCATCTCACAGACAGAACAAGTTCACATTCACTACAAACATTCCCAGGCTATCTTATGCCCTAAAGTTTGATGTGAACTTTAGAACCATAAAAGGTTTGAGTTTTTCCAACTTATATCTCCTTCACTTGCTCCATGCTTTCATTCTATACTCTAGTCCTGGGTCAAAATTTTGAATCAATGACAATCATTTCAATGCTTAGAGACCAGTCCATTCCTAAAGTGCCTCTATTTTGGAATTTTACTTCAAAATTTGCATCCGGTAGAAAGCCGAATATTTTAGGGTCAGGTGTTTTGGTGCATCCGGTTTTCCCTCTGTTTATACTTGGTTAGAGCAAATTTTATTTTTGTCTTCACTCAGGTTTTTGAAATTTGTTGCTTGTGAAGTTTGAATCAATTGTGTTTTCATGGCCTGGTTGCAAAGTTTTGCTTAGAAAACTTGTGCTTCCATTGAATTTTTTGTATGTTGAAGGAGCACAGATTATGATCATTCGCTCAGTTTATAATTCTTAAATGTTTAAGTGATAAGGGAGAAATATAAAGTGAATATACAGTCATGTAACGTATGAATTTTTTATTCTAATTTCAGTCTAGGTTTTCACTCTCTCCTAATGCTTTCACTTTTTAGTTAACACATTACCTTCACTATTTTTTAATTTATTTCAAAAACATGGTATATATACTAGTAATTGTAATGCACAAGTTTCAACAACTTTTGTAGTTCAATTACTTATCTTGGATTGTAATGCTTTCTTATATGAACTGTCCAAATCTGGTTCTCTAATATGATTCATGGTTTTCTCTAAGTTAGTCTACTCACAAGACTTAAAAATTACTGACCCCTATTTTCCATCCCTTTAATTGGAAAGAACAATAGAATCCTGGACTTCATTAACTTCTTTCAGGTCTTTAACAAGTCAATGTATAGGTTGTTGCTCCATGAGTATACCATAGCTAAAGCAAATTGATAAGGGAATATATAACACAGATATTAAATTTTGGAGATTTGTTGTTCAACTGAACACTTCAGCTTGAAAAATATTTGCATACTCTATTCCATGAGCATAATAATGTAGGGAATCGGGATTGTTCAAATTGGTGCCAGGAGTGAGGAAACATGGGAGAGTTGACATCTTTGAAATAGAAATATGAGCTTCTAACCTGGAGGTAACCCAGTAGAGAGTGAGCACTTGTATGATATTTATCTTCGAATTCTTTATGCCTTAGGGTGAAATATTTTGGGTCTTGTGACCAACACAACTTTATAACAATCAATATTTTTAGTTTGGGCGTTGTTGTGGCAGTTAGGAGTCAGATAGAATGGATGCATATCTATGTGCAAGTCCTCTTATGAGAGAGGAGACAACCTCTTCTATAATGCGAGAACAACTCATTTCTCTAGCTAAAAGTCTTGTGCCCAAGAGGACACTAAAAAGGTTGCCTTTGGCATTATGAAATGATGTTAAGTTGGCTTTCACTAGCTATTTAAATAGAATTATTTTTGGAATTTTTAATGTATGTGTAAGAGAATTCCTATCTCAAAAACTCATCATTTGGTATCTTTGAAGACGGGAGCGTATGATTCAATCACCAATGGTGAAACACTAATGATTATATATACTGATATCAAATTTCTCCCATTCTTTTTATGTAGCACATTGTGCTCTAATCTGGCTACTTGTTGGTGATCATGGATGCTTAATGCAATTTTGGATCTTGAATTGGGTGCGAAGCTTGAACCAGAAATATATGTCATTAAAACCTGAACTGCCTTAAGAAAATTGTGTTTGTATAATTGGTTTTTAAGTAAGGGTTTATTTTGTAACTGAAAACAATTATTATCGTGAATGAATTGTGGACCACAATTGATGTATAACATCATGGTTGTAAAGAAGTTATTTGTATTTTTTGGTCTTATTATGACTTTGATTGAATTTATTCTAAAGAAAATATTTTACTATTTTAACCTAATAAATGTCCAGAGTAACAGGTTTAATAGGTCAAAGAGAATTTCTAAAACAAAGCAAAGCATTTCTGATTTGAATGGGTAATAAATGTGGAAAGGACCTATCAACCAAAATTACTTCTATTCGGTGATAGTTACTTGTTATCTCATATATTCGTGGAACTTTTACAGGTACTTGGAGATCCACTTGATAATTTTGTTTCCTTTTTAAAGTGTGGCATGAAAGGTTGAAATTTGAAAGAAAAAATAGGAAAGATTCCGAGATTACTAAATAGATAACCTTCAAAAGGAAGAAATTATTCACACACTGACAGAGTTGTTACACAACAAACAAAACACGCACAACAAGAAAATCATATATAACTTTATTAAAAACATTCAAATGATTACAAAAAAATGTTGCAAATGTTTTCACAAAAACTACTATTGTGTTCTTTCAATCTCTGTTGCTCTTTCTTTCTTCACAAATGTTGCATGTAAATAATGTGAACGACACTAAAATGATAAAGTGGAGTTTAGATAACATATTATCTTCATAGGAACTATTTGAGCCATGGAATAGGTGTGGCACACCGGTTGGTTTTCAAACATGGAACCTATTGGATCTTCCCTATTTTTTTTGCTCCTTTAAGCGCAAATTGCACTCATTCAAGTAATATGAGCCACAAGGAGACAATTAAGTGGAGTGCATGTAACATATATTATTTGGCTAAGAACTATCTAAGTCATGGCATAGGTGTTGGGCATGCAGGTATTTAATTCCCACCTGCCTGAACGTCACTTCTAACATGGTATACACAACTATTTTACTTGTTGCAACTCTAGGACAATGATTCTAAATAAAACAAGAAATATGTATATATTACACCTTAAATTTCATCATTTCAGCATGTTTATCAATACTTGTGAAGTTTTTGATTCAAATTTTGGTATGTCTTGTCCAATGTTGACTTATGCTTCCATGGGAAAACCCCTCCTTGTAACTTATGGAGGTGCTCAATTATCGATGATTGTTCGAACCTCCCATGCTTTCCTGCAATAACTCAAGTTTAAAACTGAAAAGGGTTTCTACAACGTGGCATAAGAAGCGAGCATTGGTGCATGGTTGGATTTCAATCCTGAAACCTATGGGATTTCCCTAATTTTTGATATTGACTTCTTTAAGTACAAACTACACTCATACGAATAATGTGAGAAACACTGAGACAATAAAGTGGAGCACATATATTAGATAATATTTGAATAGGAAATATCTAAGCCATGGAATAGGTGTGGGACGTGAAAGAATTTAATTCTCAGATACTCGAAACTATGCTTTGACATGACATACCTATATGCTTTACTTTATGTAACTCCAAGTCAATGATTTTAAACATAACAATAAATATTTGTATATTATTCCTTAAATTGCATCATTTTAGTTTGTTTCATAAATACTTGTCAAGTATTGACTCAAATATTTGTATTTGTTATCCAGCGTTGAATTATTCTTACATGGAAAAACTCCTACTAAATCAGTGAACAATTTACACTCAAGAATGTTTTCCGATAATTTAGTTAGGCTTATAGGTGGTAAAATCAGTTGACATGACCTTCAATTATTTTTAATGGTTTGGGTGTTGGTTGAAATATCAAGTGATTATAGTGGACAAGCTCATCTTTCATAACTGAATTCATATCTATTACACTTAATATATCACGCAATCACATGCATTATTTAATATAGGGTTAAAAGGTAAGATGGTTTATTTTCAGTATGTACATGCTAGTATTATTTAAAGAAAAAATGGTAGCAGAGAAATAGTGCATTTACTCTGCCCCTTATCGATAATCAACCATAGTTTTGCATTAAAAAATCTGGCTAACCATAATAATTTGTGGCTTCGAGCATCTCATTGACTAGTGATTTTCACAGATGAAGGTAACAGAGAGCTAGGATTGGCGTGTTTGTAATGGTAAAATCTACTACATTTTCTTTTTTTGCACTTAAAGACATCCCTTTTTATTACTCTTTAATATCTGTATTTTATTATAGATAAGTGCGATATGTTTGTAACTACCATATTTGTAAAGTGTTTAGACTCTAGGAGAAAAAGTAGCATCAGATAAAAGAAAGTAAATTAAGGAGAAAAGATAGTGTCTTATGACATAGAACCCTTTTAATAGGCCGATTCCCCGATTCTTTCCCCCTTACACATGCGTCGTAATGGTTCCTCGGTGGCTTGTGAAGAGTTCAATTTTGGAACCGCGTACGCCATTTCTTTGTCTTCCTTCCTCTCTTAGGCGTGTGCATTGTGCTATGGGTTATGCTTTCTGTTGGGAATGTTCACAACCCCTTTCGTAGCATCCTATGGATTGGTTTAGGTCCTCCATTTGTCTTATGAGATAACATTCCTCTATTTTACATGGGATTATTACAATAGATAATTGTTGTTAATATTCCTACATTTTCAGTGCTAGCCGCCATGCTAAAATAGTCATGGATGACAGTGTAGAGGTTCTTGGGATTGCACTTCCACATATCTTCTACGTACGCCTTATCTGTACTTTATTTACACTTCTCATAGCACCGAGGTCGATGTTGTGTGTTAATACTTTGTCCCTCCCACTATAAAAATAATACATCGACATGGGATTTTCCATTGTGAACTCGGTCGCAATAGCTCACGCCTTTTCTTTTCTAATTCGTTAAGAAATTTAATTGTTTCTTCTATTTGAAAAACATGCCACATTTGGACTTTTTGAATTGATGAGAAGGTTAAAAATAAATTTACAAGCTTCCCTATAAGCAAGATTCCCTTTATCATTTTATGGTTCCATCCATCTTCCCCTCACCTTCATGTTATCCTCTATCAAATTCCTCTAACAAATTTATTGAATACATATTCGTCCATTCCCACCTCCTCACTCTTCACTCCTCTACCTGCTCCCTTTCGGCATTCACATCACACTACTCGCGTGTGATTGCTAGTCTATATTCAAATTACAAAATACTTCCGTTCCTTTCCCACCGCCAAGGAGTTTACTGTATTTATAGGATCTCTAACAATTGCCTATGAAGCATAAGCAACCAATTCCGAAGCCATGCATATTTCATGACATGACTCACTCTACATACCCACTCCTAACTTGATTATTGTGACAGCATCACCCGCACTACTACGTACATCATACAAATATTGTCGCATGCCTAAATAATTGACATGAATTCCAGTGATGGTTGTACCATGTAATATTGTCATTTACTTTCCTACATTGTACCCTTCCTACTCGATTCATGCATGGACAATAAAATTAACAAATACAAATCTTTTCGGAGACTAAAAAAATATCCATATATTACAAGAGTTTATACAAGAGTTTAGTTCCTCTATATTAGGGTCATTACGGCCTGAAGGAATTCCCCCTATGGGAAAGGCCCTTGCGGGCGTTTTGCAAATGTGTTAAATTTTATGGTTTGTGGACGTCTAGACATTTTTGCATTTTCGGCTATTTTTAACGGTTTTAGATCCTTACATGATTGGATCATGTGCACTATGTACGCATACTTGAGCGAGAGATGACATGCTATGATTTTCTGCCGCAAGGCATCCACAATTTGGTGTGTTCTTTCTTGTGGGTTCCATGCATGTTATGTTTTTTTTTACGTAAATTATGTGACCACGGATTAAGTAGAATTATTCCCTCTATACGGGAGCTAGCATATTTAGGCCATACCGTTGAACAAAAATTATAGAGAAGGTTCAAGAATTCAACTGCGGCATACCATTGAACAAAAAATTATAGAGCATGTTCAAGAATTCGCTGCGGAGGCTTTGGATTTCGGTAAGAAAAAGAAGGCGAAGAGTGTTTCACCTCACAAATGGAGATGTCTCTGCAACTATGAAGTTAGCTAATCCTGTCAACAAAGAGCATTTGACATCATCGAGAACATCAGAGGTGGAGGTATCGCAGAGGGGCCATTCTGGAAAGGAAGCAACAAAGAAAACTAGAGCGAGGGCTCTGACAACGACTATTTATGTAGAAGAACTCGTTGATGTTGAATCGCAGCACCCCTGAATGTCTGCAACATGATGGGTTGAGACTCTCAGTATGATTGCATAACATGGAGCTTTTCCCAAGTGTGGGACATTGCGAAAACGGAAAAGCTCTCCGGATGAAGGCCGGTTCCTATTCCTCTATTCGGATGCACACGTAGAAAATGCGAGAGGGTTTACAAAAACCTAATCTAACTTTCCGAGGAGACAGGTAAGAAAATGCATAAAATAAAACCTAAACTACAAAGGTGATGCACCAAGGAATGAAGAACACCTGTCTTTCCAATAAACACAGACCATTAAAATGCAATGCAAGATCATGCACAGATAGCCAGATTCACAGTGAAAGATCAAGGGGATGCAAATGAATATAAAGAGGGTTGAGAATCATCCACAGACATGCATTAATTTTCTCCAAAGATCGATCTGACACACACTGAAAATGCCAAGAGGCAAGGTTGCATTACAGTTTCAAATGGGAGGTTTTAACTCCACAAGTTCACCTGCCAAAGAGAAGAAGGGAGGGGCAAAACAGAAATGTCCAACCTTTAGAAAGAAGCCCCTCCTTACAATTTATAGGAATAATGAGAGAGAAAAGAGATAGGAATTCCAAAACTACCCCAACCACCTCCAGACTGCATTTAATTATCTCATTATGATGGTAGGTGAGAACCCCAGCGAACCGAAAAGTGGCGAACTGTATTTTGCATTTTTAAGAATTTTTTCTCACCCAATTAAAGATATCCAGTCGTAGCTGGATAGAGGACCTTGTAAGCTTTCCGAAAAGTCCAACCTTGCATGAATCTCGAGCTCCCAGTCAAAAGTTATGGCCGTCTGAATATCTGCGCCAGGGTCTGCTTCTGTCAGCGCTCAAAATGTTGCGCCTCCTAAAGGTGCGCCATAGGCACATCCGTGTGTGTGTCGACATCCTCTTACGTGCACCAAGGCATAAATTTTGCCTGTTGACACTCTGTGTCATGCACCATTTCCGTGCGCCAAGGGTGCATCCTTTACCCTGTCGACATCCATTTCTGTGCGCCACTTTCCTGCGCCTTGGCGCATACATTTTAGTGTCAACACTCATTGTCATGCGCCATTTCCGTGTGCCAAGGGTGCATCCTTTACCCTGTCGACATCCATTTCTGTGTGCCACTTTCCTGCGCCTTGGCGCATACATTTTAGTGTCAACACTCATTGTCATGCGCCATTTCCGTGTGCCAAGGGCGCATCCTTTACCCTGTTGACACTCATTGTCATGCACCATTGCGATAAATGTCAGGGATTTGAGCTTCTTTGATTTCTATAATCTTCTACCTGTCTATATCTACTTGGGGGAAGATATATACAATGAACACAAGTAAGAAAAACCACACCCAAAGTTGTCAAGGAAAATGGTTTCTTGCCAAAGCACAAGACAGAAGAATTGAAAGGAATGGGTGCTACATCAAATGAGTCAAAGATCAGTGAATTCTACTTCAATTCGCAAGAGAGGAAAACTTCTGGTCATGCAGGCAACAATAGGCCTTTGGGAGAGGATGTTGCTCTGACAGAGGTTCAAAAAGTTGCAGATGGTCTTGATGATCAAAAACAAGAAATTTTGACTCACGATAACATTAATGCTACTGACATCCCTATAATTGATGGGATAATTATCGATAAGAGTAGTCCGATAAGCGTGCTTCTGAACAAGCTGAAGGAAACAAAGACTCCACGCATTTTAGCACTGAGCCTGAAAATCCCCGAGTGCATGGGTTCAATGTGATAAGTGCACAAAATGGTGTCAGATTCCTGTTGAACTAGCTGAGTATATAGACATAACAAACCCTAGATGGTATGCAACTCTTTTCATTGTTGTTTTTTTCTGAAAGGTGGAAATTCTTCCCA
Organism: Taxus wallichiana var. yunnanensis; assembly: GCA_018340775.1. Classification (NCBI taxonomy): domain Eukaryota; kingdom Viridiplantae; phylum Streptophyta; class Pinopsida; order Cupressales; family Taxaceae; genus Taxus; species Taxus wallichiana. The sequence continues at coordinate 198,443,609 of CM031242.1, forward strand.
AGCTGGTGATTGTTACATGAAAGAAAAATGTTTAAGATTTGTGATTAATCCAACTAGGCATTTCACCATTCATGACTTTTGGCTTTAGTATTCAGTATGTTTTGTGTTGCAAAGAGGGTAGAACTTCAATTTATGCTTGTGCTTGTTTTTAGAAAACTAATTATAAACACAGATTGCAACTCTATCAAAGAGGTTGATATGTAATTACACTCAAAGGAAGGGCCTTATGATTCTACAATGATTGATATGCAGGAATGCGTGCATATACTCTACATGTTTGCTAAAATAGAGAGTTGTTTACAGAAGTTCTCTTTTATTTTATTCTTGCTTATGGTTTTTGTCTAATGTATGACTTTGCTGGTTAAATCATTTTTTCCTGCATCCTTCTCCAATGTTTGTGGACTTCAAAAATGTTCAATGCCATGATGTTTGTTTGTGTTTCAATCAACCTCTGATTTCATCATTACAATTCAAAAATTTATTGTCTTTCAATTAGCCTTTATTACAAGATTATGATTTTAAATAGACATTTAAAAAAAGACTTTTCCTTCTCATGGAAGCTAAATTTGAAGAAATGAGATTGGCCAAATACAATCACGTGGTAACTTATGAGGCTCCCAATACCTCATAACAATTATTATCTTTATAGCATGAATTCATAAGAATGTGTAAGACCATATATGCCTGTAAAAGCTGCAGGGGCATTGTTAATGAAACTCCATTGACATTTTGATCATGATTGAAGAATTGGTAGAACAAATGTGGAGGGGATTACTATTTTATTAGATACTAGTGATTAAAATATTTATATCTGTTAGGAACAAGAGCCTTATCAAAAAAGTGAGCATGGAATACACATTTCATGTAGCCTCGAGTGTAACCTAAGCAATGGAGGTCCATCTAATTCATATTCTAGCATTCTTGGATTGTATAATTATATCAATGATGTAGAGCTTTAGTATAGAGAATAATGGTGATCATCTCCAAGGAGATCAATGTATTGTTGCTTATTAAATATAAGATTGTACTTTGAATTTCTGAAGCTATTCAAATCAGCTATTTTTTTACTTTGAAAATTTATTTGTTATGCTCTGAAAATCACCCAATTGCTTGTATTGTCTTCACAAAGTGATTAAGAAAAACATCAATATCCCTGGGAAATCTAGTGGAATTGACCACACTCCTTGATTTGTCTAGTTTGAGTTCTATTAATGCCAGTGGTACAAAAACATGGTGAAGTAGATAATCTGTTAAGTTTAGGATTTGCATGCTTTAAGAAGATAATGTTACGAAAAGTGGATAGAGATAGAGGGTAGAACTTCAATTTATGCTTGTGCTTGTTTTTAGAAAACTAATTATAAACACACATTGCAACTCTATCAAAGAGGTTGACATGTAATTACACTCATGCATTGCTTTACTCCCATAAAAATTCTAACAAGAGCCATTGTTTGGTAGGTGTCCACTGTCCAGTCAAAGACATAAGCAACAACAATCCATCCACCGCCTCCAAATCCCTTCAATTTCGTTTCACTTTCAAATTCGGGTACCTTTCCTGTCATCTTTTTCTCCTCTCTCACCACCTCCTTTGACTATTTTTATCTTCAAGTACAAACTATATTTAGCCATTTTTCATGCTTTTATTCATCAAAATCTTATACCCATTTGGCCAATTTATTGCAAGACAGAAGTTGCAGCAACCTACAGGGATCTTGGGATTGTAAGAAAAATCTTCCAGTTGGCCTTTCTTTGCACTAACAAATGGTCCTCTAATTGACACCCCTTATCAACATCAACTATAAAAGTAATTACTAACCTTCTAAATCAAATAACATATATTGTTTGGTGTTCACAATACATTATGCACATGTGATTGCTAGTATCAATAGATACTCTCAACTTCTCAAGCTACAACAATATTTTCCATATTAGATGTTTGGGATTGGTTAGAACATCCAATATTATTGTTTGTTGTTGGGTGGAATATTCAATCATCTTCTGACACATTTTTATGTCTTCTCCCTACATGGCACATCCCATATGAGACATTGTTTGCTATAAAGTGGAACTCAAATTTAATAAATGGGGTGTCCACTTCTTGGAATTTTAAATATTTTTTCCCAACCCCCATTCACTCTCACGGCTATTATTTAGGCAAGGCCTCTTATTATAACAACAACACTTACTTTTCATTCCATAATAAAAAGTTACGGTATGGGACAACTTCACGGGAACTTTTTGGTAGTTCTCTCATATGTGACAACTTGTCAAAGAATTATTTGGGAATTCATTTCTATAATAAAATTTTATTGGCTAATAAAAATATTGTTAAGTTATGTAGATTTTATTCATGTTTCCAAGTTATTATATCAAAGGCCTCTTTCTTTTCTACTTGCATTTTTGTAAGATTACACATTTAATATAAAAGAATTGTGTTTGTACAATTTTCATTTTACAAGAGCACAAAAATAAAAAATAAATCAAGAGCCTACTCAACATATTTAATTAAATCTAAAATCGATAGCAAATTGCACATGCAGATTCCTTCACATTGGTTAATTGAGTCTTTTTTTGTTTCAATTTGTAGCATTGGTCACATGCTATGCTTAAATGAAATGAACTACTACCCATCTTTTTGGTGAAAACGTTTATGAGTTTCATATGTCATTTACATTACAACACAACATCGAGACGAGATAAAAGTATCGGTATTTGATTATATTCTTCTTTTGTAAACCAACTATCAAATTGGATTTCATGTAAATGATAAAACCATGTTTTCTCAATTGATTAGTATTCTAAACTAGGATGAATGGATATGATAGCCTTACATATTTCTTGCATATCTTATGATTTACTACAACACAATTAATCTTTATGTAAAAATATCTACACGCATACTCTTTGTAAAATAATTCGGTACCACCTATTACCCACTCCAAAAATAGTCCTTCATTTATTTACATCATGGTTCTTAAAAAATGTTTCACTCTCGTTGTTGCCATCGAGTCACAAACATGGAAATTCCAATTGCGATGGCCTACCACATGGATTTTCCTTCCCTTTTTTGATACATTTCCATATGCGTCAAATACTATACACCCATACTTTTGTTGCGATGTACGCTTTCGATATGCCTCCCTTACATAATTTCACTATCTTGTTGCCCAATCTTACCATGATTACATCTCCCCATGGAGGATAAATTGCTAGTTATAAGTTGATTTCAATATTCAAGGCTACACAAGGAAATCTCCAAGAGGTATTTATACCTAAACAATAAAAATAAATATGGAACGCATATGAGGGAGTTGGAATTTATTTTATTGTAAATAAAGGTGTAGTGCTTTAAAAAAATACTAAAGTGATGGTAAGAATTTTTGTTTAGTATTTTAAAAATAAATAATGCTTCAATACCATATAAATCATATGCATAACATGTCGTAACGTTTAGGTAGACTATATATTTTCTTAATCAAATATATATGGAGTCGGTTTAGTTAGGTTACGAAATTAAAAAAATAATATGTCAAATTTCTACCACCGAATATGCCCCACTTACCATGTCAAGTCTATGTTATAATTGATGTAAATTTTTATTAAGTCATTTAAATAAATTATTAGAATATAGGTATAATATAAAGTTTTATATATATGTCCAACTTAAGAAATAGGAGGGTAATAAGTTTATATTATAGTTTAGAATTTAAACAATTATATTACCAAATAGAAGTTTCCCTTACAAGGGTCTTATCCTCATCCAGTAGAAAACAATTGAAAATATTATTTTAGAGTGTTGTCTCCATCCCGAGATACCTTTTATTTACCCTTGTACATAAAATCTTTTCCCTGCACAACTAATCAAGTAACCAAATATTGAATATTTATAAATATTTTACTTGAATCAAATGTTACATGTGTGTGTGTTGCGGGCCCGGACGGAGAGATTTAAAAATTCAAAGGTATCTTACAATTATTTTTCATGCTGGAGAATTTTGAGAGAGGATTAAAGTGATTGGTTTAAATATAACCTATAGTATTAAACTATAAGGATATGGTCGGGATAAAATTTATTATAAAGTATTTAAATTTTCTTATACTATTCAATTTATAGAATTCCTATAAGTCAATTCCATGAAATTTTAAAGGGTCTCGGTGAGGGCCAAGAGCAAAATATTTTACCATACGGGAGGAACATGAAAAATTCATGAACCAATAGAAAATTTTATTTTCCTATTCTCATGGAACTTTGTCTTGGATTTTACTTCTTACATTTATTTGAATTTACTTATGAAAAACAGTTATCTACATGCATTTGAAACTGTAGGAAAATAGAAGATATTTCATATATTAATAAACATTACCTTGTTCTCGTATGTGGTTTTCACGTGAAGGTAAATATCAGCCCCTTTTACTTGTTCACACACAAAATTCAATAACATATTTCACGAAGGGAATGGGGTTTTTAATCAATATTTCTGTCGAACTAATCACCTAACCACAAACCATCCTAATGGAAATAACCATTGGTAAATTAAAAAATAATTAATTAGACACGCTCCGGTACCATGTCAACTCACGAGGTGTGATTTAATAAATTAAAATATTAAAATAAATTGAACATTTACCAAACATTAATAAACATATCAAATAAATAAAGAACACGAGACAAAATTTAACGTGCAAAAATCTGAGGGAGTAAAAACCACGAAGTAAAAATTTCCATTAAAGTGAGAAACAAAATTACAATCCAATTTAAACTCCAATCTCCTCACTTCTCTCCAAAAATTCACAAATATGGCCCACGAATGTTAAGTCACGGGGTATGCACCCCGATTTATTACATACTTAGTTATTAAATAAGTAATAAACATAATATAAAGTTTATATTAAATAATTTAAAATATAAACTATATTCTAAATTATTTAATTATAAACTAAACATTATACAAACTCAATATTAGATTTTAACAATTCAGCTAGCTACTCTTTTCACATGATCTAAAAGAGGTCATCCTATAACAAATTTTCTGAACAAAAGAAGATGTTGTCTTATCTTGGTGTCCCACACTTTCCTCATTCTCACCGCTCTGAAACTAGTGGTTGGAATTGGGAAAAATGCATAACTATGGTTGAGAAAGAAGACACGAAAGAGAAACTAAGGTCTACAAGATACATGTTTTTTTCTATGATGAGCTTACAACAGTAGATAATATTTCTTGGGGTGCAGTATGCATGATTATACAATTGAGAATCATGTGAGACAATCTCACTTACTTTTCATTCACATGATGAGAGAGAAATCCAATGTTGAATACCTTTGTGAATTGGTGATAAATGTTTTGAAGGAGATCAGTGGCATGGAAGATGCTATAATTGCATCAAAGTTAGTATTTGTTGAGGCATGTGGGGCATCTGTAATATAAGGCCATCATAATGGCATGTCCGTAAAAATCCAAACATCTCATTTCCCGTATATGAATATCACTCATTGTATGGCTCATAAAATGAATCTATCTTAAAAAATTGTTGGCAAATTTAAACATGTAACAAAAGTTTAAAAACTTGTTCGAGATGTGCATGCTTATCTCTTTTGTAGTCCTAAAAGGTTCATGGAATTCCAAATATTTGCAGAAGGACTGAAAAATGGGCATAAAATGTTAAAATATGTCAACATGAGGTGGATCTCATTGTACTCAACTAGTTTGTAGGGTGTACAACAAGTATCAATCCTTATTAGGAGTGAAGTGGTAGAATCCCGGGGAAGTGGATAAGGCCTAGGATTTGATACATTTTTTTATTGATATAGAGTCATTTTTTATTTTGTGTGGTCTCCTTTCCATGTTGGATGAAATGTATCATTTAATTAAACAAGCCCAAGAAAGAATTATCTATATTGCTTATTTTTCTAGTTTGAGGGAACAAGTTTATATGGAAATATAATATTTGTTTGTTGATGACTCTCGCTTTTCGAGGTCTAAAGTTCGACGATTGGAATGATTTGATAAATATTGGAAGTGCATGTAGCTTTCAAGTTCAACTTATTTGGGGAAGTATGTGGGTCAATGCATGGTGTTATGTCCCACTCATTTTCCCAAAAAGTGAGTGGGCAATCTAGCGGGGTGGAAAATTCGGGATGTTCACGCGAACCCCTTTTGTGTGAAGTGTCATGTAGTGTACTTTTATGCCACATATGGCACGAAAATGGGTTCACGTGAATGGGGAGTTTGTGTGAAACCCCTCTTTAGGCGAACCGCCTCCCGCAAACCCCTTGGTTTATATATTGGAGGCGGTGTGGAGGATTTCACTTTTCCTCCACCCGCCTCCTTTGCACTGAAGCACATAGCCCACAGATCCGACTCTTTGTTTTGGAGCCCACAACAAGCCAGCCAAAGGATCCAGAGCAATTCTGGCCCACATCGAGCCCAAACATCCTCATCCTATTAGGTATGTGCAAATTTTTCATTTTTGTAAAAATTGGGCAAAAAAAAAAGAAACCCTAGTTGAATAGCCAAATGAAATCATTTTTTTCCTTAAATCCAATAAGCATATTATTCTTGTCATTTATCTATAATTATATCTATAATTAAGTTTATCTTGGTCTGAGCTAAACACGATGCTCTCCATCCAATGTAGCAAAAATTATATCAACACGAGCTTACTTGATGTCATTTGATTTAACTATTTTTCTTATGGAACCTTATACAATTAGAGCAGGCAACAACCTAAGAGTGTACTACTACTAAAACATTCCTCTTAGAAAAAAATTCCCAAAAGCCAATTTTTCCCCTTCAATTTAAGAAATTCAAGAAAATTTTTATATGTTTAGAGGGTTCCGAGTGGACTAAATAAATAGTTGAACAGAGTGTTCATTTTCCATTGAAATAAATGCAATTAAGCAACCAATTGTCGACTATTACTTGGAATAGAACAATCCCCACTATCAAATTTATGTGTTGACCTATAACTTTGTTATTTTTGTTTTCAAGCCTTATTTTTTGACCTATAACTCTATTTCTACTCCCTCATTCATCCTGTGATAATAGCGATACTCCTTTAATTCGAAATCTCATGATCATGCACTCAGGACACTTGCAAATATACAATCACATAGTCACATTCCAGTCAATTAGAGAAATAGTATAATTTTGATGTCACCTGAAATTGTTTATAAGTTTGGTAAATTCTCAATGTCTTGACACCATGGCTAGCCTATGACAAATATGTGGGTGCTTTAAGGAAAGTGTGTACCAGTAATGAAGATCCATTGCAAATCCATCAATGTCTTTTGATTAAGGACTCTTTTGATCCAACTTCTCACTATGGTAGCTAGAGGAATAATTTTTGGAAGAAAAATTGGAATTGATGATCTCAAATTAAAATTTAACCTCACTCCACCAACCATTTAAATGAGGATCTTGCAACACAATTTTTTTAACAAAGGTCCACTTCATTTTAGTAAAGGGGCTCAATTAGTTTGTGGAAAGTTCAATTTTAATTTTTTTAGCTCTTATATTGAAAAATTGAGATCTCATTTCTTGAATCATTAGCAAATATGCTCTATTTTTACAATTGATTTTTGAATGGCATTTATATATTGGTTGGTTGATAGAGATTTTTTCCATATTTTTTGAGAATGAGGGTAATATTATAGTTTCTCCTTCTAAAGAAACATGGCATTCCTCCAATAATAACATTTTCAATGATGGTAAGATGTGTGATTATGCAGCTCTACACATATTTTATATTTGTAACAAAGGACCCCACCTTCATCTAGGTAGCATTTGAAGAGAGGTTTTTGGCCAACATGGAAAATTATCAATCATGGTAGGAGGATCAAGATCCTAATAGATATAAGAGAAAAATGTTGAGAAACACTAAGAAATAGATGTTCAATATCTTAAACCACTATTGTGTCTCTTTATGAGATATAGAAGGACCAAATTCATAAGTAGAGGGATTCCAACATGAAAACACTACTCACTTGGAGTTCGTTTGCAATGAGCATCTTACAAAGTGTGCATAAATATTGTGGAACATTTACACACCACCACACATTTATTTTTGTGTAGATCCTCTTGAGCCTCCTAGATTCTATTGATATCTCACACCCTATGAAAGGCTTTCCTTAATAACCTTTCATCACTCACAATTCACATAATATTGCATCAAATCAACATTTGCAAATTTTGCAATGTCTTGCATTGTCTCACAACATTTACTACTTCTTACAATTTTGTACAATGTAACTACCACACCTCTCAACTTGAGTTCAATTTTATGTTACCTTAAGAGTGTGTTAAGTCTCATGCTTGAATAACACATAGTGACATCTCACACCATGCATAGAGATTTCCTTAACAAAATTGTATCACTCATAGCTCCTCAGTCTTGCACCAAATCAACGTTTTCATATTTTTCAATGTCGTGCGAGTTACCTCACAACATTTTTAGCTTCTCATAATGTTTTCCATGGCAACTAACACACCTATTCACTTGAGTTTACTTATTACATGTTTTTCATAGTGTGCCAAGTCTTATCACTTAATTGTGTATCTTCATAATTTTACATAGAACATTTACACACAAATTTATTTTGTTCCTTCTCATGATTACTCACAAAACCATACATACTTTGTGTCAAGCATAGAGCCTAAAATCCCCACAACATTTATTGAAATATTTTGGTGCATGCCCAAATCTTGTCACCTCACAACCTTGTCATTTTATCTCCATTTATGTCATTCTTAGGGAGAAAAATCAACTAGAAGATTTAATGGTTTCCTCTTGTTCACATTTTTTCTTGATGTAGAATTTCTAGAAATCAAGTTTATCGTATCCATAAGGTTAGATCCTTTGATAAAAATAACACTAAGCATAGTGATCCTAACCTATGTAGAAAATAAGGATGAACCTATTATCATGGAATTTATCAAGAATGATATATTAATTCTATATTTCTTTTGAGAATATGAATTTGGTTTAGATTTCACAAAACAAATTAAAAATTTTATTTTAATTATTTTAGGATACTTTTACATAAATAGAGAATACACGTTTTATAAGTGTTTTTAATTCTAGTCATGTTGAAAAACTTCATCGATATCCTAACATATTTCATTGATTTTTGACGCATGGTAATAAATTTGTTCCCTTAGCAATGACTTTAGCAATGATGACTTATAAAATGTATTTTTTTATGTATCTCTTTCATGTACTATGTCTTAAACTATGCCATTTGAGGTTGATTTACTATGCGATCTATTTATAATGGAATAACTTAGATTTTACATTATTCCATTTTTGAATGGTAATTCTATGTTAGTGAGTTTTTATTACAAATGACAATAAGATATGCAATTTCTTATTTTCTTGATTATTTGCATTCAAGCTTGAAAATCATATTTCTATTTTCATTAAAAGTATTGTAAATTGAATTTTACTTTCATTTTACTTTTTTTTTACAGTCATGGCTTCTTCCACTCCTAATTTGTTTGAGAGGACCGAATTAGAGATTGCAAAATTGTAATCTATTCTCGAGGATCCAACTACATATGGGCACTATAAAGCCCATTGTGAAAAAAAATTGGTTGATCATCATAGAATAGAAACAAGTTTGAAATCATACAACCCATTTGATTCTGAGTCGATAAAAAAAATTATGGATTCATTAAAATCAAGTGTCTCAAGAGATATAGGATATAATGAGATTTAGTTACGGCTTTCTGATAAGGAAGTCGTTAAGAGGTCTTGTTGGATTTTTTATGCAGACAAACCAGAACTAAAGGCATATTATGTAAACAAATGTTCATGTCCTCTATGTGCACCTTTGATTTATCATAGATTTGTGGCCTCTCAAGGCCAATTCCGAATAATGACCAATTACCATTATACTTCATACGATGTTACATGTTTTGGTTCACCTAAACCTAAAGGTGAACTATTTAGACATCCCTAGTTACTACGAGTAGGGGTGTGGCTGTATTAGCCACAGGAGACATATCGAAAGGAGGAGCTCCTATAGTTGTTAACATGCAACATCTTGTACCGAGGCCACAACCATCCTTATCGGGATTTCAGGATGTCGCAGCACCTGTTGTTATGACTACACATGAGGGTGCTATTAAGGGTCTTGCGATCATTTCTCGTGAGACCCAATTGATCTCTTCTAACCATGTGGGTCGTATCTTCAGAGATGCAAGTACTAGTAGTGGAGGTTCTAGTAGCAGCATTGATGCATGCAACAAGCTATACACTCATGCACATTTGATTTCCCCATATGAAGTTGAGGTGGTTACTGATTCCACTCGGACATGTCGGCTATGATGCATCATGGCTTCCAAATTTTGCATGTATATGAGGTGATTGCACAACATTGCAGTATTCCACTATCGGGGATTTTAGATTTTACAGAGTAGAGCGACAGTGTATCTTCTAGTCATGTGGTACTATTGTCGCTACTATAGTTGGAACTCCTATTGTTGGGATTGTCACACCCAATTTTTAGCACATTTATGTTCGGTGTGTGAAAATTAAACCTTAATTTAATTAAAATTTATTTTATTTCATCATTTCTTTAAAATTTAGTAATATTAAAATTGATCGTTTACTTGTGTGTTTATCATTTTTCTTCGGTGTGTGGTAATGCACATCTCGCACCATTTTCCCACATGACATACACACAACTCTTGATCGCGCACATCATGGATCTTGATGTTCCGGCACTGAGTCATCTTGGATCACTTGGCGAGGTGTTTTATTGTATTGAGGTTGTGGGTGGAAATCCCATAGATTTGGAGACTCGTTCTACTAGAGGTATATATAGATGTGTTTTAGAATTAATATTTAATCTAAATTAAAATGTTTGAAATTAATGAAATTTATTTAAAAACTTATTTATCAACTTCTTACATTTAACTTATTTTGTTTTACATGGATCTTCGGGACAGAGATCTACACATAGTGTAGATACTCCCAACATCTATCCGGGGATAGATACTGAGGTAATCAATTGAACATATCTGTTATATGATGTATTTAATTAATCAAGAAATTGTTGTAGAATTTTGCTTATAAATTTTAATATATGGTATGTTATATATAGTTTCTGACATGTGTATATTTCTTTTTATAACATGCACTATGTGCAAAGCCTATTGAGGGTTTGGCACTCACTCTCTTGCACGAAGGATACTTCAATGATATTTTATATATTAGACATTTTATACATGATTTTAGAGATTTTAGACATGTATATACTCATACTCATTCTAGACATGATTTTTATATTTTGATATATGTCTTTATCACACACACACACACACACACACACACACACACACACACACACACACACACACACACACATTCATTCAACATGAATTTCATATATTGATATGTAAGGTAGCATAATTTTATATTTTTATGAGTTGATGTTCTTAACTATTTCATCAAATACAACTCGAGAAAGGTTTGAATGTTTATTTTGAATATCAAAGAGTTTCATGTGTTAAGCTACAAAGAGATGTTTTAAATGATACATAAGATCCAACACCTATTTGATAGTTGTGTAGTTCAATCTCAAGGAAAATACTACATTGAGTTATATTATTTGAGTTTCATTACAATTTTTTAGTTCATATATACTTTATACAATATTATTGTTATGTTTAATAGTATTAATTTTATCTCTAAAATTTTATTTAAGATTTGATTTGAGTAGGTGAATTTCATGCATAACAAAAGGAAAGAAATAAAGTGCTAAAAAATACATTTATTTACTCCTTATAACAATTATTAAAAGTCTTACTAACTTAAATGAAATTTTGGTTTTCAGTTCTCATTAATGGGACCCCCTTTGGTTTTTTTCCTAGCTCTCAAGGTTTGAGGCAAGGGGATCCCATTTCCCATTTCCTCTTCATTATTATGGCAGAAGCTTTAAGTAAGACCTGGATGTTGAAACTGAAAGTGGCTTCATCAAAGGGATTTCCCTAGCAAGGGAGATGGAAAAAGTGTCACACCAACATTTTTTTACGACACTTTCTTGGTGGGGGAAGCATCGGTTCCCGAAGCTAAGAAAATAAAATCTCTGGTAGATGACTATATGGAAGTTTTGGGATAGATGGTAAACTTCAGAAAAAGCTCTCTCTTCTTCCTTAACACCATGGACAACCGTTGTAAGAAGATAGCTGAAATTCTGGAATGTGTCCTTAAATCTTTCCCCACATTTTATTTAGGAATTCCTCTTGGGGACAAGAGACCCTCTAGTTCAGAATGGAATTTCTTAAATGAAAGGTTTGAAAAAAATTGCAGGATGGAAAACTAATGTGTTATCCCAGGCTGGAAAAATCACCCTTCTCATTAGTTCTCTTCAGAGTCTCCCAGTGTATGTCATGTCCCTCTATCAACTTCCTAGAGGTATTGGGGAAAGACTGGAAAAATTCCAAAAACGTTTCTTATGGAGTGGCATAGAAAGCAAAAAAATAATCCCATTGGTGGCTTGGGATAGATTTTGTAAACCCAAAAAGATAGGGGGATTTGGTCTTAGAGAATGGACAAAAGTGAAGAAAGTCCTTGCAAAAATTGGGTGGAGGTTAACAAAAGAAAATGGAGTTTGGACCAGAATTATAAAGAAAAAATATTGGATGGATGTTAATGACAATAGATGGATTTTTAAACAGGCATCCTTCAATGGTTCATGCATATGGAAATCTATTAACTAGGCAAAAGAAATTGTGGCTAGGGGTAGCAAGTGGAAAATAGGAAAAGGAAATGAGATATGCTTTTGGAAAGATAAATGGGTTGGGAATTTTGTCCTTAAAGACAAATTCCCCCAAATTTCTAGACAACTCGAAGATAAATATGGGGAAAAATCAATAACTATATGGCTAATGAAGACAACTTTCAGACATGGAAACTCATGGAATTGGACAGACATGATTTTAATGAACACTTGAGCAGGCTCAATGATTTTCTAAAAAATTATGTGTCTTCTAACAGTAAGGACCAAGATAGAATTGTCTGGGACAAAGAACAAAATGGTAATTTCTCTGTCAAATCTACCTACTCCCTTTTATTTGAGGGAGAAACTAGAGAAGAAGATTTAAATACTGGTAAGATTTGGAACAAGAACATAACTCCTAAGGTTAATGTTTTTAGTTGGCTTTTAGTAATAAATAAAATTCTTACTATTGATAATCTTGCTAAAAGAGGATTCCAGATGGCCAATAGATGTGTTCTTTGTGAAGTGAATATGGAAACTATGAATCACATGTTCTGGAATGTCCTTTTTCCCATCTAATACTATATTCTATTTTGGGATGCTTCTCGGTTTACTAGGTAATCCCTAAAGAGATCAAGGATGCCTAGAATCAATGGAATTGTCCTTTCTTTAGTCAAGGGCTAAAAAATCTTTGGGTCATGAGCTTGGGTCACCTCTGGTGGGAATTATGGAAAGAAAGAAATAGAAGGATCTTCAAAAACAAGAAACTTCCCATTAGGTTGACTATAAACAAACTCCTACATGGTTGTTAGAAACAATTTTTCTATCCTTAGGAAAAATGAAATGGAAATCCTTGACAATGAACAACACATTTTAAATAATTGGAACATTATTGGTGACCCCAAACCCAAACGGATTAATCCTCATGTAGGAATTAAGTGGAATAATCCAAGGGAAGGTTTCTTTAAACACATCTTTGATCCCGGGAAAGAAAAGGGAGGAGGAGTCTTTCATGATTCTCAAGGAAGATTTCTTCTTGCCTATTTCTTTGACCTGGGATTTCAATCAAACAATGTTGCAGAGGCAGCTGCACTATTCTGGGGTGTGAAGTTAGCAATGAGAAAGGCTTAAAACACCTTGAAGTGGAAGGGGACTCTTTGTATATCATCTCATGTTTGAAAGGAAAATCCCAACCTGTTATTTCTGTTGTTGAATTCATCAATAAAACTAAGATTTTATTATCCTCTTTTGAGGTTATATCCTTTCAACATGTGTATCGAGAAGGAAGACATCTAGCTGATTTTATGGCCAATATGGGGGTGGACACAAGGGGTCTTAAGGTGGTCAAGGATCTTAATAAGATGCAAGCCAAATTTAAAGAAATCATGAAAAGGGAAGGTATCCCTAATAATACACCTATAAATGAGGAGGCAATAATTCCTCAAGCTCGTGACATCACTTTCTCATGATTCCTGAACTCGTGCAAAATCTCCTTTCAAATCATAGCATAGTAGCGAAGGGAAGTGGGTCAATAAGATGGGGAAGGTTTTTGATTTTTAGAAGAATGGGGGTGACAATAAGATTGGGGAAGAGATATCCATAGAAGGCGAGATCTTGAAAAGGTGGGAATGTTAGAAAGAAGAATTTGATGAAAATTTTGAAGATAAGAATGGGGTGACTTAGTAACTTCTCCTGCACCAACCCCAAACCTCGAAGGAAGAAGAGATAGAGATATCCATAGAAGCTTTTGCGAGAGCTTGAAAAGGTGGGAATGTTACCCCCTTCAAGAAGAGCTCGGAGATAGAATGCAAGAAGTAAGGGGACAAGCCTATCTCTCTCCATAATGGTTATGCTGGGAGAGGTTCCCTTATAGAAGGGCAATACAAAGCAAGACTTATTTACAAATGTAATACTAAGCCCTATAATTTCCCATTTTGATATGGAACTTCAAGAAAGGATATCATGAAAGCGTTAGGAACCCCCTTTTGGGAAAAAATAGATGGTCATCAATGGGACAAGAAACATGGGAGAGAAAGCAAGATGTACGAAATTTATTTTGATATGGAAATATCATGAAAGTTGTGAAAAAAAGATTATCAATCACAAAATTATAGATAACAAAATAATTCTTTATAGATAACAAAATAATTCTTTATGCATGCCAAGATGCAATAAATTAGAATTGAACCATTTGTATTTGAATTACTAAGATGCAATTTAGAAGGACACACAGTTCCATCAATAACATCCACAAGAATACAAAGCTTCTTGGTATAATGCAAACAAATGATCTAATAATGTTTAACAGATAACTACGAAATAAAGGAATCAGATGAACAAGGAAAGAAGATCCTTTTGTATTGATTGCAGTATTATTTCTTACACTTTTAGATATAAGCCAAGTTCCTCCCTTCAAAAATGGTGAGGAGAGGCCAATATATAGTTTATAAAATAGTTACCTTTGGTAACTACTTCTTTTAACTAATGCTTAGTTAAAGGGCTACTAATCGCAATACCCCAACTAATTACAATAAATCCAAGATGAAGAAGGAAGAAAGGAGAAGAATAGGAGAAGAAGACAGGTGTTCATGATTGAGAGGGGCCCACTGATTTTAGGATCCACTATCTGAATCTTTTCAATGCCTCTGCTATGTCTCTGCCTCATGGGACCGATGTGTTGGCAAGTGGACTAGGTCCAAAATCTGAGGCACTTCTCCATCTCTTTGTCGAATTCGACGTGTGTATGATGATCTTTATTTGCTTCTTCAATATCATATTGGAGAGAGTAGATTTCCTTCATCTTTTCCTTGGAAATGGAATCCTCCTTGAACAAATTATCTTTGACAAAAGCTCTGAATTGAGCTTTGATTTCTTGCAAGGAGAGGGGTACACCAGAGGTCTCATCATGGAGGTGGCAATGTATGTCCTTGAAAGCAGATATTACCAAAGTCTTGAAGGCCTCACCCTTCTGCCAACTATTTTTAATTCTCCCAAAGCCTCCTCCAGCACCTTGATTTTCCATTCCACACTGTATACCCATGATTTTGACAAGTTATCTTTTGCATCATCGAAGACCTTGCTTGCCATTAAAATATTCTCATCAGTTTGTCCCATGAGGCGAAGGTCTACTATACAGCTGCTCCAGAGTTTGAGCTCTTTATCTATATTTCCAATAGTGGAGGAGAGCTTCTGTTGCAGATTATTCACCTTCTCATTGAGTTTGAAGGCTTCACCAATGAAATTCAATCCCTGCAATGAGCATGTCATCCACCATGGCCTCCATAGCCCTTCCATAGATAGAATACCTGTGTATATCTTTGATACTCTACTGCACTTCATCTTGGCTGAGAATCACAGGTGGTGGAAGAGTAGTCAGTGGGGTAGGATCTAAAACTTTATCCTTGGATAGCAGTGACTTGATGAAACCTGTAAGAACCTGGGCCTGCTCCTCCAGCTTGTTCTATGGTTTTTTCCCTTTCTCCACTCTCCCAATGACCCTGGTGACTATTTCCTAAAGATTGTGGATCTCACCTTCAGGGGTAGACTCTCCCATGGGAATCCTTGAGAGCTCAAGGTCAGATGCTTGCAAATCATGCTCTGGCTTGTCTACTTTGGGCTTGGCTATCTCCAGGAATTGCTGGCCCTGAGCATCAGATACTATTCTAGAGGTAGTCCTGGCCTTCTTGGCGGGAGTAGGAGGAGTAGTGCTAACACAGGGCCCACAGCATCAAAGTTGGGTCCCGAGATCGAGAAGAGGACTTTCTCTTCCTACTATCGACGAGAGGCTGCACCCATGCAAAAGAGGAGGAGGAAGAAGAAGGTGGGGCAAGAGGACCAAGAGATAGAGAACTCATAGCACCCAGGGTGTGCACTGTTATTGCTTCTAGTTGAGATATGAGTGGGGCACTCGGGGCACTCTGAAGCTTTTGGTGTGCGGAGGAATCAATGGTGCTTGGAAGTTCAGTGCTTTGAACCTCCTTTTCTTTATCCGTAGGAGCTTCTGGAGCACTTGTAGAAACTAGCACTTCACTCTCCTCACTTTCACTGAGAACAATAATGTTCTCTGGTCCTGAAGGAAATTCTGAATGCTTCCTTAGGGGATCTTCCTCCACAGGTTCCTTCTTAACTTCTTTGACTTTCTTCTGATACACTTGGGTGGATGAGGAAGGAGTGGAAGATGTAGGACCTTTAGTTGATGAGGCAGGAGGGGTCTGACAGGTACTCCCGAATCAAGTGACAATGCCTCCTTTCTTGGTGTTGAGGTGTCTTTGGAGGAGGACTCACCTGAGTGCCTTCTGAGTTCGCGAACTCTCCTGTCAAACCAGATTTTGGTTCTTACCAAGACGGGAGCTAGGATTTCTGCCAGATCATCCTTCTCCTTTTTGAACCAATCCAAATCCTCCAAGGGAGTGTGTTTGACCACGTTGTCATATTCATATGAGTACAGGTCGGAATTATCATCCTGGAGTCCTTCAGGAACTTGGTACAGGTTAAGCTCTTGAATTAATTGAAGAGAAAACCTGCCATAATGTCTCCTCCTTGCTTCAAAATCATCAGCACAGTCAGCCCAATAGTCCTCTGTGTCTTACCCTATGATGATAAGTGATTTTGATGTTCTGCTCAATAAATTTCTTCAAGTCAAAACAAGTTCTTGGCCTGAAGAAATGGACAGTGATGGGAGCTAGGGCTCTTTCTATGTTTTGTGCATCTAGAGCCATCTTGCAGGTGTAGTTTCCCAAAGTGATGGGGAAGTGCAAGCCAGTAATTTTCTTATCCCTGCAGGTTTTGTGCAACTTGTCCAATTGCCTGCATATCTCTATCAAGGCCATTTTATCATTGCAGAACATAGGAAGCTTGAGAGGAGTGCTCTCATAGCCTGCAAGCCTTATATAGGAGAATTTCCTGAACTGGATGAAGTAGGCACCGTATTTTGAAATTAGGTTCATGGCTTCATCAGAAAATCTCCTCGCCGTGTCGCTCTCCGAAGCCTGACAATGTACATGGTGAAAGCATCATTCACCCTTCTGAAGTTGCGATTGCTAGTGTCCAAGGTGAATTGAGGGCAGTAGGCATATACAGGGTCACCCTTATGAGCATCAATGTATGAGAATCCAAACCATTGCCTCGATGCTGCTAGGTATACATCAAGTATGAAGTCATGTAAAATTTCTTTGTTTGTTGTACATTGGACTTGCTTCTCGCTAGGTTCATACTGATGATCTCTACCCAGTTGATATTCTGAGTTCCTTCACACACCATGTTGATAAGAGGGCACATCCAGAAATGGAATTCATTGGTAGAGGGTAAGCCCATGACCCGAGCTAGTAGGATTATAAAATATGATAGTTCTTTGTTGAAATCGGCACGGAACAGAACCTTGGATAGACGGGACGCCCCTTTTTAGGGTTTTTAAGCCAGGACTTTGCCACCCGCGCCTTGTATTTCTCACTGTCCTGATCAAAGAGGGCATGTGCCTGGTTTTGAGAGATTACTATAGAATTTTCCATCTCAGAATCCTTAGGGCAGTGCCAATGGTGGCAGCATCAAGCTTGGCAATGAGTTCTCCATGCACGTTCGTTAGCTCACTCGAGTCAAGATTGAAATGAGCACCCACAGAGAGTATTGTATCTGCGCATTGTACTGAGATTGGGAAACCACGGCTATGAATGCCAAGCCACTATCATGAATCATTTGTGCCATAGGAGAAGGGTTCGAGTCTGTCATTCTTGCCCAGAAATCCCCAAAGTCAAGGTGGTGAACTTCACTGTCCCCGATATCGGGAACGATAGACTCGAGCGGTGAGATTTTTTCCTGACCTTGGAATTTAATCTTCATGTTGATAGTAATTTGAAAAGCAAGGTTGCAGTCTGGACTTGGGATGAAATTGCAGGGGAATGGATACACGTGTAGAAATTTTGATCGCAAGGGTATGAGCAATAGATAGCAAGAAAGCAGTGTGCAAAAACGCATAGGGGGTAGTTCATTATATAGCCGTTTGGGAGAGAGAAAGACAATAAATGTGCATTAAATACACATCTACCAACTTAAAAAGCAAGATATTTGGGAAGAGTGGGAAAAATTAGCTCGATGGCCTTTGGTTCATTTGGGACACGTGGGACGCGAAAGCGTGATTCGGCCGATACGGGCGATGCGGGAAAAAGATGCACAAATGCTTTTGGGACATGAGGGACAAAAGTACGCGGAGTACGTGATTCGGTGAATCGGGTGAAAAGTGAACATTGAGCCTGGGTGAACTTGTGTTACTTGGGACAAAAAGTTTCGACGGCCCGAAAGAAACGGACTTCGGGTAAATCGGCCGATCGGCGAACAGGAGCCCGAATGAACTTGGGACATTTGGGACAAAAATGTCTAGCAGACCCGCAAATCACACAAAATGACCCAAAAACGTAGATTCTTTCCAATTTTTTGACTTTTCACATTACCAGACAACAAAAAAGTGTTTAACTTAAAAATTTTCAATTTTGAACTTCTCAAAATAGGGAAATTTTGAGTGGACAACAGTTGGCTCCTTCTGGGGATGACTTGGCATAAGTTCAAAAGAATGAGACAAGGCAAGAATTCAGAAAAACTAGGGGAAGTAGACCAGTACCTTATCCATTGGGCCATGGAGTCAAAAGCAAACCAATACAGAAGACAACACACCAAAACAAAGAGAAGGAAGGGGAAAGACAAACGCTATACATAATATACAAAGGACTTCCTAATCACCTATGACTTAAAAAATTTAGGTACTACCCACTATAAGGAAGTGGGAGAGAAGAACCATCCATATAATCAAGGTAAAAAGAATTCTTACTAGCAAAGTGCCTGATCTTGAAAGGTCCGAGCCAAAGGGAATCAAACTTGCCATGGCTGCCACGAGGTTCATGCCTTTTATCCCACAACAAAACAATGTCTCCAACTTTGAAATCCCTGAACCTGCCTTTTATCAAACAAGACCTTTACTTTCTGTTGGTGAGTAGATATTCTATCAGCAACTTTCAATCTATCCTCATTCAATTTGTAAAGGTACATGATCCTTTTATCCAAAGAATCATTGAAACTGGTGTCTTCAATGGCCTTCATTAAATGCAAGGCTGGTAGCTCCACTGTTACTGGAAATTGAGCTTCCACTCCATATACTACCTGAAAAGGAGACATCCCAATGGCTCTCTTAGGTGTGATCCTATCTGCCCAAAGAGCATCATAGAGTTTCTTGTGTTAGTTCCTCTGGGACTCATTAACTAATTTCCTTATTATAGCCACCAGATTTTTGTTTGTTGATTTTGCTTGTCCATTCCCCTGAGGATAATAATCTGAGGAGTGAGCTAGGGAGATGCCATATCCATAACAAAAATCCATCATCTCAGTTGAAGAAAAATTTGAAGCATTATCTGTCACTATCTTGTTTGGCACACCAAACCTCACCAAGATGTTCTCTTTGATAAAACTGCATACTACTTCTGAAGTAGTACTCTTTACTGGAATGGCTTCTACCCACTTAGTAAAATAATCTGTGGCGGTTAATACATGGGTATGACCAGCACTAGAAGAGGGATTAAGTGTTCCAATGAAATCTAAACCCCATTGTTGAAAAGGTTCTTCGATCACAACTGGTTTAAGGGGCAAAGAGGCCAACTTGGGTCTACCCACAAAAGTCTGACAAGCTTCACATTTATCAACCCACTTTGATGCATCTCTGAACAAGGTAGGCCAGTAATATCCTGCATGAAGTATTTTATGGGCAGTGACAGTTGATGAGTAGTGCCCCCACATGCTTGATTATGAAAAGTAGAAAGTAGCTTCCTCTGTTGTTCCTTATCCACACATTTTAGAAACCTTCCATCTAATCCACGCTTAAACAAGGCATTTTCCCACAACACATATTGGGCTGATCTTAACTTAACAACTCTCTTCTCTTTGGCAGTCAAATGAGAGGGGCATTCTCCATAGGTGAGAAAGTGTGTGATATCAGCATACCATTCATCAATTGAGCCAAGAAATAGAATGGTAGGAAGATCAACTTTATCCTCTAGTAACTCATGTCTAGCTCCCTCAGCGATGAGTTCACACAGGCCTTTTCCACGGACAAGCTTGGTTGGCCTGATGTCAATGTCATATTCTTGAACCTTGGCCACCCAGTTTCCTCTCTTGGATCCGAACTCCTGTTGTGTGAGAATGGACTTGATGGTTGTATCAGTACAAATACTGTGGAGTGAGAGTTAAGAATGTAAAAACGAAACTGCTTGATAGCTTTAACCACTGCGAAAGCATGTTTCTCCATTATGGTATATTTTAACTCATGATTTTTTAGAATGTAGCTCATAAATGCAATTGGGAGTTTGTGATCATTAGAATCTTCTTGAGTCAAAACAACAGCCAGGGTGTTATCCGTGGCATAGCAATAGATAATAAAATCTTTGCTGAAATTTGGACACGCTAAAACAGAGTTTTAGCAATAGCCCTTTTAATACCTTCAAAGGCCTCTTTCCCTTCAGGAGACCAACCAAACGTCTATTTTCCTTTCATCATTTGAGAGATATTCAAAGTCAGCTCTGCGAAATCAGGAATGAATCTTCTTAGAAAGTTAATCTTACCAAAGAAAGAGTGTACTCCTTTCTTGCTGGTTGGAAGGGGAATTTGTTGGATAGCTTGAACTCGCTCAGGATCAATTTTTATACCATCTTTGGAAACAACGTGCCCCAATAATTTTCCCTCTGTGACACAAAAGATAGATTTCTTAGGATTTAAAGAGATCCCATGTTCTCTACATTTCAAGAGAACTATTTCTAGATGCTGGAAATGATCTGCCCTTGTTTTTGAAAATACAGTCAAGTCATCAAGGTATACGACAATACACTTCCCTTTCAAACTTCCAAAGGCCAAGTCCATAGCCCTTTGAAAAGTGGCACCAGCATTAATGAGCCCAAAAGGCATCCTTTTGTAGGCAAAGGTACCCCAAGGGGTAGTGAAGGCCATTTTGTGTTGATCTGCGGTATTAACTTCTACCTGGTTATATCCTGAGAAGCCATCAAGCATAGACAACATTTCGGATCCTGTCACAACTTGCAAGACCTGATCCATCATGGGCAAAGGATAGTTGTCCTTTAAAGAAGCTTGATTCAGATTCCTAAAGTCGACACAGATACGAATCTCACCATTTTTCTTTCTAACAGGCACAATATTGGCAATCCATGTTGAATGGTGGATAGGAAAAATGATTTTGGCCTTTAATAACTTTTGTATTTCCTGAAAAATGGTGTCAGCTATCTTAGGATTGTATTGCCTCTGTTTCTGTTTGAAAGGCTTAATCCTAGGTTTGAGAGGGATAAAATGTTGCATCTCCTTTGGTTGAAAAGCTTTTAAATCTTCATAGGAATAAGCAAGACATCTTTATACTTCCTTAAAAGATTAATTACTTTCTTCTTTTTTCTCTGGTGTGCAACATTTTCCAATGTTCACGAGTTTAGGGTCAGTAGAACTCCCAATATTAATTTTGTCATATTCAGCTGATTGTTGAGGTCCAGTAGAAGCTTTAAACTTTACATACCTGTCATGTTTGTCAAACAATTCTTCTAAACTCACCAATCCTTTGGAATCTTGTTTCCTTTGAGTTTGATACATCCATCTTGATCTGCCTCTTCTTCTTTGATGACTTCTTTGTTAAAGGGCACACTTTCACGAGGCAAATTATCACTTCCTTCAAAGTACAACTGTTCAAAATTATCCTTGAGTTCTAAGAAAGAAAGCAGATGTTGATCATCATTGAAAACTTGCCAGTTACTTGCATTATCAGGTACACTGGGCCTATGGATCATCTCAATGGTAAACTTATCTTGAGAGAAGTCAGGATGAGGTATCAGCAATGACCCCGAGACTGCTAGTGAATCAGCCCTGGTATTCTCCTCCCTAGGCACTGCTTTGATGGAGAAGGTGTCAAGAAATTCAATAGAGTCCCAAACCTGATTCCTGTAATGTTTCAACCTTCTATTCTTTACCTGGAAGAGGTTTCTAACTTGCTTGACAATCAGCTCCGCATCTCCACGAGCTAGAAGATTCTTCACTCCCTTTTCTTTTGCCACATGAAGCCCGAGAATGAGAGCTTCAGTATTCTACTGTATTATTGGTATTTTCAAATTGCAACTTGAATGAGAAAGGATGAATCCTACCCTCAGGAGATACCAATATTACACCAGCTCCAGAACCAGCTGAAGAACAACTTCCATCAAACTCTAATATCCAAACACCATTAGGATCCTCAGGTGATATTTTGGGGAGTTGGATTTCTTCTGGAGACATAATCATATAGTTTCCATGCCCAATATCCTCATAAAGTATTTGTGCTTTGGGATCATCTATTTTTTGTACAATATACTCAGACTGCTTCTCAGGAAGCAACTTCTTCATTTGCCCATTAACAGGTATGAGGGCATGTGACCAATCCATTTGAATTTCTCCACCCACATCCTTACAGAAGTTCCTACTTAGCAGCATCCCATATGAAGGAGGAATGTCTACTACTAGGATAGTAGCTAAAACTTTCTTCTCAGGAAAAGTAGCAAAAGGCTACTTGTGCATCCTTAATTCTTCCGACCAGGGGCACTTCTTTACTCTCCATGGAATAACAAGACCCGTAAGTGCATGTGAGAGTTAGGCCTAAGGCATGGGCTACTTTGGCAGGCATTACATTGTTCTGATGCCCCTGAGTCTATGACACAATTACTGAGTCTATGGCCGGCTATAAGGAGTGTCACATAGAATGGTTTGATCTTGTCATTGGGTGAGGTGACATGGCTACCAGATTGGGTTGTGGTACAGAAGATGGAGTGGGTAAAAGGCCTTTAGAGGTAGTTTTAGAATGGGAATTGACAAAGTGAATCATTTTAGCAAAAGCCTTGGGATGGGTTTGATAATATTCAGCCTCTGAGATTTGAACCTTGGTCTTTTTAGGTGATCAATAATATCAAAAGACCCAGAAGTGGACGGGCTATCATCACTTGGGACTTTAGGTTTATCAGTTTTAGGAGAAAAAGAAGTAACTTTAGTAGCAGAATTGATAGGACTCACCTTTGGTGTGGATGAAATGGGGATAGGAGATCCTCTTTTTGTAATTACAGGGATAGTTGTCGGCTGCTCCTTAGATCTTTTGGTGGGCTGCATCACTTTCTCCCTCTGATTTGTTTTCTCTCGAGTCATGACAAGCATATGATTCACTATTCATGTCTACTACTACTTCATCATAATCATCTCCTTCATCAACGCCTTCAGTAGTGAAGAAATTAACTCGAGATCCCTCAAGTTCTTTGTTCCATCATCAACCTCTTCAACAAATTCTTCACAATCTTCATGAACCTCTTCATCCTCTGGTTCTTCAACTTCACAGGTTGCATTGACAAGGACTTTAATAGGAGGTCCTTCAAGTGCTAGCCTTGTTTGAGAAGTAGGTAAATGATTTCTGGGCTGAAAATTCCTCCTTGGAACATCTGCATAAGGGCGTGCTGAGCCAATTGTTTCTTAATGGCGATGAGATCATTTGCAAGTTTTTGCACTAATGGATCAGTATTGGGCCCAGGAGTGGAAGAGGAGGAAGAAGAAGACTTGGATCTAGAAGGGTCTCTCTTCAACTTTCCGACATGATTAAATCATCTTCGACACTAACAACAAGAGTTTGATCTTCACCAATGTTGCAAGATTAGCTCTTCTCAATGCATAACTAACTTCAGGTAATTGGGCATTCAGGAAGAAGCATTTTTGAATTTGATCTACAAGTTGAGTGTCTGGTGGAATTTTATTAATCAACTTGTTAAATCAGGCCACAAATTCTCTCATGGGCTCTTGTGATTCCTTCTTTATTTGAGAAATTTGGGCCAACAAAGCATGCACGTCTTCTCCGCTGGTTTGAAACGGTTCTCAAACCTAGCTCTCATTGTGTTCCAACTAGTGATAGCTCCTGGCCGGAAGGTGATAGAACCAATCAGCAGCATTATCTTGTAAAGTCTCACAAAAGCCTTACGGAGACGTCTTCATGTTCAACTCCTAGAACTCCACATGCAACTATGAAGGCCACGATGTGTTCATCAGGATGTACCTTGCCATCACCCTTGAATTTAGGAAAGTTCTTCCGATTACCTCTGGGTAACTCATGCAAAGGCTGAGGAAGGGCAAGAGGCCCAACACGATGGCCCCAAGGCAATGGTACCGCCATTCTTGGAAAAATGGCTTGAAGGGGAACTGAAACACCAGCAAGAATCAGAGCTCAGAGATTAGGACTGATTTTCTCTGAAGGAATACCACCCGTAGGGGTTCTATTTTTGACAGGAGGAGTGCTTGTTGAACGAGCTTCTTCTATTTCTTCTTGCGGAAGGGAAAGGAAAACCCTGCTGTTCCAAAAGCTGAAACTGAGAATCTTCAATACCAAGGGCCCTTCTCCCTCGAGTAAAACATGGAGTCACCAGATCAAAAGATGATCGATAAATGATTAGGAACTAGAAAATGCTCCCCAGTGGAGTCACCAAAAACTGTTGGTCGTAGAAAAAGAACTTCAAGAAGAGCAACAGTCAGGGGACAAGAAGTCCCTCCTCTTTGATGGGAGAGGTTCCCTTATTTAAAGCAAGACTTATTTACAAATGTACATAAATTTATTTTGATATGGAACTTGGATATCATGAAAGCGTTGTGAAAAATAGATTATCAATCACAAAACATAGAGGAAGGAAGATGTGGAAATAAGCAGAAAAGCATTCTCCAGAATTATAGATAACAAAATAATTCTTTATGTGTGCCAAGATGCAATAAATTAGAATTGAACCATTTGTATTTGAATTACTAAGATGTAATTTAGAAGGACACACAGTTCCATAAATAACATCCACAAGAATACAAAGCTTCTTGGTATAATGCAGACAAATGATCTAATAATATTTAATAGATAACTACGAAATAAAGGAATCAGATGAACAAAGAAAGAAAATCCTTTTGTATTGATTGCTTTATTATTTCTTACACTTTCAAAATAAGCCAAGTTCCTCCCTTCAAAAATGGCGAGGAGAGGCCAATATATAGTTTACAAAACAGTTACCTTTGGTAACTACTTCTTTTAACTAATGCTTAGTTAAAGGGCTGCTAATCACAATACCCCAACTAATTACAATAAATCCAAGATGAAGAAAGGAAGAAAGGAGAAGAATCAGGAGAAGAAGACAGGTGTTCATGATTGAGAGGGGCCCACTGATTTTAGGATCCGTTGTCTGAATCTTTTCAATGCCTCTGCTATGTCTCTGCCTCGTGGGACCGATGTGTTGGCAGTGGACTGGGTCCAAAATCCGAGGCACTTCTCCATCTCTTTGTTGAATTCGACGTGTGTATGATGATCTTTATTTGCTTCTTCAATAGCAGATTGGAGAGAGCAGATTTCCTTCATCTTTTCCTTGGAAATGGAATCCTCCTTGAACAAATTATCTTTGACAAAAGCTCTGAATTGAGCTTTGATTTCTTACAAGGAGAGGGGTACACCAGAGGTCTCATCATGGAGGTGGCAATGTATGTCCTTGAAAGTAGATATTACCAAAGTCTTGAAGGCCTCACCCTTCTGCCAACTATTTTTTAATTCTCCCAAAGCCTCCTCCAGCACCTTGATTTTCCATTCCACACTGTATACCCATGATTTTGACAAGTTATCCTTTGCATCATCGAAGACCTTGCTCGCCATTAAAATATTCTCATCAGTTTGTCCCATGAGGCGAAGGTCTACTATACAGCTGCTCCAGAGTTTGAGCTCTTTATCTATATTTCCAATAGTGGAGGAGAGCTTTTATGCAGATTATTCACCTTCTCATTGAGTTTGAAGGCTTCACCAATGAAATTCAATCCTGCAATGAGCATGTCATCCACCATGGCCTCCATAGCCCTTCCATAGATAGAATACCTGTGTATATCTTTGATACTCTGCACTTCATCTTGGCTGAGAATCATAGGTGGTGGAAGAGTAGTCAGTGGGGTAGGATCTAAAACTTTATCCTTGGATAGCAGAGTGACTTGATGAAACCTGTAAGAACCTAGGCCTGCTCCTCCAGCTATTTCTATGGTTTGTTTCCCTTTCTCCACTCTCCCAATGACCCTGGTGACTGTTTCCTGAAGATTGTGGATCTCACCTTCAGGGGTAGACTCTCCCATGGGAATCCTTGAGAGCTCAAGGTCAGATGCTTGCAAATCATGCTCTGGCTTGTCTACTTTGGGCTTGGCTATCTCCAGAATTGCTGGCCCTGAGCATCAGATACTATTCTGGAGGTAGTCCTGGCCTTCTTGGGGGAGTAGGAGGAGTAGTGCCTAACAAGGCCGCCACAACATCAAAGTTGGGTCCCGAGATCCGAGAAGAGGACTTTCTCTTCCTACTATCGACGAGAGGCTGCACCCATGCAAAAGAGGAGGAGGAAGAAGAAGGTGGGGCAAGAGGACCGAGAGATAGAGAACTCATAGCACCCAGGGTGTGCACGACTGTTGCTTCTAGTTGAGATATGAGCGGGCACTTGGGCACTCGGGCTTCTAGTGCGGAGGAATCAATGGTGCTTGGAATTTAGTGCTTTGAACCTCCTTTTCTTTATCTGTAGGAGCTTCTGGAGCACTTGTAGAAACTGGCACTTCACTCTCCTCACTTTCACTGAGAACAATAATGTTCTCTGGTCCTGAAGGAAATTCTGAATGCTTCCTTAGGGGATCTTCCTCCATGTTCCTTCTTAACTTCTTTGACTTTCTTCTGATACACTTGGGTGGATGAGGAAGGAGTGGAAGATGTAGGACCTTTAGTTGATGAGGCAGGAGGGGTCTGTACAGGTACTCCCGAATCAGGTGACAATGCCTCCTTTCTTGGTGTTGAGGTGTCTTTGGAGGAGGACTCACCTGAGTGCCTTCTGAGTTCACGAACTCTCCTGTCAAACCAGATTTTGGTTCTTACCAAGATGGGAGCTAGGATTTTTGCCAGATCATCCTTCTCCTTTTTGAACCAATCCAAATCCTCCAAGGGAGTGTGTTTGACCATGTTGTCATATTCATATGAGTACAGGTCAGAATTATCATCCTGGAGTCCTTCAGAACTTGGTACAAGTTAAGCTCTTGAATTAATTGAAGAGAAAACCTACCATAATGTCTCCTCCTTGCTTCAAAATCATCAACACAGTCAGCCCAATAGTCCTCTGTGTCTACCCTATGATGATAAGTGATTTTGATGTTCTGCTCAATAAATTTCTTCAAGTCAAAACAAGTTCTTGGCCTGAAGAAATGGACAGTGATGGGAGCTAGGGCTCTTTCTATGTTTTGTGCATCTAGAGCCGTTTTGCAGGTGTAGTTTCCCAAAGTGATGGGGAAGTGCAACTAGTAATTTTCTTATCCCTGCAGGTTCTGTGCAACTTGTCCAATTGCCTGCATATCTCTATCAAGGCCATTTTATCATTGTAGAACATAGGAAGCTTGAGAGGAGTGCTCTCATAGCCTGCAAGCCTTATATAGGAGAATTTCTGAACTGGATGAAGTAGGCACCGTATTTTGAAATTAGGTTCATGGCTTCATCAAAAAATCTCCTCGCCGTGTCACTCTCCAGAAGCCTGACAATGTACATGGTGAAAGCATCATTCACCCTTCTGAAGTTGTGATTGCTAGTGTCCAGGGTGAACTGAGGGCAGTAGGCATATACAGGGTCACCCTTATGAGCATCAATGTATGAGAATCCAAACCATTGCCTCGATGCTGCTAGGGTATACATCAAGTATGAAGTCATGTAAAATTTCTTTGTTTGTTGTACATTGGACAGTTGCTCTGCTAGGTTCATACTGATGATCTCTACCAGTTGATATTCTGAGTTCCTTCACACACCATGTTGATAAGAGGGCACATCCAGAAATGGAATTCATTGGTAGAGGGTAAGCCCATGACCCGAGCTAGTAGGATTATAAAATATGATAGTTCTTCATTGAAATCGGCATGGAACAGAACCTTGGATAGATGGGATGCCCCCTTTTTAGGGTTTTTAAGCCAGGACTTCGCCACCGCGCCTTGTATTTCTCACTGTCCTGATCGAAGAGGGCCTGTGCCTGGTTTTGAGAGATTACTATAGAATTTTCCATCTCAGAATCCTTAGGGCAGTGCCAATGGTGGCAGCATCAAGCTTGGCAATGAGTTCTCCATGCACGTTCGTTAGCTCACTCGAGTCGGGATTGAAATGAGCACCAGAGAGTATTGTATCATGCATTGTACTGAGATTGGGAAACCACCGGTGAATGCCAAGCCACTATCATGAATCATTTGTGCCATAGGAGAAGGGTTCGAGTCTATCATTCTTGCCCAGAAATCCCCAAAGTCAAGGTGGCGAACTTCACTATCCCCGATATCGGGAACGGCAGACTCGAGCGGTGAGATTTGTTCTGACCTTGGAATTTAATCTTCATATTGATAGTAATTTGAAAAGCAAGGTTGCAGTCTGGACTCGGGATGAAATTGTAGGGGAATGGATACGCGTAGAAATTTTGATCGCAAGGGTATGAGCAATAGATAGCAAGAAAGCAGTGTGTAAAAACGCATAGGGGGCAGTTCATTATATAGCCATTTGGGAGAGAGAAAGACAATAAATGTGCATTAAATACACATCTACCAACTTGAAAAGCAAGATATTTGGGAAGAGCGGGAAAAATTAGCTCGGATGGCCTTTGGTTCATTTGGGACACGTGGGGGCGTGAAAGCGTGATTCGGCCGATACAGGGCGCGATGGGAAAAAGATGCACAAATGCTTTTGGGACATGAGGGAAAAAAGTACGTGGAGTACGCGATTCGGCCGAATCGGGTGAAAAGTGAACATTGAGCCTGGGTGAACTTGTGTTACTTGGGACAAAAAGTTCGATGGGTGTGAAAGAAGCGACTTCGGGTAAATCGGCCGATCGGCGAACAGGAGCCCGAATGAACTTGGGACATCTGGGACAAAAATGTCCGGCAGACCCACAAATCACACAAAATGACCCAAAAACGTAGATTCTTCCAAATTTTTTGACTTTTCACATTACCAGGACAACAAAAAAGCGTTTAACTTAAAAATTTTCAATTTTGAACTTCTCAAAAGTAGGGGAAATTTTGAGTGGACAACAATTGCTTGAATGTTTAGAGCCCGAGGAGGAAGTTTTAGTGGGTATTTGGTGGAGATCAGCATGGTGTACATGGACCTAAGGGAACTAACTAAAAAAATTGGAAAAGTTATCTTCTATTGTTCTTAGTGAACAACTCAAAAATGCTAATGAAAGAAGCCTGGAGATGGAAAAGGAAATGCTGAAGATGAAAGAAATCATTCTATAGATTCGTGATGTCCACCTCCTTAATGTTAAAAGCACCATCCACCACCTCAAACTCTTAGCAGAGATGATTCATTCTATGGAACTTGCAAAGGAAAAAGAAAAAGAAGGAAAAGGCCCCAAAGTGGAGATTCCTGAGCCTAACTACAAGTATTGGAAATCTACTATCGCCTCCCTTGTCAAAGAATGGAATGGTTATATGAATACAATGGGGGAGATGATAAAATAATGATGAAGAAACATGGGATAATGGTTTTCTGTTGTTATTTAATAGTTTTTTATTGTTAGTTCTTATGTCTCTCTGTTGTTAGTTATTTTACTTCTTGGTTTTGTGGTTATTTCTCTCAGCTGTTTGGTTCGCGATGCTTTTGAATTTTGGTTAGGATTCAATGGTAAATCCTTGGCCTCTTTATAATGATCTGGTAATACTTTGTATGGGGTAGGGTCCCTTCAACCATTTTTTGCCTCCAATAAAAAACAAAACTTAAATGAAAGTTAGATTTATAGGCTTACCTAGTGTAAAATATACTCGATTCAGATATGAAAATAATGTATAGGACACTAATAACTTATTTCAAATTATTATAAAAGATGTCAGAAAAGAGAAAATAAAATGAGGAAAATAAAAAACATAAGATTTGACGTCAAAAAATTTGGAGGAAAAAATGACTTATATAGATACATCTTGGGGGTTTTGAATTTCAATGAAAAAACATGATAGTAATAGTTTTTGTTAAATCCTTTTGAAATATTCCATTAGGAAAGACTTTATATTGGTTTCATCATATCCTTGGTGTATCTTTGAGAACATTCTTGGAACTTGAAGAAGCATTTCTAATCAATTATATTCAAAATAAGATTCTAAGAGTTACATATGAACACTTAAGATGTTACATCAAGGAGACTTAAAATCAATCGGTGGGCACATTATGAGGTTTAAGACTTGTATGCAACAACTAATATATCAACCATTTGATTTGGATATACAATACATCTTTTTTTGAGGACTTATCTACCCTCTCAAAGAGAAGTTACTATATGATACATATTATACATTCCTCTTTCTATGATTTCAAACAATCCAAATATAAAAATAAATTTCTCTTCCAAAGGAGAAAGCATATGAAATTGCAGATGTCTCCACCACAACTATATAGGACATAAAAAGTGATGCAATAATTACAAGAGATACAACTCAAAAATTTGGTGAAGCAAAAGTCCTACATAGAGGCATAAGTTTTTCATTATGTAGATAATCAATAGTGGGTAAAAAAATATATGGTACATGAGAGGGGACTACTTCAATTCAAAAATTTAGAGATAGACCACATGAAATTTTGCATATTCTATTGGATAAGGAGTTAATCAACTTACCACCTAATTACTATCATCTTCCTCACAAGATTGAAAAGGTAAAAGGAAAACCTTTATTTTACTTATAATGGCATTAATAGGCATCATGAAAAATAATTGTTATGATTTGTGATAGAAGACAGAATAACTCGAGGGTGGGGGAAATATCCTATGTGTTTTAAATCACTATCTTGAGTAATTTTTCACAATGTAAAATGGAAGGCTCATTTGAAGAGGAACATCCATTGATTTTTTATGAACTTAAAATGATGCATGTTAGTTACATCCATCCATGAGTGAAGAAATCATCAACTCAATTTTTTAAAAATGGTGATGTCGTTTTACATGTACACAATATCTAAAAACACCATCAATACAAGACATGTTAGGTATACCTAGCACCAAGTTTTTGAACTCATTTGTTATATATATGTAGTTCAAGTATCCAAATCCTTCATGATAAAGTTTTCTCAATGAGTCAACATGAGAAATTCGTATGTCCTTAATTATACTTAAATCCATAAAACACATAGAAGTGTGAGCTATGATCAATACCGCCATAGGAAATCACCATCTCTATACTATGTAAATCTCCCATTTATAGAATAAAAACATTGATATATATGGAAAGAATATTATTGGAGATACTAGGGAAAAAAATTACATCATTAATGAACCCATCCTTAATATCATAGCAAGAAAGTTGTCAAATATGTATGCCAAATGAAAAATAAAATAGATAAAATATTCCATTCTTGGAATACATCAATATATAATATTCTAGGTATACCAAGTGGCTCAGCTCGTTGTTTAATGACCTATAAAAATTTTCATGGTCTTCTACATCTAGTCTCCATTTTTGGGTTGACCACTTTTAGTATGCAATTTTAACCTGTGTGATTAT
Source organism: Taxus wallichiana var. yunnanensis (assembly GCA_018340775.1). Taxonomy (NCBI): domain Eukaryota; kingdom Viridiplantae; phylum Streptophyta; class Pinopsida; order Cupressales; family Taxaceae; genus Taxus; species Taxus wallichiana. Next base: position 198,475,914 of record CM031242.1, read on the forward strand.
GTGATGGGTGTAATGATACGCCTTTTTCAGTTTATAGTCAATAAAATGAATCCCACTTTGGAGGGATTTCAATTGTCATAAATATGTTCCCTACACTACAACAGAGCCGAAGTATAAAATATTATCTCCTCACTTTTTATTTCACATGTTAGCTTTGTTCTCTCTTACATGCAAGCGTAACTAGAAGTACTCCACTTTCTCAATATTTTATTCTTTGATAATGAGTGCAAATACATCACCTACAACAAAATGCAAATAAATATTCAATGATATGTATACTATAAATTATACATATAAATTCAATGATCAATTATACAATCCTATTAAATAAAACATACCTTGTTTAACTAGTCCGAGATATGTGGTCATGATCGGGTGAAATCAATGGAACATATTTAAAACTATCATCATGATCATATCCATATGTGGCATCCACAACTAAAGGAACTTTCTTCCACTCACCTACATACCCATGTTTTTGACTATTGCACTTTGAATATTATTTTTTCATGCATTCATAACAAAAACAAGAATAATCACTTATATAGATTGTCCAGTTATTACTATCCATAGTCATCACAAAGTACAAAGACCTAGAATTAGGAATCTTTTCACATCCATAACTTTTCCTTTAATAAATACCTTTAATTAATCATGTAAAAAAATCAATAAAGTTTAAAACAAACATCAAAATTAATAATAAAAAAATTAAAGTTTATAACTTGTAGTCAATAAATCACATCAAGATACATATATTTTTAAATGTGCATACATGTTATCTCCCAAAACACTCTATGTGGGGTTGAAGCCTATGAGGTTGAATCCTGAATTGCAAAATGTTTCTTACACCATTCAACAACGGTGTGGGCATCAATCAATCGATATCCCTCATAATCAAAGATTTTTTATTTAAAGCACATTTTATGCATGCACCCGCATCATTTTGTTCTCCCTTCCATGACCACTCTAAAAAAAACTCCATAAATGAGGTATTTTTTGATGACGATGATAGTGACTAAGAGCAAAGAAAGGGTGAGAGGATTTGAATTGTGATGTGCAACCATCCGACCAAAAAAATGTTTATCTATTTATACTCCTCGCTGATGAAGATATTGAAAGAAAAAACCAAAATAATGTTGTACAAAGTGGGTGTCATGTTCCTTGTCATCACTTATATATAAGTGATACTCCTTATTGATCACTCACTTCACATATATACTTTCAACCCCACCCAAATCCAATTATGAGTGCCTATAAAATAATTGAACCATGATGGTAACCTAGTCGGTATGATAATACTATGTACTGAATCTCTTTTTGATGATAAAATGAGTAATTCTCAACAAAATCAACCACGAACAATATGGAACCAATAGGGAATGTGTCTCTATTATTCTTTAATTGTGCATCATGCCACTTTGCATAGTGATAATGTTTGATGTATGGACTAATTAAACTTCAGAATATTTTCATGAATGCAACAATGGGGATTTCCTCTTCTACCAAATCCAACCTGGTTGCATCCTTTCCAAGATGTTTTGAATATTTTATGTATTTGAACCTACAAAATCAATACATAATGGAAAAATTGTCATATTAATTTATAGTAAACATAAAAATAAAAATAAAAGATATACATCCAAATTAAAAAAATATTTATATATTTTTATTTTCTATTAATCACCTCTTACAAGCCACCATTTGAACTATGTCCAAATCTTCATTTGTTTCTGGCAATAATTTCAAGTCCCCACACTTGTCACATACACCTTTGATGCAAGTCATACAATCATCGACATGATCATCGGATATTGTGCAAATAATAGAAGCTATGAATTCACTGACACATATAGAAGGGGCATTTTTATAACCATTTGATGCTTCTCGTAACTTTCTATACACTGAAAAAACATAGATTTTGAAATACATTAATTTTAAATCACATCTCAAAAAATAAAATTTAATCAAATTTCTATATATATATATATATATATATATATATATAAATGAAAGCACACCTCAATATATATGTAATATAAAAAAATTGTACACGATAGTGATAATCAAACTCAATATGATAAGCGCAACAACATGTGTCGAGGACTTTATCAGCTCGCACATACCAAGGCTTCAAATTCTCAAACATTCGTTGTCCTATCTTAACATATAGATGTTCTTCATGTAAACTTGATGTACATATTATGTTGATTTATTTCGAGCCAATGTTTTATATGTTCATCATAGTTATTGTGAGCTATCATGTGTTTTAAAACATCCCTCACATTTGGAGAAGGACGAGTCCTCTTAGTCTAAAAATTAGAAACTATCTTCACAATATTATCCTCTATTTTATTAGAACATGGATTTCTACACATTAGTGCCCAATTTTCTTCCACAATAGAATTATCCAATGTCTTCCTCCTCTTTTCATACCTATTGACCGTCTTTCTAGATACACCCAATACCTTGGCAACAATGGTAACATGATGATTCTTTGTCATATCTTCACTTACAACTGAAGTTAATATTTCTCTATGAGAAATACTCTTATCAGTAGACCTAGTTTTTGTACCCAAAGAACTTATTCCTTTAGAAACATTCCCAAAAATTCTTCTTCCATACATTTTGAATTTTCCCATCCAAAATCAACACCCAAAAATTCTAATGTTTCCTTCATATCAACATGATTCAATAATGTAACCAACAAATGTGCTCTAGCAACTATAGTCAAATTAAAAAATTCACCATATATTATCTCTACACTTTTTGTTGTTTTCTTTCATGATAGTGGTTCTTATTGGGAAAATTCTTTTATTTTTGGAAATTCATATTCACCAAGTGTTTCACATTTTTCTTGGGAAGTAATTCCATAACTTTTGTTATCACTTCAGCATATTGTTGCGCATCATGATTTATGTCTGTAAACAAATTTTTTTAAAAAATTAACATACACATGTGATACACCATTCATGAATGATTTAATATATATATAAGAGCTTATTTAGGAACATTAATTTATATTAAAAGATTTTAAGTTGATAAATAAATTACTATCTAGAAGATAAATTACTCTTCTAATTCATGAATTCCTCTTGGATATGAGTACAAAAATGAGTACAACTTTTTCATTTGTATTCCAAGCCTTTTCAAGTAATTTTTGAGTGTGACATAATGATATATTATTGATTATTTTGGTATAAAACCTACTTTACCCTTTTCCCACTTTCCTTTATATTAAGCCTAATTGTTAATATTGTGTTTTGTCATGCTCCCAAAAATATTTTTAAAGAGGTGATTGATCATGATAGTTTGGTACTTTTGAAGTATTATTAACATCTTCACTCTAAAACAAAGGCAAGGTTAGGCTAGTTATCTACTCTTTTAGGTAAGGGCCATGAGTAAGGGTTTAAAGCAAGGTATAATGGTTACCAGAACTAATAGCTCGGGCATTATGGAGGAATATCTCTCACTAGGGAATCAACCACTACAAATGGGGATTAGAGACCAATAGGTCCTACCTTCTAAAAACATGGTTGAGCTAGTAACAAATTTAACATTAGGGAATCACAAAACACCAATTGGTCCCCATATATGCATGCCCAAAACCTATCAATAAAGGGAACATTAGAGCATAGGGGGTCAATGGAGAGAAACATTTATATATCCTAAATGTATAAGGATCCATTAAAATACCAACATGTCATAGCATTCAAACATAACATCATCAAAAGTGATTGCAATATCGATTTACATCAATGCCAAGAAATTTTATGGGATTATAAGGCGCCGGAAAGATTGGGTGTGAGAAATTGATATCAAGAAACAAAAATAAATATGAAAAAATAATAGGGTTATAATCACATAAAAATTCAGTTGGTAAGAAATTACAATGAGTGGTTTTATGTATTCTTGACCAAAATTTTTAATCAAAATCATGAGCGGGTCAAGGGAAATAAGTACACTAGAATCAAGTCAAACCAACAACAACAAAGAATAGAAATACAACATTGCATTTAAGGAAAAAATAATCATAAAAAGATGCAAAAAACACATAACATGGAAGGCATAGACCACCAAGTAGAGATTAAGGATGTTGAAGAAGCTTACAACCCCACAATGACTCCACTCATTTTGTCATCGAAGATCTGTGTGCAAGAACTAATGAGCTTGAAAGAAAGAATAGAACACATGGAAGTAAGGGGGAAACTAGAAGATGTTAAAATGGAGGAGATGATAATTGTCACACAAAGGCTAAAAGAAGAAAATAACATGCTTAAAGAACATGTGAAAACTATAAAATATCACGAATGTTGGATAGTATGAATGGTACACCCTAAATCAAGCCATCCACTCTTCAACAAAATCCAAGGTAGGGGATGAAAAGGAAAGTACAATACAAATAAAAAAGTGTGAGAAACACTTCACAACATAGAAGAGCGAGAAAATGAGCTATAAAGAAAGTTAGAAGAGGCTAAGACATGCACACAAGTGATAAAAGAACCATTAGGAAAGCATCAGGAGTTGATAAAGAGGCGATTCAAGAGTCAAATGATAGAAGAGAGAGAATTACTTGATAATTAGAAAATATAATTATCAAAGGGCTAAAATATTAGGGAGAAGGCTACAATGGAAAGGGAAAATCAAGAAATCAAGTAGAATTAGTAAGATGAGAGATGGGGGAAGGGATATGCATATTCATGTCATAATCGTAAACTATGTGGATAAAGCAAGAGTGCTAAAAAATAAAGGTATGTTGAGAGGATCATGTTTCTATCTAGAGGAAGATAACCTTTTGGCGTTGAAAGAGAGAAATGATGAGTGGGAAAAGGTGAGGCTAGAAAGGAGAAAAGGATAAAAGCATACCTAAATAATGGGAAAACATATATTACAGCTAGATAAAAATAAGTAAATAAGGAATATGACCTGCTTGGGAGCATCTTATGATGGTGAGCTAGAATTTAGAGGCTACCCTTGACAAAGAGGAATTGGTTTAAGGCCCATATCCAGAGATAGATAATTATTTTGAATGGAACACATAAGCACGATGGGTGAAAAATGTCAAATTGTGAAGGATATGAGAAGGTAAGATCTAAAATAAATAAACAAAATGTCAAGGGGTTAAATATAGAGATATAGATTGGAGGAATACAAAGGTTCTTGTTTTTTGGGAGCGACTCGATTATGAGGATTAAGTTAGAAAGGTTTTGGTGGGTATTGAAACAAATCCTCTCTAAGAGGTGAGAGAGGATGTTGAAGATTGGAATTTGATGTTAAATAGAAACTTTATATTTAACTAAGATACCAATTCAACCATGTGTGCTAGAGAGTAACAAGCAATACAAAAACAAAGTAAATGGTTAGATTAATATCTAAATTATATTATCAATGTAGCCAAATTAAAAACAAACCAGATATACTGCGGATAAAATGAACTCCAAAAGAAAATAGATCTCCTTCTTTGTTATCAAATAATGAATTACAATGTTTCCTAAATAGGAAAACAACTCCCAACTCGAGTTGCCAAGTAAACTCTAGCTAACTCTGACTAAATCTACTCTAGGTGGCGGATCGCATGCTTATTCCTACGGGCACAGAAATTTCCATGCATCTTCTACATCCCTAAATTAGAGGAATTTCCAACTTTCTAACTCATAATGCAATTAATAGACTAAAATTAACTAATGCTCAAAAATAGGAAAAAACCGAACTATAACTTAAATCCTAATTTTCGGCCTCAAGATGGCGGATTTAGGGCCAAAAACATGTCACAAACTTGCCCCAGCCGGTAGATCTGGTTTCTACCGCATTCATCTCATTGAAACACGTGGTTTCAAAAACAAACGGACTCAAACGGACACCCGGAGCTCAAGTTATGACCTTGTCAAGTTCCTGCTAATTCTGGTGCATCAATTATTGAGTGGTTGCAATATTTTTACCATGTTTTATATTTAGGGAGATTAGCTAATGTTTTGTTGATATTTCAACAATTAGTGTTTTGGTGAATGATGTTTCTATGTGGAGCCTTTTTTCGTATGGTTGGTTCTTAGGTTGTTTTTGTTAGAGTCTTTTATTTTCACATATATTTTCTATTATTTTAGGTTATGGGATCTTATAAAAACAAGGTTACCTTTACCCAATCTAAAATATATATTAAATCAGATTTACCCTAGAAAGAAAAATAAAATTATGATCTATCAAGGGTTTTAAGTATGTATGTACCAATTTTTGTAGCTTTTTCTTTCTCTATTTGTGCCTTCCATGAATTGATCTTCTAGCACTCTTCTCTACTTTCGGTTCCTTGCTATATTTTTGTTTCTCATTCTTCTAATTTCCCATGATTCCTTCACTTCAATAATTTTCACCTGCACACACAAATTGAGCTAGATATGAATCTAAGAGTAAATTCAATAGAAAACTATACACATGCAACTCTTATTATATAGAAATCTCAATAGAAGTTAGGTTAGGAATTAGGTTATTTTTAATTTCACTTTTTATAACTTTAAAACAACTTTTCTAATTTTAAAACAATTTAAATTTAATATACAATTATTTAATTTTGTAATATATTTTTAAATAAAATAACTATATGTTTTAAAGTTAATTTTATTATATATAAATAATAAAAACTATTTTAAAAATATATAATAACATATTATATTTTTTTCAAAAGTAATTTTAAAAAAACTATAATTGCTTTAAAACTCTAGTTTTAAAAATAAAAATTGTAAAACTAAATTTAAAACATAAAAATTGAACAATATTGTTTAAAAACTATAGTTAAAAAAAAAAATATTACGAAATGACCAAACAAATTAGAAGGAAAACGTACGGGTGGCCTATGGTGCAATTTGGCGGTTAGGGGGTTCACGCGAAGAGGGGTTCACACGAACCCCTTATGTGGCACCTATGTGGCATATTTTGTTGCCAAATCCACTTGGAGGATGATTTTTAAGGCAAAACCTGCCACTTAGGTTCCATGTAATTAGGGTTAACGAATTAGTAAAATTACAAACATTTAACACAAAATTTAGATTTTTACGAGCTTTCTAAAAATATAATTTTCATTTTTTTAAAATTTGTTTTATTTTTATTTTTGCTAACATATGGTATTTTAGGAAAATCAATAGTACACAATCAACCCAATTTGAAAAATAGAAAAATATATAAAAAATAAACTTACTATTTGTTGAAGTCTTCTTCGTAGCTATGAAAAAAATCAATTTCGATATAAATATTAAAAGTTATTGGCATAGACATATGTACACCATTTATTTGAAAATATCTTCACTAAATAATTAATAAAAATATAAATAAAAAAATACAAAAATTTGTGGGGCCTCGATATTCGAATCTTGAACATATATTTAAAATTTCATGGTGAAAAAAATCATTTTTAAACACCACCAGGGGACATGCCATTCCTCTTTTATAACATAAGAAATGATGTATGAATAAACTTGAAAAACACCATTTTTTTGCTAAAAAAATTAAAAATTATACATGTATTCTACACTCTAAACACAACATTTCGTTAGTTTGTGGAATTTCATGAATATGTATGGTTTTGTGGCTATTACCTTTGGAAAATCAATGAAACTGAAAATTCATGTTTATAAAGGTACAAAACATACAAAAAAGTGGGACATTTTATTGTGCTTTGACCCATTGTTCTTCTATACATGGATATACGATACAAATGAAAATGTTTAAAGTAGTATCCGGTAAGGTTGAGAAGGTAAATTTCACAGGGTTGTTGTTTGATAACATTGTATCATCAACAAGGGTAAGGTTAAGAGAAATTGTAGTTTCCCTACTATAAGAAATAAGGGAACGATTTAGTAGGGATGTTTTACTTGAAGCAATGGATTTAGTAAATCCCACCTATTGGAATAGTGTCCAAAATGAAATATTTTTGCAAGAAGACTACCACAAGAGGTTGACTACATTGATTCAACATTTTTGTAAGCCTATTGATATCAATGGAACGAATATTCTAGGTATTTTAAACAAGGATAGTTTGATTGATCAATCCCATGAATTTTCCTCTACAATGATTGAACAATTCAAATGTTTGGATAATCCCTTAGAGTGTGGAGCAATAACCCACTATGGAAAAAAATTGGGTTAAGTACTAATTTATAGAAAACTATGTTCAAGTTTTTATCATTGGCTGAGCTATGTCAAACAATGATTTTGGGTTCAGTTGAAGATGAGAAAAAATTTAGTGTCTTGACCTTTATAAAGTAAGAATTGAGAAACAAGCTTGACAAAAATTTGGAATTTTTTTTAGAATTTACACGTCATGGTACGAAGTGGATAACTTTCCCTATGGCAGGGATTTGGTAGTATGAAGATTATTAATGAAAGGAGAGGGGCTGAAAATAATGGCATAAATACAACAGATAACCCTATTGCAGCAATTGATTGTCAACAAAGTGAGAGTCATAGATCTAGTCAAGAAAATGATAGAGATGATCCACCATCAAATTGGAAGCTTCCATTTGTGGATATCACATGATATAGATGTTCATATAATAATTAATATATTCAAATATTTAGTATATTTTTCGATAATATATTTTTCCTTATTTGTTTTTTTTTTTTAAATTGTGTTGATTTGTAGTCTTAGGAATGAAACTTGAAATACATTGCATTGATTTGTTGTCTTCAGAATAGAAATACATTGTTTAAAAAACACTTATGAGATGGATATCACATGATATAGATGTTCATATAATATATTCAAAAACACTTATGTTTCTCATACACCTACAATTACAAAGCATTAACATAAAAGGTTTGTCAATTTTGTGAACCACTATGTATTGAAATGAAAAATAACATTATTCCTCATTCAACTTGCTTGAGACATGCCTTGTATGAAAAAATTGAAGAATGCAACGAATGGAACAATTTTCAAAATTAAATTAATCTTAATTATCTCATCTTCTGTAACATGCTCCACTCTTCATCTATTGGAATTACAATTTGTTGTAAATCAGAGTGATTGACATGTAACTTTGTTAATAATTCATAACTGAGAGTGGAGATTTCATTTATTTTTGTATGAAAACTTACTGACAAGGTTATCAATGGTTTAATGAAGTCAAAAAAATTGTCTCATCTACCTTCTTAGGAATTCAATTCTTCTCTTACATAATTTTTTCTTTCATGTTCTTCTTGAATGCATCCTTCTTAATGAATTGTTGTATTTTTTCTGAAGGCATTGGAAAACCAAGCTTTATGAAATTTTGTACCTTTCTATACAACTCCTGTAACATTCTTTGACACTTATTCAGAAATTCCTATGCTTTTCCTAGCATCACACACTTTGAATGATAGATGATACCTTTATTGAGGTATCAAACTGGTTTTGAATTCCTCTGGATGCTAGTTCCGTGTCATTGAATTTTTAGATAGCTTCCAAAAATTTCCTTGGTGTATCCTCTCTTGAGGCCATCACTTTTCTACTTCCAGTTACATATTCACAGAGATTATTAGAGATACCCTACAGATCAGCCATGAATTCAAAAAATCTAATCAAATCATATTTTTTGGTTTATTTTCCCCCAAACATTATCCATCATATTAATCACTACCTTTTTATAAAATTTGGATAGTTTGGTGTTGGAAGATTGTATTTCCTTTTGTGCTTTCACCATCTCATGTTGTAATATTTCATTTTATTTTCTCTCTTCCTTCTACAATATTTCCTTGACTTTTCTCTCTTCCTCTAGGCTATGTTCCCATTTTTGGCATTTTATTTCTCTTCCTTCAAAATGTCTTGTAATTATCCCAATGTTTATTCTAATATATTATTCTTAATTGTCATTTCTTATAGCTTTTTCTTCACTTATTCCAGTTCCACTTGTGCTTGTTCATTCACAACGAATGTAGTCATAGAGGCAGATGTTTTATCCTCTTCTCCAACTCACTAGTCTTATTAATTACCACTTTTCTGTTTGCTTTCTCATTTTCAGGGTATGCTTCTAACTTTTGAATTTTATTATTCAAATTGTTGTTTTATCTATCTGAATTTAGAAATGTTGTGTATACCACATCATTGCTCCTTTGTGATAAATTTATTTTTCATAAGATTTCATTTCGGTAAAATCCATTTAAAGGGCGGATACATCGTAGTCACTAGAAACCATTTGATTATCTGATTTTACAACTTTGGGAACAACATAGATGTATTCCGTGGAATTTTTGTCTAGGTTATATGTAGGAAATACCCTCATTGTGGCGGGATCGAAGTTATAGTATCCTGTAGCATTTTATTCTTAATTATTTTATCTCTTTTTGATTTTTGGAAAACTCAACTAAGTAATTAAAACTGAGGTGTTTAGAGGAATGATCTACTTGAATGGAGGACTTATCCCTCGGTAGGGGGAGTGTGTAATTCCTCCTCAAATTCACGTTGATCATCATTACTTACCTCTACGGGTTGCACTTCATCCCACAATCTGTAAGTAAAGCGCATCTTACGGAATAGAATCATACTCTGAAACAACTTTTAGATCACCTAGGTCTTGCCTCATAGACCAAAAGGAAGTTATTTTTACCTTGTCCAATTTTTATCTCACAAAACATGATCTAGATGATTTTTCATCTTTTTAGAGGAGGAATTTTTATCATCTTTTACATAAAAATTGTCATATTAATAATCATATGCCTCTTTTTGTGGAGGAAATCCAAAAAAAATTGTTGAAAACTAATTCATTTCTCGATAAAATTTTCATCCATTAAGTTTTTACATCATCCCGGGAGTTCTTATTTTTCAATTTTTCTATGGGGGTTTACTTTCATGTTGAATTTTAGTGGCAGATTTCTTGTTCACCACTACCCTTGCTTTAATCACCTCACATGGGTCATACAGCCAATGAGGGTAAACATCAAACTTTAAAAAAAAAGAATGTGCCACATTGAATGATTTTCTCTCAAATGTGAACCCTCCACATGAAAATGGTAAGGAAGGAAATATGCTCCTCTTTTGTTGAGTAACAAAATACAGTTTATCTATGCTTTCCATCTATCATATATATTCCAAGGTAAAAACCCTCTCTGTCACATGTATTAGAAATTTTTAAGGTTTTACTCCTAATCCATAAAACTTTAGCACAATATATTCCTCCATGAAGTACCAATCAGCTAACTATATTTTGATCCTAGTTGAATGCAATCTCTACATGTAATAGGAAATCTAGGAATTTTACTTTTGAAATTGCTTGATAAATTAGAGTCCAAAAGTAGTCCACAAATTGATTTTAGTCCCTTTGATTATCAAACATCCTTATCTTGGGGGTCCACTCAGTTAATGGAAGAAACACTTTTGGTTGGCCCTCAACATCATTGTAGGCCTAAATTGTAAGCTTGTTTCTTGCAAACCATTCAAAAAATTGCCATAGAAATAAATAGTACAAGTAGGTAGTCAACCTAAAGGACTTAGCATCAGATCCTTCTTTGATTGTTAAGAATTTTTATGCATAGATTCTACAATGTGCTCAACAAATATGTATGCATAAGGTGGAGAAACAAAATGGATATTATATACCATTTTGAGGAGGGTTACATCCACTTTCTCATCACTATCGAATCCAAGGAAAAATAATAGCATAGAAATGGTATCCCTAACCCATGGTTTAAACATCACAACTATATATGGAGGATTCCCTTTTGGTATTGTTCCATCAATTGTTAATTTTTACAAAAAAATCATCTTTGGCATTTTGAGTGGTGGCATGATAATCATTAGCAATTTTTTCTAGGTTTATGCTGATGGTTCCTAATATTTACTTTCAAACCCCAATGCACAACCAATATTTTCCTCTGTAATGGACAACATTTCTTCTCTGGTGCCATTTACAACAATTGCTTTATTTTTCCCATCATAATTTTGGGCACAGAGAATGAAAAATTTAGGGTAGGGTAAAACCTCGTGGAGCATCATGTGTCCTAATCTAACCCCCCATGTTATCCAACCTTGATGGGTTCAAATGTTTATTTTCATTTTCCTTATTCTCATATATGTATCTAAGCTGTGAAGTTCTTGTGCCAATTACAAGGATCATAAATATCATGATATTCATTAGTAAAACCAGGGGTTTTAAGCAATTTGGCATATGGGATTTGGGTTTTACTTTTATTTTGGGCTCTTGTGGAAGTAGACATGATTGGAATTTTGATTCTAGAAACCCTCAACCCTAATTTGTAAACCCTTATATTGAAATATTTCAAAGTGAAGGATTATACAATGCTACTTATAAAAATATAATATTTAAATAATCAAATGCAGGATGACACTTACTCGGAAAAATGAATATTTTGAGTTTTACATGGTCCGCAACTTCTATGAATATATTCTTCCTTCAGTTGTAGTATACCTTCCATATTCTAGAAATAGAATGTTGGACATTAAATATCACCTCGCAAGTAGTAGCACATCACTATAAATGATTATGTCTTTCATTATAGATGTAAAATTTAGTCTCTTTTAAAATTCCATTCAATGGATGACAGTTGTCACTTCGTTAGGCCTATTTCGGGCACTTCCATTCGAAATGTGAGTGTGTCAGGCCTTCATCTCGGAATAGAGTCTGTGTAATTGATCTTAATATATCAAATGATGCAGAATATTTAAAATAATGTAATAAAATCATACTTCACATCATGTATCCATACGTGTAACGTATCTTAGTGTCTATACATGGTAACATCACATGTGGAGTGGCCAAGTGTCACCCATTCCGGGAAATAGAGTGTAAAGGTATGAAAAAAATCCATGATGTCTTGAATTGAATATCATACGACCATGTGGCAAGATTCTAGGCCTCCTCAAGGCAAAGGCATTCCGTGGAATCCAAGCCCACGGAATGAACCGATTGAATAAATTTTTGAGTCTCTGGTGTCGGTGAGGTGAGGTAGAGTGACACTAGAAGTATGGTAGTAGGGAGAACATATTTCAAATGAAAATATCAGTAACCAATCACAAGATGCCACATGTCATTTTCTTGTTCCTTCGAGTGGCCAAGTGTAACCCATTCTGGGAACCTGAGCATAAAGGCATGCAAAATAATCCCTAACACACAGAATTGAATATTAGATGACCATGTGGCGGGATTCCAAACCTCCTCAATGTAAAGAAATTCTATAGACTCCAACCCCACGAAATGGGCGATTCAATAAAGTTTCAAGTTTGTAGTGTCGGTGAGGTGAGGTGGAGTGGCACTTTGAAATTGAGGAACACATTTCAAATACAATCTAAGTGACTAATTAGAATCTTCCACATGTCATTTTCTTGTTCCTCCACGAGTCCCAATATGTAAATTTTCAAATGACCATAACTTTCGATCTGCTACTCTAATTCTTGTAAAATTGGTCTCGTTGGAGAGGTCTCCTCGAGCCCTTTAATTTTGCATCATCATATTCAAAAATTAATGAGTTTAGGTGGAAAAAGGAAATAAAAATATGAATTAATGGGACTTAGATATGAAAAGATAAGAAATATGAATATCTATGGGAATACGTGGAGAATCAGGAAAAATGGTGTATTAAATCTACATTAGTTGTAAAATCCATGAGTACTAGTAGGAAGTAGCTCGAAATGAAGTCATATAATGATTATAATTTATGATAAATGATTTATGAGTGGCCCACCACCCGGGGTTAGTAAATACATTAAATAAAAAATTGTGTCACACATTTTTCATTAATGTAGCTTCGCACGAATATAATAAATATTTGCTGAAATATAATTTTTATCCTTACCATAAACCTTTTCAATTAGTTACACTTACATGCGATTCAACGCCAAATACACTTTTCTATTTTATCATATTTCGTATAGATTTGAATTAAATACATTAGTGTTTTGATCTTGTAAATGTAGTCGTGGTGAATTGTATATAAGGACAAGTTAGCTCTCTCTCTCTCTCTTCTCATCATGTGTTACTTAAGCTTTAGAGTTTCCCATTAATATCATCTATTTCTATTTACCCGAGTCAACTTGTGACCCACTATGGCTTACATTCCAGGGAGATTATTACATAAAATATGTTATGTCTGCAATGTTGAATTATACTTCATCAATCATGTCTTAACCTTGCCTAATCCCATGGATTCAATGGAGGATTTTTCTTTTGTTGACAGTGTTTGTTTTTTTTTCTTACTAGGCTAGCTAATATTACCCCTATTGGTCAGATAAGTTTTTACCTTTCTACTTGAATTAACAAATCCGACCTCGAGAAGACATGGGGTTTAATGATACCCATAAATAATGGATATTGATGCTCGACATTGATAGAAGTTGCACTTCATCCAAAAGTGTGTACAAGTTCATGTCCGATAAAGAAACCTATACTCAAAGGCACTAAACAGAATGAATTAGATAGATAGATAGGAAATTTTCTCGGTAAAGGATGATTCTAAGAATCCAAAGGGCTTCCTCAAAGGATGTCAACTTTCTTTATAAACAATCAAGTGAATTGTAATGGATAAACAATAAATGATAAATAAATACAAAAAGATAGATACAAAAATATCTGGTAAAGATGACTAGAATTCAAGATCAAATGGTAGGTCATGTTCAGCTTCAAATTTGGCCCACTTAAGTGTGAATGCAATTTGTACGTGTTTGAAATAATCATACCAAAAGTATACAACTTTTTGTTCAATGTCATGTAAGAATTCAATCTTATCTTTGATGTCTTGTTTGGATTCAGAAAATTGGATTGCCAGAGACTCAATTCATGAATGATGTTAAATTGTTCCCAATAGAAAGGTTGTTTGACTATTGGAAGTGAGTGAATGCTTGTGATTTCATGTGATTGACCACCAATTTCCATCTAACAATGAGCCATGCTTAAAAACATGTTAGAAGCAACATGGTTTGATAAAACAGATAGGAAATACTAGATAAAAATTGATAAAAGTTGACAAAGGATAAATTTGATAGGAATCATTGGTAATTGGGCCAATCACTAGCAATTTAGGTGATTTTTGACAATTTGATAAAATTGAATGTTTAAGGTTTTTGATTTATATTTTAGATTGATTTGAAAGCTAGATATGACTAATAAAGGAAAATTAAAAATTGAAAAATTACGTTAAATCAAAATGAAGCTAAAATATGCCTCAAACCTTGTTTGAGGATGATCTTGTGATGATTGACATGAGTCTACAAGTTGAATGGTGAAAATTTGATCCCTGAAGCTCTAAAATGACTTGAAAAATCTTGATGATGATTCACAATAATGATTGATGATAACTTGGATGTTATGGAGCTAAGTGATGATGTGCAGGATGTTGGAGAATAATGTTGAAAGTGAGAGCTTGAGGTTTGAAATTGAGGATCCTGGAAAGAGGATGAAAAAATTGTATTTATAATTGTTGGAAATTACTTGAATCACTTGGTGATCTAGATTTTTCATATTTTAGGTGAAAAAGTGGTTAAAACCACTTCCAAAATGAAGTTGTTTAGTTTTGGTTTCAGGTAAATAGATTTTTAAGTTTTTGGGGATGAGTTGTGATGGTTAAGGGGTTATAAAATGATTAAGTATGATTTGTCTTTATTTAATTTTTATTTTTAGGTGGTTTTAAATGGTTGAATGGGATTTAACAATTGTAGAAAGGATACTTATGTGTGGTAAATATAATAAAGGAGTTATGACTTAGGATAAGGTGATTTATGAGTGTAAATGATAAATTGGATTAATAAGTGATGAAGAGGATGAAGGGTGCAAATTTTTGGTGTCTACATTTTCCCTTTTTGTCTAGTAGTTTGACGTCAAAAAAGTTCTAGACAAAAAAATGATGAGTTGATTTTTATGGGTGATCCCCCTCAAAATGGGGTGACTACAACACAGTGTAAGGAGCACAAGTTTGATAGGTTGGTCTGACATGTGTGACATGTGTTTCATTAAAAAAGTTACCACATTCGAAGGGTACTAAAATGAGGTATATTACCATGGGACCAAGTGATAGGGGAACCAAGGGTTTGATGCCCATGGACATATGATCCATTAAGGTAGGTTGAGATGATGGGGATTTCAAATCATGGGGGGCTAAAAGTCTCATGTCCCATAGATGTATGACATATCCTGATGTTAATTTGATTGTTTGATGTTTAATATTTCAAGGATTGGGGTCCTTTAAAGGAGGTGACATGCTTTGAAATATGTGTTAAAGTGTTTGATATTGACAAAATATGGATGAGGGGTGTAAAGTATGTTGAATTGCTAGTGATTAGGACAATCGTGCTGATTTTGGATAAATCACTTTGGCGAGTAAGTGGATCATCGATTGAAAAAGTAATTTCCAACAATTATAAAAATCATTTTGGAAAACGACCCCACACGACTAGAGAGTGATAGCGAAGAAAACATGGTGGAATCCTCCAACGTAGGAATAGGAAACCTACATTGGTAGAGGTAAGTCTAATTTTTTTTTTTCTTGAATTTGTTTCAATTTTTATTGTTTCAATAGATTTTAGGATTTTGTAGAATATGGTAGTATACAAATTAAATGGGAATGGGAATCACCGACAATTCATGCGATCATCGGCGATTGATATGAATCACCGATGATTCGACTACTTTAGTTGAGTTGATATTTTTAGTGGTGGTCTTAAGTTTTATGAATTTTTTTATTGTTTTGATGTTTGAAAGAATGTGTTATAGTGTTTTATTTTGTGTTTTTGTATGTAGGTGGACACAAAGTTGACGATCCATGACTAGATCCCTATTATCTAGGATGAGGTATGGGCTAACATGTAGATGAGGATTGGGAGCATGTGGAGGTAGTGGGTTTTGGAGGGATGAGACACTACAAGAGAGTGCATAGGTGTTGGGGTTTGATGTTAGCATTGATGGAGAGTTGAAATATTTACATCTCGTATTTTTGGTTACCCACAGGGGAGATGACTATTACGTTGGAGGATGTACATTGGATCATGATACTTGTCGGTGTGAGGAGAGGTTATATACAATATTGAAGAATCGAGAGACTAGATGTTATACAAAGATTATACGAGGATGATTTGGATGACATGAAGTATGTTTCAGGAGGGTTTGCATATCAAGGCTTTATATTTTCTATCAAGATATGGATGTACGAGGTTGATTATGATGATGATGGCCATATCATGTTTTTCCTACCTAATTCTAGAGGAGGTAGGTTTCCTTATATGATGATTGGGGTTATAGCAGAGATGATGGAGCATCAGATAGCATTTGAGTGGGCACCCACTTTACTTGCTTATACATAGAGAGAGTTGTGGGCCTGGAAGGCTCACAAGAGGTATGAGGTTGATATTGCTTTCTTATTACAGTATTGGGCATACGAGCATATATACATTTATCATCTATAGGGTTTTCCATGTGGGATAGGAGATGGACATATGGGTTTCATGAGATGGAGACAGGACATGGTTAGATCAAAGAGGAAGAGGAATGTGAGTTATTACAGAGATATGTTGAGTGGATTACATATTGGAGATATCATATGGATACCATGATTAGAATTTCATGACTAGCCTAGGTGTGAGCACAAGCTTGTTGGTACATAGCAAGACGCATTGGTATAGGTGAGGAGAGGGGTTGAGTATGATATGATTCAATTCAGTTGTGTTAGATGTAAGTTTGGATTCGTATAGGATGTGCCACGAGGATCCATTACAATATAGACAAGAGGAGGGAGATACAGAGACTCTTGAGGAAATTTTTGGCAAATATTTTATCATTATTGACAAGTTTAGGGCCATGGGCCTAAATGATGAATGAAATATAGTGCCTATTGATGATACAGGGGTTACACCTGAGTAAGGACCTTGGTGAAATCAAGAATTTAGAGAATTTGAGAGGAATCAAGTGGTAGAGCAAGTGAGGAGAGTGTGTGCTCAAGTTGAGGGAGCACATGAGACTATTTATATTAGTGATGATGAGGGTGAGGAGGAGGAGGATGTAGATGGGGATTTGGCAGCTCGAGTGTCGATTTGATAGCCGAATAGGCCATGGTGGAGGTAGAGAGAGATAGTGCTAGGAGAGAGAGAGAGAGAGAGAGAGATGATCGATGGGATTTTGGAATGCATTGATTTTGGAGCGGGATAGCATAGTGATTGAGAAAGATGGGCTCAGATTCAATTGGCTCAATGTGGTTGTACATAGGGTTATACACCATCATTAATGAGATTCTTTGAAGAAGGACCTAGGTATAATAGGATCTTCTATATCAGGTGTAGATTTGATAGCTCATGCACAAGCTAGTAGCTAGATGGGAGAAGCACCTAGTGTGAGTTTAGGTAGCGTGGGTTAACCATCTAGGAGATTGGATGGAGGAGATAGTTTTGATAGAGGAGCTAGTGGTGGTGATGTAGGTGCTCAGGGTGGTATTGGGAGTGTTATCCAAGTTAGTGATTTTATAGATGACATCCATTTTACTAGATAGAGATGATGTATATATTTTTTTGGAGATTTTGATGTATACAAATCTTTATGAAGCCCTCGATATGATGTACTGAGACTCTTTGATGATGTATTCTAGAATTTTATTATATATATATATATAATGATGGTTTGTTCTATTTGTTGATGTCATGATGGATGATTTGTGTGATTTTATGTGTGTTGGATTATGACAGATGTTGACATGTGAGTTTAATGTAGATGTATAGATATAGAGATAGAAAATGTTAATTTAAAAATGTTTAAGTATTCTTATGAAATGTGATCTCATGATGGATTTTATCAAAATATGACTAATGAGACAGGGTAAAAATGAAATGATTTCCTTGATTGGATTTGATACATATGTGATGGGTATGGAAAATGTGAAATCATTTGCACTTGTAGCCTTAGCAATAAATATTAAATGAGATTATCAATGGGTAGTTACACAAGATCTTAGTCAAAGGGAGGAATTATTCAGTTATACCTTCCTAGGACATGAAAGGGGTTTATGTATGTGTAGATCAACATGGGATGAGGGTTCTTCTCTTTAATTATTTTATAGAGACATTCCCTAGCTTTACATATTTTACTTTAATGTATATTGATCGATGTGGGAAGTTTACTGTAATGGGAAAGTTGATCAATGTGAGAAGCTTTTCTATGATCTTTTTGACATTTTGACATTTTGAAGGGTGATCAATGTGGGAAGACTTTTTACATGGGTATTCATCCTCCAAGGGTATGGTCTACATTTTTATTTTCAATTTTTACAAGATATTCATCCTTGAGGATCGGTCTATGTTTTAGTATGGTAGTTGTCCTTGAGGATCGATATACTTTTATATGATTATATGATTTTTGATTTTTGAATAGCTATCCTTCAAGGGATCAATCTATTATATTTGATTTTGATAAAGAGCATCCATAGATATTTTTGATTTTATTTCAAGTTGAGGGTAAAACCCTAATATACCATTTTAAGAAGGGGAAATATTTATATATGTGAGCTACACATGTGTGCCCCATGTCATGTTTTCAGTTGATACAAGGTTAGATGGATGTAATGATTGTGGGGTTCCTACGAAGGAGGAACTTATCCATAGAAAAATATAATATTAACATAGCCATGGTGCTCATATTTAAGGTGTATTTAAGGATAGTGATGGAAAGAACCACATGCTTTCAAATCATTACTATGATAAGATGGATGGTTAACGAAGGGATAAGATCTTAGATGTAACTATTGTCATGATGATCAATCATTTAACAAAGTAGAAATGACACAAGTGAAAATAATTCAAAGGTTCCTTTTCAGGTTCACCATCAAATGAAGCAATGCAATACACTCTTGATCTATACTTATGAGTAATGTCATATGGACCGTCTAATTAGGGGAAAACTTTCCACATTTACTTCATTCTAGTGTAGTGACATTTTGATTTTGATTGAGAACAAGATAAATAATTTTAAAGTCACGTTATTTGACATGTTTATGGTAGGCTCATTTGACACATTCTTGATAGACTTGATGATGTTCTAGGGCCATTAAGCATTTTTCATCTAATAACTCAAGTTGTGCTAAGCGGTCTTGTCAATATTCTTCATCAGGATAAAATCCTTAAGTGATACATGGAGTGAAGGAATTTAGACATCAATGGGTAGGACATCCTCAAATCCTTAGACAAGTGAAAAGGGTGTAGCACCTATAAGAGTACAGCTACTAGTTTGATAAGCCCAAAGAGCAAACAGATTTGGAGATGTCAATTCTTGCTGTGTTGTCCATTGTTTTCATGAGGATTTTAGTGAGTGTTTTATTAGAGACTTCATATTGGTCATTTTCTTGAGGATAATATGGTGATGAGAAGATGAGTTTGATGTTGAATGTGTCATAGAGTTTCTTAAGTTCTTTTTTTTAAGAGTTTCCATTGTATCGTGATAATTTTATGCAGAAACCGAAATGGCATATGATGTATTGATATATGAATTTGGTGATAGGTCCTTATTTAGTTGATGTTGAAGGGATAGCTTCAACCCATTTAGTGAGATATTCAGTAGCTGTGATAATGGAATTATGTTGTTGAGATGATTTAGGATGACTAGTACCGATGAGATCTAACCCCCATTGAGAGAAGGGTCATAAGTCTTGAGCGGGTTGTAAATCTTGATTGAGATATGGATGAAATTTGAATGTATTTGAAATTTGATGCATTTCTTAACATATGCACAATATTCCTAATTGATACTAGGCGGTAGTACCCTATCCATGCAAGACACGTTTGGTGATGACATTTCCACTAAAATGACTTCCACAAATACTATCATGGATTTATCCAATTGCTTTGATTGATTCATGATATTTAAGGAATATTAACAAAAAACCATCAAAACCACATTTATAGAGGATGCCACCTATGATGACAAAGCGGGTGGAGCATTGAAGAAATGATCTTTTACCGTTGCATGATAAATAAGAGGGATTTTTAGATTTGAAAAGAGAGTAAAAGATTTGAGTATACCATAAATCAGTTGGATTATTATCAACAACATTGATGGGAGGGAGTTCATTTTGATGTGAAGGGTAATCTAATCTTTGAATGACCATAGATACTTTAGTGTTTTCTTTTGATTTTTCAGTTTCTAGGGGAATGAGAGATCCTAAAGAGGCCATAGTGTCGAAAACTTGTTAGAGGATCGTAGGATGGTTTGGATGGTATAATGATCAAAGGTTTTGAGGAGAAAATAAACATTGGCTTTATATTTCTATAGAATTTTATTCTTATATTAATATACTCCTTTGACCTAGTTGATGACGAGTTGTGAATCTTTGTAGATTTCTAAGATGTGAACACCTAATAGGATAGTGGTGGTAAGGCCCATGATTAAAGCTTTGTATTCTACCATGTTATTAGTGCATTCAAAGTTAATTTTAAATGATAGTAGAATAGGAATTCCCCATGGTGGTATGATAACAACACCAACCCCTCCCCCTTGTTGGAATTTAGATCCATCGAAGAAGAGGGTCATTTTGATAGGAATGAATTCGTATTCATTGAGATTGTTGATAGATTCATTTGGAAAGTGTTTGTGAGGAAGTTTATTTTCATAAAGGGGTACGTCGAAAGTTGGTCTATGATAGCCTATCCCTTGATAGAATTTTTGATATGAACTCAAGGTAAAACTCAGTCATAAGCATAATCCATCAAGTTATGTGGTCGTTGTGATATGGTTTAGAGTGCATGGTTTTAAGTAGATTAAAAGTGGTTAAATATAAAGTGCAACATAGTTTCTTGGCTTTGGTGTAACAAGTTTCATAATCATGAAGTGTGTGAATGATATAGTATACGGCACTGTTCACAACCTTGGTTATCATTGTGAGAAAGCATAGCACCTAGGGCATGTTCTGAAGCATATATGTATAAATAGAATGGCTCCCCCTTGCAAGGTGGTGTAAGCATTGGTGGTGATAGAAGATAATGTTTAAGTTCATCGAAGGATTTTTGACAATTAGAATCCCAATTAAAATCTACATCTTTATGGAGAAGGTGATGGAATGGTTGTTAGGGGTCTGAAATTTGAGATATAAAATGTCGGATGGATTGTAATTTACCTTAGAGGCTGCATAGTTGTTGTTGATCGGTCAAAATATGGCACTTAGCAAAGAAAATACAGAAGGTTCGTGCAAGAAAGAAGAACACATTCAAAGGTGTGAGAGTATCGAAGAGGATCACATGCGAGAACAAAAATAGGTTTGGGACTTAGCCATTTTCATGGTGAGGATCTATTTTTGGAGGTAGTGTGTGGAGCACACAAACCAGATCAAATACTTGCACGACACACATTGGCTATTTTTGGAGGATCAGCTATGAATCTCTTTGTATGGACACAGGCTGGGAATAGATCTACTACTATTAGTTAACTAAAATTAGTCTATTGTTAGTGCACTTGCATGTGTGGCTATTTTTGTAATGGCATGTGGCTAATAATAGCATGCGACCTATTTTTGGATTAGATAAAGTGGTGAAGGGAAAGTCCCCACCCATATAAATATGTATTGAACTGTGTAGTAGAGAGAGAGCATATACGTGTGAGAACTAGGTTATAGTGAGATTATGCTAATAAATATGTTACGCGCATGAGTGTATACTACTGTTATTGTAAGGAAGCTTCTGTGTATTTATTGAATTTAATATAATGGAGATTATGGACTAAAATAAGGTGTTATCATGGTTATAATTCAGCATTGCATGCTTGATTCCATTATGTTTGTCTATTAAGTTTGTTATTCTCTAGATCCACTTCAGAAAGATATATTAGCCATAGATATGACTAACTTAAGTCTTCATCATGCTAACATCCTACAACAGCAACCCTAAAGAGGGGCATGGTACCTTTGCACACTTCAGGTGAGTGCTCAGTCTAGGCTAAGTGATGTGCCAGTGTGCATGGGCTTGTATTGGTGAATTCTAGGCTGCATCATTGGTTTTGTTGTCGGGACCTCTTTTTCAGTTGTTTTCAAGATGGTTTGTGATGAAGACATACTGATTGACCTTAGCAAGTGTTGAGGAGTGGATACATGATCTGGAAGAAGAATATGCGTGGTGTTTCAGCCCTATATCTGAGTTTAACACATGTGTGTGGGTGGAACATAATTTGTATGATAGTTTATATGAGAGCTTCTTCGCTATCTTTCCAGTAGAATTATATGAGTGGTTGATTGCTTATGCATCTAAGAAAAATTAGAGGTATCACACACTTGTTTGGATGCAGGAATAATTTTAGGCCCTTTATGATTTTGATCTGATTTGGACTCACATTGTGGATATATGGTTCCATGGTGTTTTGGATAGTTATATCTTAGAGTAATCGATTTCCACACATTCATGACCAGAGGTAGCTGAATTCTAGTTTTTATGATATCCAAGGGGAGCTTACCTACAAGGCATTTCACTGGAAATCAAGATCCTGATGGTAAATTTGAATTTGGAGAGTAAACCGATGGATAACTAAACCCCACCATGCACGGGGTCAAGATAAGGTTTGGTGAAGGATGGCATACCTAGTGGTAGAAAGACAGAGAGAAAAGGTAACTTAAGTATAATGTGGCACACAAGAGGAAGGTAGAGAAGTAATGAGACATTGCAGAGTGGATGGAATTGAGGAGAGAGATGGCTCGTGAAGTATTTGGGGTCATGAAGGATATATGGATCAAGAGCATTAGGAACTCCCCTATCTAGGAAAGTATGACAGGATCCCTCCTCGGCCTCATCTTTGAAGTGCACCAAACATAGACAACCTTTGCCATGGGTGCACATCTAAATCCACACAGTAACCTTGCCCTTGCACTTGGTTTTCCTATATCTAGTACGAGAAACATTCAACAAGCTTATTCAATCGGTGGGAGAGTAGGATCAAGTCTTATAAGAGGCACAATGATGGTAGTGCAAATAACTTCGTTGTTATATGGGAGTGTAGAGAAGCAACGAGACATTGCAGAGTGGATGGTGTTGAGGAGAGAGATGGCTCGTGAAGGATTTGGGGGTCATGAAGGAGACATAGAGAAAGAGCATCGGGAACTCCCTATCTCGGGAAAGTATGACGGGGATCCCTCCTCGGCCTCATGCTGAAGTTAACTAGCATAGACGACCTTGGCCATGGGCATGCATCGAATCCACCTAGCAACCTTGCCCTTGCTCTTGGTTTTCTAATATCTATTATGAGAAACATTCAACAATCTTATTCAATCGGTGGGATAGTAAGAGCGAGTCTTATAAGAGGACATTATATGCAGCGTAAATAGCTTCATTTTTATATGGGAGTACCTTTTTGGGTGTATCATCGGTCTGCAAAATATAGGCACACTAATTTTTAGACTAACTTCCAGGGAGTAGTAACACTTCGCTGACACTCGCCGAGGTATAATTCAGTTCTACTATTGGGACATAGGGAAGTACATCTTCTGGTCCAACCCCAGCTACATGTTTGGGATCAGGAGGCATATGTAGCTCTAGTTCCGGTGGATCTGGTGGTTCTGGAGGCAGAGGAAACATAGGAGGTTCTAGATCAGGTGGGCAAGGTCCGCACCAACCCCAGAATATTTACATGGAGATGTATCTTCATCTTCCAAAGTATATGGGAATAGAAGACATTGTTGAACATGTGCATATGTGTGAAATACTATGGCGCGCAAAAGGAATCATGGCTTCTGAGCGTAGGGCAAGCCAATTTGCTACTACATTACAAGGGCACGCACATAGCTGGTACAGAAAGTTTGACCCTAATCAGACTTGCATAGACTATACAACTTTAAAAGATGCATTCCTTAAAGAGTTTCACATCCCATGAGTTTGAGTAGAAGAGTATAAGTGCACTCAAGGATATTAAGCAAGGCACTACTAAAAGTGTCGAGAGTATGATGCTCATTTTAAAACACTGTTATCTAAGCTTTCTTATGATATACATGCAAGCCAAACATGCACAATGGTTCATTGGGGGCCTGATTACCCCTTTTAGGAGGGAATTATCACATAAGACATACACTGATTTTCGTGAAGCACTTGAAGCAGCCTTATGCGCTGAGGCGTTAGAAGCATAGATACTAGGGTGAGCCCATTTTTAGAATCATAGATCACAACTATGGCAAAATAGTTAGAGAAACTATCAACAAATTCAGTACATGAGACGTGCACAGGAATTTGGCACATAGATTGTGAAGTAGAAGGTCACACAAAGGATAGTTTTCCTCTCATATCAATCAGTACACTTGTTGTTGTTGGATTATGAGATATGCCATTTAAACCATGATGTTAGTCGTTTCCTATTATTACAACACGCGATAAGGAAAAATGTTTCAAGCTATTGTAAAATTTGTAGGTCCATGACTCATGACATGGAATCTTTGTCGATTGATTTGCGCAGATCCACGATGCTATAGATATTTTTGTATGATAGATAGGAGTTTCAGATAACTCTAAGGGAAAGAATGAGCATCAAGATTGGGATCACAATCAGAACGTTATGATCGAAATGAAGGGCATTTTGAAGGCGGTCATGGTAGAGGTCAAGGATACCGTAGTGGATTCAGAGGATGAGGCCATGGTGGTGGAAGAATTGAGTTCCCTCATGGAACATGTTATACATGCAGATCTCCTGACCACTACAGGAGTGAATTTCCTCAGAATATTACATGTTATTTTTGTGGAAATAACCATAGCTATGAGGAGTTCTCGGACTTGTATGAGCATCTTAGTAAGCAACATAAACAAGAAAACAAAGGCACGGGGATGTTTAGGATACATCACGTGTTTGAAAATCAGTGGATACCTAATTCGGAGAGAGATTCTGAGGCATTACAAGTAAATATCACGACCCACACCGAGGTGACACATGCCAAAGAAATATTGAATCAAAATCCTACCATCACTAAGGAGGAGGTTCTACATGCATGGTACCCAGACCCTGCCCATCAGAAGGAGATTTACTAGGAAACCATGGAAGTTCTTAGGAATATTTAGGGTGAGATACAATACTTAAAAGAGAAATCACAGAAGATGGAATAAAAGAAAGCATCAAAGATGGTCCAAAATGATATAGATGACTTGAGATAAGTATGCAAATTGTTGTGCCAAGAGAATATCATCACACTGTTAGGGAGTTGGTTAAAAGGAAATACTTCACACGTAAGTGTTGAGACTATATGTTAGATCCTACATGTGAATCTCCCCCCTCATAGTCTAGATTATGACAAGGAAATCACTCAATGCCATTATGGATGGGTGGCTATTGAGTAATATATTGATTGATACAGCGTAGAAGTCAATGTTCTTACCTTAGACGTATGGGTATAAATGGGGAGACCTCCATTACAGTCATCCTCTAATGTATTGTTCATGGCTAATCGGACCAAGGTCACTCCCATCGTATTTTTGAAGGATGCATCCATTACCATACAAGGAGCCAAGTTCACTAGAGATTTTGAGGTTTTAGCACTGGAAGAGTTGGATAGCTTCCCATCTCTATTGGGGCATCCTTAGTGCTATGCAAATAATGTTGATCTTCGGTTCAACAAGGGTTATATCAGTTTTGAAAACAAGGAGGAAAGAGTTATTATCCCTTTAACAGATGGAAAATCTATGCCCTATGTTGATCCCTTAAGTGAAGAATATCTGAATAGGATTTATGTATGCACCATCCGAGATCTAGAGATACTTGAGCTAACTAAAGAAGGAATAATTTAGTGGGAGGATGCATAGTATATTAGCGATAATACAAGTGTTTCTTGTGATTATTGGGATCATAGCACTTATGAGTTGGTAGGGCATGAAGTCAAGAGCATATTTCCTAAGGGAAGAAAACCGCATTATGTCAGGAGGATAGGTAACAACTCGGTACCTTGTTACACCAAAGAAGGAGATCCTATGGTATTCCTATGCACCATGGAGGAACAGTGGATAGAACCTGCTAGAAAGAAGAAATATGCTAGCATATACACTACATGGGATAGTAGCATGTTGGTGGGTGGCCCACAAGGATAATCTTGTAGGATGGAATGAAATTAGGATTTCTCTTGCTACTAGGTTCTTCAGAGCAATGTACCTACTCAAATCTACACTTATCATGGTAATCAACTTGTTCAGCACCACGTTCAAAAGTGTGAGAGAATCTGGACAGAAGGGAAGGAATATTTACCACCATCACTATGGGTGCACAAGTTTTATTCCACTTTACAAGTTTGTGTGTGTGCTTTGTATGTATATATAGAACTCCATAGAGATTGGAAATTGGTAGGATTTAACTTCAAGAATGGCCGGACATTTTACTTCTTCTCTACAAAGCCTTCGGTGGAAGAAGCATTAAAAATCATAAAGTGATTAACTATGGGAGATAGTGTCAAGGCTGAAGAAATCCTTCAGGAGTTATTGGAGGAAGGAAACCCAAGATCGCATCTTGTTGAAGAAATAGAGGCCAATTCCACACTACTTTAGCATGCTTTCCTTCATAAATAAAAAGGAAAAATGGTCTACTTAGTGGATGACGAAGGAGTAGAAAATCTAGATGTAAACCATTCAAAAGGTAGGCGTGAGGTATTAGACAATGTAGATAAGACCATGCGCACTTATCATGAACTTATGAAGACAAATAAGGTGAATATTAGATCAGATGTTGAGCATAAGGAAGTCATAATTGGAGACTATTGGTCAGACTATGAAGTGGAAAAAATCATAGAGTTACTAAGGGATTATCAGAACTTATTCCCTAGGGGGTACCATGAACTTATAGGCATGCATAAATTGTTAGGGGAGATGAAGATAAAGCTTAAAGAGGATGCATGCCTAGTTAGAAAGATACCCTACAGGATGAACCCCAACTTGCGTGAAAAGGTCAAAGAAGAGATTGAAAAATGTTGAAGCCTAGAATTATCAAGCCCCTTGATGAATCAGAATGGGTTAGTCTAATGGTGATCAGTATCAAGAAGGATGGATGGATTAGGATTTGTGTGGATTACAGGGAGCTAAATGTTGCATATGTGACCGATCCCTTTCCTATGCCATTCACTGAGGAAATACTAAAAGGCATTGTAGGGCACAAGATCTATTCGTTTACAGATGGGTTCTCTGGGTATCATGAGGTTAGGATTGCCCAGGAGGATCCAGAAAATACTACATTTTATACTAAATGGGGTAGCTTCACCTATACCTTAATGCCTTTTGGTCTAAAAAATGCACCTATTGTATTTTTGCACATAATTGTTTAAGCATTCAAGGAATTTATTCACAACTTCTTATAGGTTTATTTGGATGATTGAATAGTGTATGGATTAGTTAAGGATTATTGTGACAATTTGTGCTTAATGTTTGAAAGATGTAGATAATTAATTATTTCTTTGAATATGAAGAAGTGTATATTTACTACACCATTTGGAATACTATTAAGACACATAATCTGTAAGGAAGGTTTGTTGGTTGATCTAGCCAAGGTTGCAGTCATTATAGGCTTAAGAGATCCTACCGGTCGAGTGAAGTGCTGATTTTTGGGTCATACAAGATATTATAGGAAGTTTATCAAAGGATATGCTATAGTTGTCATACCATTGGAAGAGTTACTAAAAGGGAAATGTATGTTCTACTAGGGAGAACCGTAGCAACGTGCATTCAAGACATTAAAGTAAAAAATTAGTATTGCGCCTATTCTACATTGTCCTTCGTGGGACCAACCATTTCATGTACATGTTGACACCTTTGGCACAGCCATTGGCACAGTGTTGGCTCAACTTGGAGAAGGTATTATAGATCATCCTATCTGTTTTGCTAGTAGAAAGTTGACTCCTACAGAACAGAATTACACAACTACATAGCGTGAAGCTTTTTCAATGATCTATGTGCTACATAAATTCTGATAGTACCTACTAGATACACCATTCATATTTTATACAGATCACATGGAATTGAATTATTTGGTAAATAAGTTTGTTCTATAAGGGTCCATATGCATATGGGTACTCTTATTTCAAGAATTTGATTTCTGGTTATGGTAAAACTATAGAAAACTAATTCTGAACCAAACCATCTATCTAGAATATAGTCAAGAGAAGAAGCACATGTAATTGAAGATACCATACCAGATACACAGTTATACGGAGTTACAACGAGCACCATCAAAACTAGAGGGCATTTTTTTCTTTCTACGAACAGGTATAGCACTAGAAGGAATGAAATCCTTGGAGAAGAAACAAATTTCTATATGCACATCCCCCTATATGTTAATTAGTGGTGATCTATACAAATTAGGTTGGGATGAAGTATTGTGTCATTACGTATTGGAACATGAGCGCATGGATATTATGGAAGAATCTTAAGGTGGTATTGCAAGTGG
This sequence comes from Taxus wallichiana var. yunnanensis, assembly GCA_018340775.1. Taxonomy (NCBI): domain Eukaryota; kingdom Viridiplantae; phylum Streptophyta; class Pinopsida; order Cupressales; family Taxaceae; genus Taxus; species Taxus wallichiana. The sequence goes on from CM031242.1 coordinate 198,505,229, forward strand.
ATCCTATGCAAGTGATGCCTCTGCGTGCAAGATTCTACTCATTGGATTATGGTGGGAGACCCTGTATAAAGATTGTAAGGAATTTTGTAAGGCTTGTGATCATTTTCAACGTCTTGGGAAACTAGGTCAATGAGATGAAATGCCTCTAAGACCCATTACTAGTGTAGAACCATTTGAGAAATGGGTTGTAGATTTTGTGGGTCCTATTTCATCAGCTATGCACATAACTAGATCATGCTACATCATAACTTGCACATAATATCTGACAAGGTGGGAAGAATAAGAACTTACAAAATATTATACAGTGGCTACAATTGTCGGAGTTTCTTTAGGAAAATATTATTACGAGGTATGGATGTCCTTTAAGTTTGACCAGGGATAGGGGCACATATTTTCTTAATGAGACAATTAGAATTTTATCGGATGAATTCATGATTGTATACCATAATACTACACCCTATCATCCTCAGGAAAATGGAACTACTGAGGCTTTCAACAAAATTTTGAGGCACACATTGACAAAAATCTATGATTTTGGAAGAAAGGATTGGGATGATAAAGTATCTACAATACTTTGGGAATATTGGAAAATATATAAAAGGTTGAACAAAGCCACACCATTTTAGTTACTATTTAGAGCAGAAGCAGTTCTTCCTATGGAGTTTATGTTACCTTCTTTATGTATTGCGCATGATGGAGGTCTCACTAATGAGAAAGGATTAGAATAATAGATTGAACAGCTCATCAAGTTGGATGAGTGATGAGCCATAGCATGTTGGAGTAAAAAATAAGAGAAGGCCAGGTAGAAAGCATGGCATGATAGGCACATTAGGGATAAAAATCTTGAGATAGGACAAATGGTGCTCCTTTATGATTCTAAGTTTTTGCGCCATCCAGGAAAACTCAAGGTACATTGGTTGGGGCCGTATGTTATCACTCATATACTTGAATCATGAACTTGTCAGTTAGAGGCACTTGATGGAATATAGTTACCAGGTTACTTCAACGGGAGTAGGCTGAAGCCCTACTATAAATAAGTCTTCTTGGTGTTTGTAATAAGGCAGTGTTTCCATTTAGATTAGGTTTTCAATTCTACATTTCCTTAATGTGTTTCCTTCTTTGTCACTATGCTTTGTCAATTTGGTTGGTGTGTTTGTGTAAAATGCACGTTTACATGCCAAAACCTCATTACTATTTGAATATTTTTATGTACAAAGGATTGTACATACCCTTAGTGTGGGATAGTGCTTATATCCAAGTATAGGACTGATGGAAATAAGTACACAAGAAAGGAACTATCTACGGGTGTTATTCAAGGTTGGAGAATAAAAAAAAAAATCTTCTAGACATAAGGACCATAGATAGAGAGGAATGAAGAAATAAGTATAACGCGAGGTAAGTAGAGGCCGGGAAGACTACCAATGGAAGGTGTAGTGATGAGGTACTCAAGCGCATGGAAGCACATTGAAGAGAATTCTCCAGCCAAAAGGTAGAAGGGCACACTAGAAGGTTATAGCTTGGGCATGAAGATGTATTGCGCGGAAAGAACAAAAATGATCAATTAATAAGAGGATTGTTGGTAGGTGGAGTAATAAATTCACTAACTTTTTGAAATTCTATATAAGGATGGAATGCGAGTTCATTTTTATCATTGAAATTGAGATAATTTGAAAAGGGTTAAGTGTGAACGAGCTAAATAATCATGTTGAGATACAAAGAGTGTGAAATCAAACGTGCGAGAGAGATGGGTTGTGCATAGGAAAAGCATGTGTCCCCATAGGTGTAGGGTTTGAGTGAAGAAAATGCATTATAAATGAGTTAGGGCACATAGTTTCCACTAGGGTATAGAAATTTAAACTAGGGTTTCACCTTGCTCGATTACAAAGGGAAGAAAAGAGATTTTTTCAAATGACACTGAAGAAAGCACCTGTAATAGGAGATAAAGGGAATAAGAAGGTTGAAGTGGAAGAAGAAATTACTCCCGAGAGTAATTTCTCATAAATGTAGTATCCAGAGGGCGTGATTGTGGGACAAGAATGGGATTCCCATATCCGCCAATGTAAAATAAATGATTACAACCATCGAACGTAAATAATAAGAAGGAGCTCGATGCGTTGCTGAGAATGAAAATGAACAAGTGCACGGTAGAGGATATGTCGGTATATGATGATGTGGGTGAGAAGTTGTTGAAGCATAATGGAGTCTACCAACTATATGAGCTGCCATATTTTGGAAAGTATGAACCATTGTATTGGTGGTTGATGAGAAGAGTCCATGAGGACTTCTTCTACTTTTCTAGATGGAGGGTAAGAATAACAGTTGCTTTAATTTCAATAGAGACAGGACTAAGGGCCTCAGGGTTGGATTTGGATAGTGATTTAACTGATAAGTCCTCAATACTAGAGACAAGGAAAGAGTTGGGATATACTAAAGGTCCATGCGGCATGGACATTGATAAATTGAAAAATTACCCAAAGAGTGCAAGAAGTTGTACATCGCATAACAAAGTTGATTGACCAAGGAAGATGGTCACAAGTACACACAATGTGGTTGCACATCACAAAGAAGATGTCTCAAGGAGTGGTCTTTAATATTGCAGATCACTTAGCAAAGATAATCATTGAAGAAGCATGGGTGGTGACAGGATAATTTTGGTGTTTTGTTATTATCTTTGGTGTTTATGGAAATTAGGGTGCTGATGGGTCAAAGGAGAAGATTTTGGAGTACCCCACGGAACACAAGTCACTTGCGAAAAGATTTGGCAAGTACTTGTGTAATGGATCAATGAGTGGACCATTCAAGAGAGGTGGAGATGCGGTATGATAGACTCCACGCAGTGTTCAAAGAAGAGTGGTGCATACCCAAGGATTTGACTTCGATGGTGGGTAAGTCAGTTCAATTTGTAGTCTATCAACATTTTTACATCACGTGATTTACAATAAAGGACAGATCTTGGAGTCCATGGTGCAAACTACCATATGCCTTCACAAAGAAGATATTTCAGGCATTAGTTCACCAGATTTTCCAATGTGTGTTACCTAACCTTCAATGTAGACAAGGTAAATTGCGACTACCACACTTTGAGAAAGAAATATGTATATCCAGGGTGGAATGCCTACATTGAGAGGCTTATTTTAGATATTATAAGCATGAAGCCTGTAATCTTGGTAGTTGGGGACACTGGAGAAACGCTTATGTGCCTACTAACTCAAACCCAAGCTGGAGAACACTAAGTATGTGGAGAATGAGTTCACACTCCCAGGGCTGCCAAAAGGTAAGCATACAATGGAAAATGTTCTAACACCTAAGCCCACAGAAATAATTCAGTAAATGATGAAGAGGAAGAGCATGAAGATAGTGGTGGTTTGGAACATAGAGGTAGAAGACAACCTCCAAATAAGGAAGAAGTTGAGCGTGCGACTACACCACCTCAGCCACAAGAAGGAGATGATGAGGACTTGGAAGTAGTCCAAGGAGAGTGTCATTTCAAGAGAGTATTCAGGAGAACAAGAACCTAAGGTGATACTCTGCAAACAGTGCACAAATCACCTCAACTCTCTCCACAGAAGGAGACAACTGATAAAAGAAGAAGGAAATTGAATCTGACTTAGGAAGCGAAAGAGTCTGAGGAAAGTGTGCCCAATTATCCTACACCTCTAGAGAATATAGAAGAACAAAAATATGAAGAAATGAAGGATGGAGAAGAGGGAGAAAAAGGAGCAGATGAGACAGCAACTAAGACTACTCAAGACATAGCCACACAAGTTCCAAATCTTGAAGCCCAAGTTCCTAAGCAGCCTAGATCAAGAAGAACAAGTGGGGAATATATTCCACCAGCCATGGGCTATGCCGAGGACACAGGTAAAATTTTTGCACCCATTTCTAGAGCACATGGCCCCGACACACAAGGATTTTTATGGTGGGAGTTGATGGATGAAGATATGGCAACCGTGTGCATAAGGAAGTAATTTTCATGGTCGATGCACACGCACATGGATGAACTAGAATTTTATGTGTGTGAGGATTCATGTGTATCAAGGAGGTTGAAAAAGACACCTTAGGCTAGACACATAACAAGTAAAGCCTACTATTATGTCATATGAACAAGTAAGCAATGCTTTGGTGAAGGTCTCGATAGAAGTGGCATGCCGGAATATGGATAAAGCTACCACAATTAGGGCGTTGAGGGAGGAGATCAAGACTAAGGATGAGGAAATAGTGCGCCTAAAGTAGGAAAGAGACTTGGCGCAGAAGAAGAATGTTGTTTTTATCAGCATGGTAAAGGATATTGGTGACAATGTCATGAAGGCTAGGCCACACTTAGAGCCAAAGGTACCCAAAATGTTTCCTTCGGCAATACATTATGTAAGCACATTGGTGGAATTAGTGATTGAAGATGAACCTCTGCGCATGCCAAAGCACTAAAGGATCCATCACAGAAGCAAGAGTAGGAAAAGGCTTCAATGATGTGGAAGATTGAATCATATGAAGGATTTCTTGAGCTTAGAGGAGGAACTAAAGAAGGCAGATCAAGTACAAAATATGTGTACAATGTTATAATCAGTTATAAGGACCATGACCATTTTGGAAGACAATGAGGTCCTGAAGGCCATGAAGGATGAGAAATTGGGCCATGTAGAATGATTATCACTTGTTAATAAGAAGCATGAGGCCCTTACAAATGCTCAAGAACCATATAAAGAAAGATTGGATGAGCTTGGGAAACTCATCACTCAAAAGATGGACTTATTGGAAGGGAGAACGACTAGCATTTCTAGCATTGTGTTAGTCTTACTAAATGAGAAGGGAGAGATTGCAAGGGATGAATTAGAGTCAATTACATTGGATATTCCAGAGAATGCAAAGGCCCGCTCAATGACTGGCATACCTTAGAGGTAGAGATAAAAGAAGAATATCCCGAATTGATTATTCAAAGTTGAAGTAGAGATATGCAGGGTTAAAACATTGTTTTATTCATCAAAATTCTTTCTATTTTTCTATTCATATTATTTGATTCATTTGTGAGACAACCATTTCGAGGTAGAAATGTAACTAGTTTGGGATAATGTTGATTAGTGAGAATCGACACTTAGCGAAGAAAATACGAAGGTTTGCGTGGGAAATCGAGAGTGCATTCAAAGGCATGAGAGTATCGGAGAGGATCGCGCATAGAATAGAAATAGGTTTGGGACTTAGCCGTTTTCAAGGTGAGGATCTATTTTTGGAGATAGTGTGCAGAGCACACAAACCGGTCAAAGACTTGCACAACACGCATTAGCTATGTTTGGAGGATTAGCTACGAAGCGCTTTGCATAGACACAAGCCAGGAATAGATCTACTACTGTCAGTTAACTAAAAGTATTCTATTGTTAGCGCACTTGCATGTGTGGCTATTTTTGTAATAACGTGTGGCTAATAATTGCATGTGACCTATTTTGGATTAGATAAAGCGGTGAAGGAAATTCCTCACCCATATAAATATGTATTGAACTGTGTAGCAAAGAGAGAGAGCATATACGTGTGAGAACTAGGTTATAGTGAGATTATGTTAACAAATTTGTTATGTGCATGAGTGTATACTACTATTATTGTAAGGAAGCTTCTGTGTATTTACTGAATTTAATATAATGGGTATTATAAACTGAAACAAGTTATTATCGTGGTCATAATTCAATATTGTATGCTTGATTCCATTATGTTTATCTATTAAGTCTTTTATTCTCTAGATCTAGATCTGAATATGTACTGTAGAAATATATATTAGCCATATATCTGACCAACTTAAGTCTTCATCATGCTAACATCCTACAACAACAACCCTAAAAAGGGTCTTAGTACCTTTACGCACTTCGGGTGAACGCTCAGTCTAGGATGAGTGATGTGCCAACGCGCCTGGGCTTGTATTAGTGAATTTTAGGCTACATCAGTTGTTTAATATTAGATAGAGGATTCATTTCAAGAATTTCTTTAACCTTATTTGGTTCTACTTCAATACCTCGGATAGATATGATGAATCCTAAAATTTTACTAGTGAGAATGCGAAAGACACACTTTATAGGATTAAGATGAAGGAAATATTGAATAAGACGAGTAAAGATGGATTCAAGGACGACAAGATGGTCTTTGTGTCATTTAGATTTTCCTAAAATATCATTGACATAGTCTTCAACAGTTTTATGGATGAGGTCATGAAAAATATAGGTCATGGCACGTTGATAAGTGGCTCCTGCATTTTTAAGACTGAATGGCATGATGCGGTAGTAGAAGGTTCCCCAAGGGGTGATGAAGGATGTTTTATGTTGATCATTGGTAGCGATGAGGATTTGATTATAACTAGAAAATACATCCATGAGGGAGATAATTTCATGGCCAATTGTTAGATCGATGATTTGATCAATGTTTGGGAGAGGGAAATCATATTTAGGGAAAGTAAGATTAAGATCTCAAAAATTAGTACATATGCATAACTTTCTTAAGGCTTTGGTTATGGGAATGATGTTAGAGACCCATTGTGGATAATCAATGGGTATGATGAAATTAGTCAAAAGTAGACGTTGTGATTCTTATTTTACAAGGGGAGTTATGTGAGGATGGATCCTACGGAGCTTCTGTTTGATGGGTTTAGCATTTGGATAAGTAAATATGTTGTGTACAAAGATATTTGGATCGATATCTGGTATATCACTATATGACCAAGCAAATTCTTGGTTTTATTTAGATAGGAAGTTGGTAAAATCATCTAGTTCTTGTGGATCTAAGGATTGACCAACTTTAACTATGCGAGGTTCCTGAATGGTTCCTAAGTTAACATCGATAGTGGATTTGTTAAGAAGGGTTGATGTGTCGGGTGGTAGGGATTTATGAAGGAATTGATCCTCTACTCCCATATGAGAAAGGATGTCTTGATCATCATGGTAGTGAAGGACATCAATGGTGGGTGAATCCTTGTTAATTAGTTCTAGCCAAATGAGAGGAAGTTGTTTGGTGATGTGATTAGATTGATAAGTCAAGGGTCCTAATGAAATAATATTGAATAAAAAAAAGTTAGGTGGGATGGATATGGCATCATCTCTATCCATGGGATCATTTGATTTTTCAAGTAGAAGGTGGTTCTAATTTTTTCATCTGTAAATACATGGTGTGTGAAGATGATTTGGTATAGGGTTATTTATATCCTAATACAAACTTTCATAAGGTTTGAGGGAGTGTTGGATGGTTAGATGATGTGTTCCTTGTTCATAGCGTCTTAAACCAAACCATTTCTAGGTACAGCGATGAAGGTACATTTGAGAGAAATCTAGGTTATATAAGAAATTAAAGTCTAATGTGAAAGGCATAGCATGGTGTTGATGATTATGTTGTGAAGAGGGATGGTCAAATCCCCCATAAACAAGATTGGTTTTGAGGTACGTGGGACCGTAGGAGATGACATCTCTGACATCAAGTTCATACATAGGTTTTTTTCAGGTCTTCCATATGTTTTAGGTGTAGGGAATGAATTTAACATAAGAATGTAGTACTCCCCTAGTGAAATAAGCTCTACAATTCCCTCAAGGTAGTAATCATCGGGTAGTTTGGATTACGTAATTGATGTGCTAGTAAACGCTTCATTAGATGTTTTTAACTTTAATTAAGGCACAATGAAATCATTTTGACATTATGTCATAAGATAGTAGGTGAAAGGATTAGGATTTATGGGGACTGTATATACCTTACCCTCATATTCATATTTAATACATCAATGTAGTGTTGAGGGGACACATCACATAGTATGAATCTAGAGATGTCCTAACAACACATTATATTGGAACTCTCCTTCTATGATGTATAAGATCTCTAGAAGGGTCTTAACACCAACCTTAAGAGGTAATATAATGTTGCCTAATGTATGTGTGCTTATATCATTGAAGGCTTGAAGTAAAATGGGTGTTTGGGATATAATGGTATATGTTAGTCTAAGTTGATTGAAGGAAGGGGATGATATAATATTGATAGTGGCACCCCCTTCAATCATTACCATTTTAATGAGGACATCATTGACTTGAGTGGTGATGAAGAGGGGAAAGTCATTATCATTAGGGTGAAGGGAAGGTATTTCTAAAGGTTCAAAGGAGATGGCAACAGAGGCTTTAAGAGCACCTACAAATAATTTAAAGGATAGTGGATCCTCTATAGGTATGGTAATGGGTGAAGGGATTCGATCATAGATTTTTATGGGATGGTGAGGGTTGGAAAAGGTCATAAAGTAATATTTTAACTAGAGCTTGGTGTAGTTATTTGATAATAACCTTTTGTATCATGGTGATGATGATGGTGGTGCTGCAAGAATAGACATTTTATTATTATATTGTGGGGCTTGATTGAAGGTTTTAAGGGCAACGGAGATGGAAACCTTATTTTTATCTTTAGATGGTGACGATGAGAATTCAGGTGGTGGTGGGATAACGAAAAAGGTTTTGGGTTTGTTCGATTTGGAGGTTTGGATTCATGGTTTCGGGTTTAGGTAGTAATGTGAGCAGAATCAACTTGATAAGGAAGGAGTTTATTTAAGGATTATTCAAGAGTGACATGTGTAGATGTCATTGATGGGAGGAGACCTTTAATTTCAAGTTTCTTAACAATTTTATGCAAGGCCTTACAGTTTTTTATAGAGTGTCCTTATGTCCTATGATAGTCACAAGAGATATTGAATTCATACCAAGAGGGCTTCCACCCTCAAGGATCAAATGGTTTAGGAGATGGTAATGTTATGTGTGATTTTTAAAGAAGGTCATCCAAGATAGTCACATAACATCCTTTAAGAGTAGGAGTGGATGGTGGAGGGGTTTCTTTTGATTTTATACCGGGGTGAGGTTTTACTTTAGAATTGGTTTGTTTAGTTATCTATCAAAAAGATTTTTAGATGGTGTGAAAGATGAAGGACTGGGACCTAATATAGAATATTGATGGGTTGGTTTCACATTTTAGATAAAGACCTCCTTGGAAGGGGTTGGGATGAAGGTTCGAGGGACATGCAAATGGTATTGATCTACAAAGGTGTAATAGGGGCTTGTAAAGACTTGGACAATGGATTGCTTCTCGGGTACATTCGTGGTTTTCTTAAATGAGTTAGATGTTGATGATGAGGTATTAGATATAGGGGGTTGTCCTTTAAAGATATGTTGAGGGGGTATTTATAAATTTTAATCTGATGTGGGTTTAGAAGCATCTTGAGGAGGTGTGGATGATGTGGACATAGATTTAGAGGATGAGGGTGTAGGTTCAAGTAGTAGTTTTAGTAGATGTAGACTCAGTGGTTATGGGTTGGGATTCAATATTAGGTAATATTTTGACTGATGGTGTTTATGGTATGGTGATCTTGTATGTTATTGGTATGGGTTTGACTACTTGAGGGGGAATGATTCGAGAAAGGGATACTTGAAGACATCAAGGTTTTGATTCTGAGGTGCGTTCGGATTATCTAAATGGAGTTCACCTTTATCAATCAAATCTTGAAGGATGTTACAGAACAAGCAACATCTTTTGATGTTGTGTCCCTTAACCCTATGATATTTATAATAATTATTATCCATATACCAAGAGATATTAGATACGAGATGTGTCGATAGGATAGATGGGTGGAAGAGAGATCATATTGGCAGCAAGGAGTTTGTCAAAGACCACATTATAGGTCTCTCTACGATGGGTGTGTAACTATATTGTGGATGAGAATGCTTAGTAGTGGGTTTTTATTTAGGTGAGGATTTGAATACTATGACGTTGGATGATGATTTGGACTTATCAGGATGGGAGGATGATTTAGATGGAAATTTATATTTTGGCTTCTTAGGTTGTAGTTTAACTCTACCTTCTTCGAGGGCTTGCAATTCTAATTTATGGGCCATAGTGAAAGCTTTGTCAAACGTTTGAAATGACTAGATTTGAAGGGTGGATGAGATGTGTTTAGCACATGAATGATAGAATAATTCAATTAATTTGGTTTGTGGTAATGTAAAGGATAACTAATTGATTATACCCCTCCATTGGAAAAAAAATCGGTGACGGATTCATCTTCAAATTTTTATGGTATAAAGGTCAGTCATGGTGATTTTGCGAGTGATGTTTATAGAGAAATGTTCCAAGAAGAGTTGGACAAGTTGTGTGAATGAGAAAAGGGAGTAATGAGGGATGTTATTGTACTAGTCCATGGCGGGACTAGCGAGGACATGGTGAAAGACCTCGGCATCATATCTTGGTCATGGGCTATGAGATAATAGGCATGTCAAAAAGCATGAATGTTTTGTTGGGGGTTTTCTTTACTATATAATTTGATAAACTTCAGAAGTTCCCAATGAGGCAAATACACTTTGTAAGGTACTAAAGGGTGGATGGGCTCGTTATAGATCTGTTCATAGGAGAGCACATTCTTAGGACCTGAAGAAGTGGCTTTGAGGTTAGATATTTTGTTCATGAGAGCTTGAAGGGGTCTAGTTGTGGTGTTTTTGTGAGGATGATCCAGCTGATTGAGTGAAAACTAGTTAGGGGTTCAATATGATGGATCCGCGATAAGGGATATTTTTCTAATACGGAATGTTTTTTTAATAAGGAATGTTAATGGGGATATTGTAAGTGGATTGAGATGCTAAAGGTTGTGATGGTTGTACATATTGATAGGGAATAGGAATAGATGTGTTAATGAGAGGTTTTGATGGTTGGGGGATGTGTTGGAAAGGAATGTATGTATAGGTAAGGGGTTGCAAATAAGTGGGTGGTTGTTGAAAGTGTATAGAAGAAGCAACTGAGGATGGTGCTTGTTGTGGGATATTCTGAATAGGAATAGATTGAGGTATATAAATAAGTGGTTGTGAGGGTTGAGGTATGTGTTGTGAGATAAGGGGAGTAGAAGATGATAAATAAATGGGGTGGGTGCTAGCAATAGTGCTAGTGTTGACTAGAGGAATGGATGCAAGGATAGACTTAGTGGTGTTCTGAATGGGGTTGGTGTTTTATTGAGAAGGTGGTGGCTAAGATGCGGTGATAAAAATGGCAATAGAACTTATTAGAGGTGTCTGGATGGCCAAAGGTGCTAGAGGAGTAGATGAAGAAGCATTAGGATTGTTTTGAAGAGGTGTGGAACCAATAGAAGGATCGGGTGAAGATGTAGTTTGTTGAGTGGAAATGTCTTGAGAAGAAATCATATGGAGATAAAATATGGGAATGTAAGATACAATATTAGATGTTTTAGGTTGAGTATGAGGTGGATATGGATGTAATTTTTGAATGAAAGGTTCCTAAGTCAGGTCAATAAGATGGGAAAAACCACATGAAGGATCAGGAACATATGGGGGTGGTTTGGGTACGATGGTTGAATTTGGACACCCCTAGCTACAAGGTAAGCATTAAGGGCCATGGGGTTTGAATATAAAATCTCGACAAAAAGGATCCCCACTTCTAAAGAAGCGAGGTCTATGAGGATCAGGTATTTTAGATGATGCAGATTGAGAACTAGGAGAATGTGGTGGTTCTAACTCTTCTATTTGAGATAGGTGAAATCTTTGATGATGGAGAAGGTGAGCGGAATCTAAAAGAAACTTTGAGATACAATCATTATACCGCTCATTTTATTCTTCCCAAATTCATTTATTTTCATATTGAGGTGTGGATATTTCTTGATTTGGATTTATGATTGATTGAGACTATGGATTTTGATGAGGTAATAGTGTAGACATGTTTTCTAATGTTTGGATACGGGATTGTTGTCTTGTAAGTACCATGATAACAAACACACAATCACCTAGATGGGTTGTTTACAAACAACAAAAAAGTAAGCATAATGAATTTTAGATTATCTTGATTAATTATAAAAAGATGAAATGTGCAAAATGGCTGATAGGGTCCTAGGAAATGGATATCTATAGCTGGTTCCAGGATTGTTTAAGGTTGGAATCCTTGATATACACAAAGGTACGTGAGCCCAAATTTGTGTTGGTGTCAAGACGTGGCATGGCATTAGTATCTATGTTATAGTAGATATTTACCTTAGCTCATGTTCACCTAGGTACTTTATTTACCTTTATTAGTTTTATCCTCACCCACTTATGTGTGTGGGTATTTATTTTTATTTATTTATACATAGGAGTATATTATCTAGTTGTTATGTATAGTTATTTCCTTGATCTATGATATTGACTAGTTCTTTTCTTAATCTATGGTATTGACTAGTTATTTCCTTGATTTATGGCTTGATCTACGACCTTGACTTGTCTTAGATTGTGATTCCTTTCCTATATAATCAAGGCCTATTCTCATTATATTTCATTGAGTTCCATAATAATATATGATATTGTTGCCCATTTTTTGCAAATGTTTTATTGAAGTTATCTTGGTGAATTACTTTTATCTTATTGATCATGGTGTTTTATTAGCATCGATATCTTGGCTTGGTATGATCTAGTTATCATTCTTTTTATGGTATTAGAGTAGGAGATTGTTGTTGACATCCTTCTGTAAGTTTCATTTTGCAAACATTTTTGTATATTCATATATTCGGGATTTATCCATATTTTTTTTGTGTGAATTTTTATGCAAAATAGATCCTTCCATTAGATCTGGAAAGTGGAAAAACCATAACATTGACTATAAACTTGACCATTCCTGGAGGCAGTCAGTTTTTTGGTTTTTTGGTTTTTTTTGTTGTAAAGAAATGTGTTGATTTGCCTCGGGATTCATGTCAGAAAGGAAGAAAACCCAAAAATTAGTTTTGGTTTTTTCAACAAAGCATTGGGTATTTTTCTTCCGTGGTTTAGCATTTTTAGGAGGCGTGAAGCGAATGTTTCCTATAGGACATTTCTTTCCTTTTTTGGTAGGTGTACTTAGCCCTTGGTCATATGCTATGGTCGTATGAGGGCTTAAATCTTATGATTCCTATTAGTGAGTGCTTAACTCCAACCCCTTTCATTTTATTTGTGTGGTGAAGACAAGAGCATTTTATTTTGTTTTAGTGGCAACTAAAATAAATAGCAGAGCATAAACTTGTAAAGCTTGTATCTTTTGATCAACAACTCAGATTTGACTGCCATTTTTATAAAAGTGCTTATTTTTTCATTCTCCTTCCATTGGAAATATTTATTTTGAGAATATCACTATAATTATAAATTACCATATTGTAACACACACTCATTATAAAGTGCCAAAATTTGGGGGGGTCTTGTTGCATTACTTGGTTCTTGCATTTCTTTTGGTGATTTTTTTAGAATGGAATCTACTTCTGCATTAGATCATGTTGAGCCATTAACAACACATAATTACCACACATGGAAACCAAGAATGGAAACAATAATCAAGTGGAAAGGATTATGGGCTTTAACTTCTTTAGAAAAACCAGTGTTCACTAGAGAATATGAGAAATTTCAGTACCAATGCAAATTTGATGAGTGTATGGGTTTGATAGGAACTTATGTAAGTGACATTATTTTATTTCATTTGGAAAAATGTGACTCTCCTTTCAAAATATGGGAGAAATTGGAAGATTTATTTGGTAAGGTGGATCATATGAGAGCCATGTAACTTGAAATTGAGATCACTTCTCTTAAACCTAAAGATTTTTCAGCAACTATAGACTATCTTACCAATTTCAAGAATTTGTTGACACAATTGAAGGGGAATGGAAGAGATAAGAAAGATAAAGAGTGTGTTTACTTGATTCTATCTTAAGTTGAGAGGACCATTCCAAATTTTATCTTCTACCTTTTCTCTAGCATGGATGCCTTAGGTGACACATTCAAAATGCCCGAATTAGAAACATTTTGTGAAACATTACTAGGAAGAATCTAAATTGTCTCACCTTTAGTCTTACACCTCTCAAAAGGCATTATTTTCATCTAATCCTAAGGGTAAGGGAAAACCAAAAAGTAAAACTAAATCCACCCATTCTCCATCTCAAAGTGCTCTTACAACCAAAGAAAACAACTCTAAACCTAAGGAGTCTTCTAAATCAAATAATAAGTCTAGCCTTTCATACTCTTCTTGTGGGGGTATTGGTCATGAATAACATAGGTGTTATAAGTGGATGCAAGCCTTAGAGGATGTAGTCAAGAAACAAAAAATTTCTATCTCCACTCCACCTCCTTCTAATCAGCATGGAAAGGCACTTAATGTTGTTAGGAGATCTCAATCACCACTTGTAGACAGATGGTTTATTGATTCTTTTGCTTCTCATCACATGAATTCTTCCAATGAGTCTTTTGTTTTTCTAGGTTTGAGTTCTACTTCCAAAATTGAGGTTGGAGATTCTTCCTTTCTTTCTGTTGAGGGAAAAGGTGATAAACACCTTGATAGTGACAATATCCAAGATGTGTTCTATGCTCCCAACATCACCACCAATTTTCTTTCTATATATCAAATTTTTCATTCTACTCAAGGAAAAATAGTGAATTTTACACCACATGGGGCATAAGTACGAACTTTGTTGGAGACTCATTCACTTTTTGATCAAGGTATTTTTATCATAGTTCTAGACTATATCACTTTGAGGGTTTTGATGACACTTCTTCTATAGGGACAGGATTGGTTTATCATGTAGATTCAGAGAGTAAGCTTTGGCATGAGATATTTGGACATCTCAATTACAGGATATTTGAAGGATTTGTGAACTCATGGTATGGTAGATGGTCTTCCTAGATTTTTTTGTCTTGAGGGGTTTTTTTCATGGTTGTGCATTAGGGAAACAACACCAAGATCATTTTCCTAAGAATTTTTCTAAGAGATCTTCTTCACCACTTAAGCTTTTGCATAATGACTTGATGGTTTTCCGTACCCCCTTGTTCAATGGAGCTAAGTATGCACTTAACTTTATCGATAATTTATCGAGGCATACTTGGGTTTATTTTATCAAGTACAAAAGTGATGTTTTTTCACACTTCAAATTCTTCAAGGCTTTGGTCAAGAAACAATCTTCTAGTTGCATAAAGAACCTTTGTACTGATAATGGGGGGAGTACTTCAGCAATGCGTTTTCTGAATTTTTGGAAACTCAAAAACTATTCACCAAAGGCATTTTGTTCCTCATACTCCACAACAAAATGGCTTAGCAGAATGGAAGAATAGAACTTTGAAGGAAATGGCTAACTGTATGATGCATTCTAGAGATTTACCTCCTATCTACTAGGCAAAAGTAGTTAATTGTGCTAACTACATTTAGAATCATACACCACATAAAGCACTTAAGCATTTGACCCCATAGGAAGCTTGGTCCAATACTAATCAGATGTATCATTTTTTCAAGTCTTTAGGAGCCATGCTTGGGACTTTGTGCCAAAGAAGAAAAGGAAATATTTGGATAAGAAGAGAAAACCCTTGATATTTATAGGGTATTATGAGGACATGAGAGCTTATCAAATTTTAGATCCTGATACTCATGACGTTCTTTTTCGAAAACATGTTCATTTTGATGAGTGCTTCATTCCTCGTGATTATTCATCTTCTTCCATGCCTCCTCCTTCTTCTTCATCTCATCTTGAGGATCCTTTCTTTGAGGAGGTTGATGAGGAGGTTATAGATGTCATTGAGGATCATATTCCCACTAATGTTGTCACTATGCCTAAGTGGGCTCATACTACAGTTTTTGAGGTAGCACCTTTCATACGAGGATCTTCCACCCACTAGGCATCATCACGCACATTCTACAGGTTCTAGAATTTTGTGTCAGGTAGTTTTTGAGGATCCATAGTCTTTTTCAAAGGCTCATGGGATACAAGAGTGGGATGATGCGATGACAACTGAGTATTCTTCTTTGATGAAGAATCATACTTGGGATTTGGTATCTCTTCCTAAAGGAAGAAATATGGTTAGGTGTAAGTGGGTATACCAAACCAAATACATAGTTGATGGGTCCATTGACAAGTATAAGGCTCATCTTGTTGCAAAGGGTTTTTCACAAGTTGAAGGTATTGATTACTCTAAGACTTTTACACCTATTTCCAAGATGGATTATATACACCTTGTACTTTTTATTTTTACATCACATGGGTGGCCCATATACCAGATGGATGTGAAGAGTTCCTTTTTATATGGAGATTTATAAGAGGAAATATACATGGAGAAACCGGTTGGATTTGTTCAAGATTCTTCTCTTTTTGTAGACTCTGAAGGTCTCTCTATGGTCTCAAACAAGCCCCTCAGGCTTGGTATGAGAATATGGATTATTTTCTTCTATCTACTAGTTTTGTTCATTATCACTCTAATCATACAGTGTATCTCTAGCATGTTGGTGAGGATATTGTGATACTTGTCTTGTATGTTGATGACTTTTTACTTACTGGTAGCTCTTCTTCCCACATTCGAGTATTCAGAGGGATCTTTCTACATAGTTTGACATGACATATCTTGGGTTATTGCATTATTTCCTTGGTTTGTAGATTTCTCAGATAGATTCAGGGATTCATTTGAGTTAGCAAAAGTACACCCATGATCTTCTTTAGTGCTTTGATATGGCTGATTGCAATCCAATTCCATCTCCTTTTCAGTTTGGGGTTACTCTTACTTCCACATGTACCACTCCACTTTGTGATCCTACTTTGTATAGGTAGTTGGTTAGAATTCTCATGTACTTGACCCATACTCACCCTGATATTTTATTTGCAGTAGGGCTTGTATCTCGGTTTTCACATTCTCCTCATAGTAGTCACTAGTAGGATACTAAAAGGATTTTACACTATTTTCAGGAACTTCCCACTTTGGCCTACACTACACTAAGGGTTCTACTCATTTGGTTAGATATATAGATTCAGATTAGGCTAGTTCTATTGATGATATGCATTCCACTTCTATATATATATATTTTTCTCGGTTCTTCTCTAGTTACTTGGGCATGCAAAAACCAATAGGCTATTGCACTTTCATCTTCAAAAGTAGAGTGCAGGGCAGCAGCCATACAACTAGTCAGTAGATTCTTTGGTTTTGATAGTTATTGATAGAGTTTGGATTCCCATAAGATTCACCAACTGTACTTTTTGTGTGAAAATAAAGTGCAATTCATATTTTCGCAACCCATTTGAGCACCAATGACCAAGCATATTGAGATACACATCCACTTCATTCATCAAAGCACATTCGGGATCGAGTTATTTTCTTGGAGTACATTCGACTCAATAGCAAGTTGTAGACATCTTTACGAAGCCTTTTGCATCACCTCACTACCTTGATTTTTGTGGCATGCTTGGGGTTTTAGAAGTTGTTCTTGGGAACATCTTCTTTCTTCTTCTTTCTCTTTTCTTTTAGCAAGATTATTTCCTTATTTTTGTTTGATATTTCTTCATGGATATATTGTACATGAGTACCTCATCGTGCATAGTTTTCCAAACTCATCTTGTGGATATTCCACTTTTATTTTGGGCCCCTAGCTTCCCTTGAGGGGGTGTAAGAGTAGGTATTTACCTTAGCTCATGTTCACCTAGGTACTTTATTTACCTTTATTATATTTATCCTCACCCACTAATGTGTGTGGATATTTTTTTATTTATTTAGATATTAGAGGGATATTATCTATTTATAGGTATAGTTATTTCCTTGATCTATGGTATTGACTAGTTCTTCCCTTGATCTATTGTATTGACTAGATCCTTGGTGTCTAGTTCTTTGCTAAATCTATGGTTTTTACTAGTTCTTTGATGACTAGTTCTTTCCTTGATTTATGGCTTGATCTACGATCTTGACTAGTTCTTATATTGTTATTCCTTTCCTATATAAGGAAGGCCCATTCTCATTGTATTTCATTGAGTTCCATGATAATATATGATATTGTTTCTCATTTGTTTGCAAAGTTTTTATTAAATTTATTTTAGTGAATTGCTTTTATCTTATTTATCATGGTGTTTGATTAATATATGATTTCTTAGCTTGGTACGATTTGGTTATCATTCCTTTTAGAAATAGCTATCTATGGCTAGTTCTAGTACTATTTAAGGTTGGCATCCTCAATATACATGAAGGTACGTGAGGCCAAATCTTTGTTGGTGTCGGTACAAGGCCTAGTATTAGGGCCTACCCCCTCACTTCACGGTCCTACAATGATAAGGGAGTCAGGTGCTTAACCAATATATCGACAACCAATTTTTTATACTTAGCTAGAACACCGAGTCGGTTTCCCTATTAGGTGATGAAATCCCAATAGTTATCACTGGGTAGGAGCGTTTGATGCAAGTTTGATTTTGATGTGATTCGGATATGTGGGGGAATAATTAAGTGAATGCAATTAGTTAACCTTCCTAATTAAAAACTATATGATCGAGTAGTATGCAAGGTTTCATTTAAATACAAAAAAAATAGTTTATTTCGATCAAGACAGATAGAAAATGCAATGCAGAAATTAAAAAAGAAGGAAAAAGGACTCACTTTAATAACGCTTCCTTTTTAATTTTTTTACAATCTTTGATTTTTATTTTTAGCAATGTAACAATCCGAGAAAGCTAAAAGCCTCCGAAATAGAAAACCTACAAAAATAAGTTAGCATAAAATGGAAAAAAAAAAAGTAGAAAACAAAGGTTAGAAGGCCAACTACAGAGTAATCAAAATAACTTAAAGAAAATTTCTGTGATTGGATTGAATCACCGGTGATTCACCCGATTGTTGGTGATTGGCCAAATCACTAACGATTACATAGTAGAAAACCAGATCTGAAAAATAGGAATTTTTAATCAATGAAATAAGAGGACTTAGGGTCCCATCGGGCATTCCAAAATGTTTAGAGAATTTTTTACCTTTCTACTTGAATTAAAAAAGTGAAATAATAAAAAAAACGACCTTAGAAGATGTGAGGTTTAACAATACCCGTAGATGATGGATGTTGATGCTCGACGTTGATAAAAGTTGTGCTTCGTCCAAAAGTGTGTACAAGTTCTTGTCCTATGAAGAAACATGCACTCAAAGGCACTAAATAGAATGGATTAGAAAGATTGATAGGTGATTTTTTCAAAAAGGCCCATTCCAGAATCTAAAGGGCTTCCTTGAAGGATGCCATCTCGCTTTGTAAACAATCAAGTGAATTATAATGGATAAGAGATAAATTATAAATGGATACAAGATAGATAGATACAAGAATAGCTCTGTAAAGATGACTAGAATTAAAGATAATATGATAGGTCATGTCCATCTTCAAATGTTGCTCAGGTAAGAGTGTATGCAACATGTACGCATTTGAAATAATCATCAATAATTCTATAGCTTCTTGTTCAATTTCATGTAATAATTCAATCTGATCTTTGATGTCTTTTTTTATTTTGGCAAATCATATTATACGTAGACTCAATTCATGAATGGTGTCAAACTATTCCCAATACAAAGGTTGTTTGACTATAGGCAATGAGTGAATACTTGTGATTTCATGTGATTGACTACCAATTGCCATCTAACAATGAGTCATTCTTAAAAACATGTTAGAAGCAACATTTTTCATAAAACAGATAGTAAATAATGGATAAGAATTGATAAAAGTGTACAAAGGATAAATTTTATAGGAATCGTTGGCGATTGGGCCAATCACTAGCGATTCAAGTGATTTTTGATTTGATAAAATTGAATGTTTAAGGTTTCTAATTGATATTTTAGACTAATTTGAAAGCTAGATATGACTGATAAAGGACAAATGAAAATTGAAAAAATACCTTGAATCGAAATGAAACTAAAAGATACCTCAAACCTTGTTTGAGGATGATCTAGTGATGATTGACGTGGTCTGCAAGTTAAATGGTGAAACACTAATCCACGTAAGCTGAAATGACTTGAAAAATCTTGATGATGATTCACAATAACGCTTGATGATAACTTGGATGTTTCAGAGCTAAGTGATTATGTGCAAGATTATGGAGAATAATGCTGAAAGTGAGAACTCAAGGTTCAAAATTGAGGATCCTGGAAATAGGCTAAAAAACTTGTTTTTATAATCGTTGGCAATTACGAATCACCGGCGATCCAGATTTTTGGATTTTGGGTGAAAAAGTGGTTAAAACCACTTCTAAAATGAAGTTGTTTACTTTTGGTTTTGGGTAAATAGATTGTTAAGTTATTGGATATGAATTGTAATGGTTAAGGGGGTTGTAAAATGATTAAGTATTATTTTTCTTTATTCAATTTTGATTTTTAGGTGGTTTTAAATGGTTGAATAGAATTTAACAATTTGTAGAAAGGATACTTACATAGCAGTAAATATGATAAAGGAGTTATGGCTTAGCATAAGGTGATTTATGAGTGTAAATGATAAATTGGATTAATAATTGATGAAGAGGATGAAGGGTGAAAAAAATTGGTGTCTACACCTATCTTTGAAATGTATCAATTCCTCGTTTAGAAGCTTATTCTGAAGGATATTCATGTTTTAATTCTGAGGATGAAATTTTCCTAAATCCTATCTAGAAAAACTTCCACCCAAAGGTTATGGGGATAGGAGGTGCACACCCTAATGTAGATTCTCTAACAAAAGTTGTTTCTGAGTTAACGAATAAAGTAGGAAGATTGGAGCAAAAGGTATGAAAGGTAGTCAAACTGAGAACTATGAGAGTAGCATTTTGATTGAGGGAGAACTCTAAGTCATGATTTGTAGTCATTTTTATGTCCTTTAAACAATACTATAATCCCATATGTGTTGTCCTACCACCCAATGGGCACTGGGTGCTCACCTGAGGTACACGCGAGTGCCAAGCCCCTCCTTTATGTGAGCATTATGAGAAGATGATGCCATTGATAAAAGACTAGATGCAAAAAGTAAATGTTCATGCATTCATTCTGAAAGCATAGGATGATTTATTACATCAATATACCCATTCAGATAACAAGAGAAACATCATACAAAGAACATATCTGATTCTTAACATAAAGAAAAGACATTAGGGTTTGCACCCATGAGCCAAATATTCATAACAGGTCATATATTCATATTGATCATAATTTTAGTAACCAAATTACATTCAAAAGGGTCATAGAAGACCAAAATGTATCAAAATAGGGATCTGACTCATGTATCAGAAGTCCTAGCTATTCTTCTCCTATTACAAAAATTTTGGAGAACCATCCCCTTAGACATGATAACATTCCTACAATCCTCTAATGAGATCCCCATCCCCTAGAACCTCCTAATAATTTCTACTTAGTTTCTCTTTCCACCCTCTCTATGATGGTCCTGATGCTTCTCCCTTATTCCTTTTCTTCTACCCAAGCATCTTCATATATAGGTTTAGCACCCACCGCCATGCCTTCCTTCAGGAGCAAATCACTTTCCAAGTGTCTATGTGGTCCTCCAATGGAGCATGCTTATTCTGATCTGAGATCTCTACTCTTTGCAATGATGTATTTCAGGGAACCTTCCATACATGGAATATTCTTTCCTTTCCCACCAAGTCTCTAGGCTGGCACCTTATCCACTTGGCATGCCTAGTCGGGTCACATTTTTTTGTCCCGTGCATCTAAAATTCCAAATGTGGCTAAGTCCTTAGACCCTATTGTTCTGCCTTACGTATGCACTAGTTTCTCCTAAACCCTTCTTAAACCCTTTTCTGTGTGGTTTTCCCCTTCGCGCCCTTCTTCTTCTTGGTCCCACACATGCACACTCCCTTTGGCACTTAGCCAATATTTTGAGGCCCAACATCACCCCACACTAAGCTTATTCTCCATCCTCGAAACATATTGATCCTCTAAAGAATAAAGAATGGTGGGACTTAGACAGTTTGAATAAAGAATGAAGGAATGAAGAATTGGAGGAATGAAAGAATGGAGAAGGGAAGAATGAAGAATTCTGATACTACTATAAAAGGAGTGGGAACTCCTTCCTCATTGTCACCTCAATCTTATCCTAGGCATCAACCTCACCCTACGCACTGTTGGATTAGGTCACCCATAAGAGTGCTCACCTCTTCAAAGCTCAGTTCATCACCCTTAGCATTTAGTGTATCAACAATTCCTTCTAGTTGCTTGCTAAGCTCACAAACGCATCCATTCTTCAAGTGACTAGGGGTATAGTTCCTTGAGCTAATTCTTGACCAAACCTCGCAAGGTTTTGATTGCTTCCATTTTATTTTCAACTTTGGCTAGGATCTTATCCCACTCTACCCTATTTCCTTTGTTCTTCTCCTAGAACTCCTTCAGATTTGCCTCATGTATAGTAACTAGTATACTTGTTACTCGCCCTATCCACGTAATTATCATATACTGAGCCTGGCCATGCATGTGGGTCAGTATAGTGGCAAGGAGTTGGGAATATCGAGTGATTATCTCCCCAATCTTCTATTTCTCTTCCTCCTAGAATTCCAACACTTCTTCTGTTGATTCCAAAGAGAGTGGTCACCTCTCCATGGTAAGGATGTTTTTTAATTCTTCCGAGCATTGCAAGGTTAACTTGTATTTCTACTAAGGCGGTGCTATATCTAGGTGTTTCAATATGATGGTGTGTGAGATCATCTCAATATTCTCATACACCTCACGTAATTTCTCTGTTTCCTCCTTTGGTTCACACCTTAAGCGTGCGTTGATCAACTCTTCCTATTTTAGATCCTTTCTCTTTTTAATGAGTTCCTCCTTCTTCTTCTCTAGTTCTTCTTCTAGGAACCTTACCCTATCATTCCTTCCAAACATCCTCACCTCAACCTCAACCGATACCTTGTTGAGGGTATTGCAGAACTTGCTCATCTAATAATTGTTGAGCATTTACTAGTGGGTTTATTCCTTTTTTCTCTAGTACCTTCATCAACACTCCCTAACTAACCTCAAACTCGGGCTCATCAACATGGGACTCAAAATCCCAAGATAGCATCTTCCTTGTTCATGGGTACGTGCCTTCTTCTTGTTTGAAGAAAGACCATACAAGGAGTTGGTCTACTGAGGCACATTACTGCGGAAGTGTGCACATAGTACCTTACTTGGGTCATTGATGTAACTTGTCCCATGCTAATATGTTGCTACCACGCTCTTCCCTCATGTGCATGTTGCCTTTGGAAAGCTTACTACTAAGCTAGGATCTCCACCCATGCTCCCATATTCTTTCCCTACACTTTCCTCTTCTATCTCCTTAAGTATCTCATCGCCGCTTCGATCTACTTCCTGTTCCACTAACTCCTTTATTATGCACACTAATTCTCCTTCCGTGGCCTCTTCTATTTGTTCCTTGGTGAGGCTTGGGGTCCTTCGATCCATTATATTCACTTCCTCACTCTCCCCTTTTCCTTGAGCACCTTCCTCTTCTCCATCATTTTCTTCATTTTCTTCATCTTCGGATTTGTGCAAATCGTACACCATATGTCCTTGAGCCTCTTCATGATCATCATCATCCCTTTCACCTCTGTACACCTCCGGGATCTTCATTTCTTCCGATTCAGCCTCCTCTTCTACCTTCGCTTCTTCCTAAGCTGGTGATTCCAATATAGGAGACTCTTCCCTTTCTTCTTCTTTTACATGTGACTCATTCCTTGGCAATTCCTCTTGTGAAGGAGGATCTTCTTATTCTGGCACCTCTTCCTTGGGTGATTTTTCCTTTTCCTTAGCTGGGGACTTCTTCCACCATGCATATGTAGTTGGTTTGGTTCCTAACTATGGTGCACTCACAGATTGTGTTGTCTACAAACTTGGTGCTTTCTAGTTTGGTGCCTCTTCCCTCTCCCTCTTGCTTGGTGCTTCCTTATTTCTTCTGATGAGGTCTTTTGGGATAGAAACATAACTCTCCAAGTAGGAACCCTTATCATATGTATGCCTGATCCACAAGTATACCTTTGTTGCATTCCTTCCAAGAATTGGCAGCATCATCAGTTTTGTCAAGCACACCTCATGGGAGACATACTTCTCCACATAAGTGTAGTTATTTGGATATATCAACTTCCTTCATAGCTCGTCATGGTCTTGGTCCACCTCGCTGAGGTCAAACCTTAGTCTTTTGGATTCTTTAAAGCGATTGACCCCTACTTGAAAGTATTGTGTGGTGAAAGAGAAAGGTAGTTTGCACCATGGACTCTTGGTCCCATCTGTCAATGTGAATCTTCCAATGCATAAATGTTGGTAGATAGTGAACTCATCTTCTCCTTGTACTAGCACTAGTAATTGTTCGAGTATCCTCCATTTAGCTCCGAATGCGTCGTGCATCCTCTTATACCATTTCTCTAGGTGCACCTTGTGGGCGGCCGTCATGGTGTCACAAGTGTACTTTTCAAATATTTTTGTGAGGGAAGGGTCTTCATCTGGATACTCCTTTAGACACTAAAATTAGGTCACACTCCCCTTTAGTCCCTCGATAAATAAGAACCCTTCATAACATTAAACTAGCCATGGCCCCCTTCACCCCACTAATATTAATTTAATTAATTTAATTAAATTAATTCATTATCCTCACCATATTTATTATTTAAATATCTTAATTAGGGATAATGTCCACATACATCTCACCTAGACACCTCATCAAGCCAACTCACCCTAAGACCTATTCTTAGTAAGTTGCCATTACTAACTAAGACTTACCCAAACCCTAAAATTCAATGCCTACATTCCCTCTAACCACATTCCCACATGCTTAAAAGAAGCTTCCAAGTATAATCCATAGGTTAACGACATGAGATCCCATAAAATCAAGGGATCTCCTATTTTAGTAAAACTAGGAAATCTCACCTTGGACCGACGTCGGTTACCCCTAACCATTCTAGTTAAGCCAGAACCACCATTGGTCACCTTTTAACTCCCAAAACAACCTTATTTTCGAGGTTGGTAAACATTAGCACTTTCCGAGAGATATCACATCTTCGAGAAAAAAATCAGTAAGAAAACACATGTAAGGAAGGAGATCAAGCATTTTCTCTTGCATGACATCCAACATTCACCCAAAGACTCACCCCAAGAAGGAGTTGATCCAATCAGCAAGAAGGAGAGCACATGTAGCACATGCAAGAGCCCCTTCACGTTTGGTGATCCTCAACAACCTTTAGCCTCTTACCAAGCACCTTCATTCCTCACTCACAAGTGTACAAAACCAGATTTCAAGTAAGTGGAATAGTTCACTCCTCTAGTTCATTCATTCAATCATTGTATTGTCATTATTTGTTTACCTAGCCACCCTTTGACCTCCTTTTATACTAACCCCTCCATATCCCCATTAAAACTTCACCAATTCCCACCCAAACCACCTAATACCTCATTCCAACCAACCAAAGTCCTATTTGCAATCACAAGAGAGACCCAAATCTCATTTTGTGGCATTCCTAGTTTTCCACGAGGCAAGCCTGGTTAGTTACCCAACCATCATTGGTCACCCTTAACCGGCATCAATCTCTATATTTTCCCATACAACCTGACCCAACGGTGACTTACCCACTTATTCACAAATCACCCTTACTCACTCTGTGACCTTCCCGAGACCTCTGTCGGGCATGCAGAGATCCGAACCAATTACTTGACCTTCGGATCTTATTTTAACTTAGCATGTTAGATTAGATCTTTCTTATTGTATTTTGGATGAGATACCCAAATCATTTCAATTACGATAGGATTTACTTTATTACCCACATTAAATTGTCTTAAATAGTGGACTGACAACCGTCTAAGAAGTACCACACTTCCTAGATCTAGCACATGCTAGGCAACTCATTACACATATTGTTTAACTCTTTCTGGGGGTCTTGCTTTCCATTATAGGTAGTTCCTCCTAGCCAAAAAAATCTCTCACGATCGTTATGGATTCAGAAGTTATACGCACACAACAACCAACTAACCAAAATTTTAATAGGTATTCCTCCTACGCCTGTTACCCTATCTATTTCATCAATATTTCAAAGAAACGTCTAAGAATCAGGTGAAACATTTTGGCATGCCCGGTGGGACCCATCCAAGGTTCCTTGCATTTTATTCATTCCTAGGAAAATTTGTGTGTTTGTTTCCCTTCTGAAAAGCATGCACATCAATTTTCTTCCTTGGTAACCCTCTTTTTCTTTCTATTTTCTCTAAAAGAAACCTTTCTTTTGGTGTACTTAAAAAGAATCATTTCTTCTTGTTTTCGGCATTCTAGTGAAAGAGCATCCCTCTTCTTATTCATCCATTTGTGTCATCGAACTTCATATTTTGATTTGGGCTTAAAATAAGTGCATTGCATTCTGATTTATCACATTATCTCACATTAATTGAGGGAAACCTATACGCTGGAAGTCATTCCCAGCTGATGGTTGACAAACGAATCGTAGAAAACACATCTCTCTATCTCTCGAGTCTTTCCACATTACACAAATTCAAAACAAATACATATTATTAAACAACATCTTTCCTAAGAATGCATGTTAATGATTGTCTTGATCCGAGGATTGGTAGATACTCCCCAACTCATTGCTCTTATGAGTCATACTTGAGCGAAGACCATCCCCACCATAACAAACCTGAAACCTCACCTTTTAGATCTCCTTTTTTGTATGAAGCCATCCTCACCAAAAATTCTATTTTACAATTCATGTGTCAGTCCTTAAATAGCTTAAGCTAAACAAACATAATAGAAAAGGCACTCTTAGAATCCTATTTTTCTTAGTGTTTCTATTTGGCTTACATTTTGAGGTGAGAGGTCACGTTCTTCATTTATTTTTATTTTTCCTTGCACGCTCCTCATCATAGTTGGTGTATTTCAGCTTCATCTGAGTGTGCCTAGACCATATTCTCATCATTCTCTAGAATTTTGGGTTTGATTCCCCATCATATTTTAATTCACAACCACTTTTATTTCATCACTATTTCAATTTCATAGTGATCGGTGTCAATCTAGCAACCGTCATTAATTACCCTCCCACCATCGTTGGTTATACCCAACCAGCGTCGGTTCCAGGTCCTTTTGTTAACCTACCCAAAAGGACATTTTATTCATCTTCTTCAAATTTTCAGAGTCCCTATCACTGATATCATTTCCATTGACCTTTTAAAACTCATGAGGTTTGGCATACCTATCAAATTTGACCTTATATCTTGTTTTTGACCTATTGTTCACTCTCCACAGTGACCAATTGCGGTTACTAGCGGCCTGACCGGCATCAGTTAGTCTATGTCATTTTCCAGCCAACATTTGGTACCTAATCCACCTTTCACCTCCTCTTTCACCTATCCCTGCTACTTTTCTGTGTCATTTACAAAGAAGCGGCCCAACCCAATCAGTACTAGTTCACATGGTGTTGACCCAAAGACAAGCAAGCACACTCGTATTCCATGCCAGTTATCAACCACTCCCACCTAGTCCTTCACCACCTTCCATTTTATCACCAGCCATGGATCCCATCCAACCTATCACTATCACTACCGAAGATGAGGTGTTTGCATGACTCCTTGACCAAACCACCGCCTTGCGGTTTTACCTTTCCCACTCATCCACTCAAGATGCCTCGGGTCAGTAAATATATGGCATGCCCGTATCTATCCCCCATGAATCTCACTCCCACTCCTACATCAGCCCCATCTGGCTCTGTGTTTCCCACATCTACCTTACCCCAGGTCATTTTACTGGTGGATCATATACCCACTATGACTCCTACATTTGCTACCTCTCTGTTGCACCGCCACATCCACCATACCTTCGAAAACCACCCAAAATGCAACCTCATCCACCCCTAATGTCTCGCATATACCCATAGCTACATTACCACCTCTAATGTCGGTGACCCCTACCCCTTTTCAGAACATGGTCCTTTCCATTCCACAATCGTTAGCCCCCATTACCACTCAGGTTACCATGACCCTTCCACCCTTGTATATGTACTATCCCTCTATTTCACTTGCCTTCTTCTCGATCAACCTACACGGCGGCACCATATATTGGAGTGCCACCCCTGTTATATGCCCAAAACCATTCCTCTCATGCTACAAGAGGCACCCAATCATCGCAACCTACCAATGACCTCATCAAATTGATGTTGGATAAGATTCGACATTAGAGGCATCGGGTTTCGGTTCCCATGCAACACTCTCACCTACGACGAGATTTGTAACGAGCCCATCCACCCATCCATTCCTATTCGTCCATACCCCGTACATTGGGAGATGCCTAAATTCAACCATTTCAATAGCAAGGAAGATCCACAACAACATTTTTGGTCATTCAAACATGGATGCTACCTAATCGTGCACAATGATGTTTTTCTCTTTAGGGCCTTTCCCATGTCTCTGACTAGACCTGCGTTAGATTGGTATAGTGGGTTACCTAGACACTCCATATTTTCATTTAATCAGTAGCCCAAGCCTTCTTGGATCATTTCTCCATCAATATCATCAAGAAGGCTACCATGACTAATTTATACTCCACACGTCAAGTATGAGGACGAATCTATCACATATTTTGTCACACCACCGTTGGCATAGCTTTCGATTAATCAACTCACCTTCCAAAGCTACCAAAAATGGAACTCATCGAGCTCTTCACATGGGATTTTGCTAGACATATCTCACAAACCCTGTAGGTTCAAACCTTTCAAAAATTCGACGAAGCATTCACCATGGCACGAAAGTTGGAGATTCGCTCCATCAAAGAGAAGAAAATCCAATTATGCAATAAAATTCAGCATTCAATTTGAATGATACCTCTTCTTCTTCCAAACCATAACGTAATTATTCAAAAGATAAGGACACCACTAACATAGTGGTACTCAAGGCCGGCCCAGCTCATCTATCAAATCAGGCTACCCCCTCATCTAATCTCTCACCCATCCAAACTTTTCAATTCAGACAAGAACAGTGGAAATACACCCCAATTGGGGAGCCTTACTCTTATGTCTTAGAAAATCTTATCAAATCCAAGGCCATCACCCTTCCACCTATAAAACCACACACTAGTTTTTACCCTGCTCACCCCATGCCCACATGGTATAAAGAACATGACTTCTGTAACTATCATCGAGTAAAGGGTCATAGTGACGATAATTGCATCACTTTCAAAAACATTGTCCAAGAAATGCTTGAGAAAGGCGAGTTAACCGTGGATAATCCTAACGCACCTGCCAACCAAAACCTACACATCTTCAAGAAACCATTTCCTAATCATGCCCCTTTGTCTAATCAAACCGGTGAGGCCTTAACTCATGATACCCATACCCACGAGGTCCACACTATTTTTAGTGACACACCTATTGCTTCCCAATTACCCCATATTCCATCCATAGAGGAGATTCTAGCCCAAAATCCTCCTTCCACATCAGAACCAACCTCCCTTGTTCCTTCACCCATAGAGGAACACCTTTCACCTCCTTCCTCACATATGGAGGAGTCTTCCGCTAACATCGAGACCATTTCACCTTTGGCTTCTCCACTTAGAGAACCGATACCCACAGTACTTCTTCATTTCACGGAGGAGATCCCATCATCTCCTCCACCTATAGAGGAGCACCTATCATCTCCTCCACCTATCATAGACCCAGTTGAGATACCTTTGCCTCTTGGTGCACATTCACCATTAGTTACCCAAGATCCTGCAGACCTACTTTCAGCTCTCTTTCCCACGGAAGCTGAAGCTAGCAAATTCCCCATATCTAAGACACACTTTATGGGAATTTCCATTAGGTCCTCATCAATTCCACCTACAAATTTTTCGTTCTCACGTTTGGCCGATCACTTAGATTATGTGGATATGGCCTTACTTTGGGGGCACCTTTTGCTTCATGTCTCAACACAAATGTAGATATCACTTGCTGATACCTCCATTATCTACCCAAAAATATTTCGACCAATCGAAACAAACAAAACCACTTCTATTGCAACTTCTTCCATGACACCCATCATAGCTCAACACATACCCTTACCCATAACTTAAACTACATCTAAACCCAAACCCACACCTACAGCATCTTCCTTGACTAAACTTGTTACCACCTTAGGGGTCACCCCAACCGCTATCCTTACTCATCCACCTATCAAACCGGATTTGGCTACATCCTCAAAAGTCAACACCACACCTACTCTAGCACCCAAACAGAAGAACCAAACTCGTAGACCTCATATCCTGGCTATGCCAATCACACCTGCACCTGTCCCATCCATCTTAGGACCTCAGCCTCCCAACATGCTTAAGAAACCTCCACCCATCAATAAACCAAAAACATAACAGCCCATCCCTTCCTCACAAACCTCTAACCTACCCAGGTGCCCGAAATGACTTACACCCACACTGCAGCATCTTTACCACCCATACCTCCAATACTCTCCACAACTTCTTCACTACCCACTACACTTCGGTCTCGCCCCTCACACCACCCGCACGACCCGCGTCATCTACCTTCACAACACCACCATTATCCCCCTGGGTAACTCGCCCTCTTCCCCCATCTACTTTTCCTTCTAGATCCCATGCACCCATATCACCTTTACCTAAGAAGGTGCAATCCAAAGACAAAACTCCGCTACCTACCAATAAGGTAGTTAAAACAACCACACACCCTCCTACCCATTCATCTACCATACCCCTACCTAGAAAAACATGACCAACACCCAAGATCACGTCAGCACCCAAAACCATAGCTTGACCTACTCCCCCTCTTGTGAGGATTGTTCCTCAACAATCAGTCGTACCTACACCCAAACCCACTTTCACCTCTCATTGCAACCCACTAGTAGGGTCCTATGCCAAAATTTTAACCAACGTCCTTGAGACTTATGTTATCACATTACCGCCACTCAGACCTTATGACCCCCTAAAACCCAATCCAAAAGGGTTTGATGACACTAAAATTTGTGCCTACCATCATGTGTCAGGGCATGATGTGGAGAACTGCAAGGCCTTGAAAACCATCCTTATCCAGTTGTGTCCTCCAGAAGCCAACTTTGACGACGACAACCTTCTTGATGAGGACCCTGCTTCACCGACACCCATTCCCACACCGCCCACTCGAAACCACAACCTCCACCCCCACTTAGCTCCTAGAGCCACCTCCAAGATTCAAAATTAACATGGTTCATATTGGAGAACTTGCCACACCATCACCCAAATGTTGTTGCGCCTGAGTCACCTCACGAGGTTTTCTCCTCCTATAGGTTTTTGCTGCCATGTATCATTTATACCACTCGCCCTAAACCTTCTCCATTTAACAACTACCCTCAAATCAATATGAGACATATCACTACACATGCTCGAAGGATAAGGGCAAAGAAAAGGCAGCCCGACTCGCCGATCAATCCTATACCCAACATACCATCTACACCCATACTAAAATCACTATTCATGGCCCCACATATAATATTTCTAATGGAGTCACACATTGCACCATGCTCAAACAATTACACAAATCTCCCCTCAAAATTTCCTTATATGACCTCATCCAAACCTCAAAATCCCATCATCAAGCTCTCATGGAGGTTCTTTAATCTATTGAGGTTTTACCCAATGACCCTATACCCGTAGCCTCCATCATCACACCCCATCATGTAGCCTCTCTCACCAAATTGCCAACTTCATCTTCACGCCACCCTATTCACCAAGTATCCTCCCTTAGCTTCTTAGAGGAAGAGATCACACCACACCAAAATGATGACCCAGACCCAGCCCTCTTCATCTCTATCCACATCAATGACATACAGTACGACGTGTGATGATTGATGGGGGTGCTAGCATTAACATCATTTCATCTCATTCATTCACTCAAATGTGCATACCTGACAATTGCATGCATAAACATCATGTCATGTTACATTCATTCAATGACACTATCACCTCTACACTAGGAATCATCATCCTCCACATTCGTGTAGGCCCCCCACATTATTCCAGAATTATTTTACGTTTTGGAGGGGGAGTTTCAATATAACTTGTTGCTTGTGAGACCACGGATTCGTGTCATGGGTTACGTTCCTTCCATGTTACATTGTTATGTAAAGTTTGAGCATGAAGGACACACCTACATTATCCCAGTTGATCTGTCACCTTTTAAAACATGCAATATGCTTTACCGACCCAGTGACGTGCTTATACCCATTAAGGCATCTACCTCCACTACCACAACCACTTCACCTACACCTCTGCTTACCAATACAGTAGCTACCTCAACCGCACATGCCTCCTCCATTCCTACCACTACCACAACATCCACGGCTGAACCATCAGCCTCCCAATCTGTTAATTCCACCTAAGCATCGACCTCCAACACATCATCCATTCCAACTACTTCCATAATAACCACCGATCCCTTGGAAGGTGTTTTTCAACGCCTCACTGGGGGAGTATCACCTATATAGTGTCAACACATTTCTTACTCCATAAGAGTATAGAAGTCTTCACCAACACCCTCGCTATGATCACCGCATAGGAGAATGCCTCCTTTATGGTCCTCCTCACCTTCATACCAGTCTCACCTATGGGGGACTTGATACTACCACTTACACACCCGAACCACCGTCACAAACCCACCCATTTTCTACTGACTTCCAATCTCTCACTAATTACCATTTTTCCCACACCTTCCTGCACCGATGTGTATGGAAGGGTTTTGGTTTTGGATTTTACAAGAAAGGCTGCCATACCATTATTCCATGTACTACCCGTAAACATAACGACCATAGTGGTATCGGATTTCCTGAACCACCTACCAAACAGGCTCGCATTAAACTCATCAAGGACATCAGCCCTTCTCCACCTTCTTCTCTCGCTCCACCTTCATCACCACCTTTTTCGAAGAGTCGATGGATCCTAAATATATCCCTCCTAAAAATTCATAAACACCATTTCCTTGGATCCTTTAACTTATCAACGTGAGGGCGAGGCCCCTTCCTATATCCTGAAATGATCGATGACGATACACCTTTAATTAATGTCATTCAATGTCAAGATGATGAATCCATACTCACCTACCTTGGTGTAGAAGACTCATATATTCATCGGTTGTTACCCTCTGAGATGTAAACCATGTTGAATGAATCAACTATCAAGATAAACATTCATACTCAGGATGACCTGCACATCCTAAAGATTGGTCAATCTTTAGATGTTGTTGAACAGGAAGCCATCACTTATTTTCTCAAAGATCATAACCACACTTTCGCTTGGTCTTATGTAGACATGCTCGGTATTGACCCCACCATAGTGGTCCACAATATCATAACTGTTCCCGATGCCAAACCCATCAAACAAAATCGAGGAAAATGTACCCTCGCATTCCCTTCTCGTCAAAGAAAAGCTGGGCGCCTTCTTCCCGTTCCGTCATCTTATCCATTGATTATTCTCATTGAATTTCTAACATTATCCATGTCACTAAGGTGATAGGGGAACTCCACATTTGCACAAACTTCCGTGACCTCAACCTAGCCTTCCCAAAAGATGACTTTCCATTACCTAGTATTGATCAATTGGTTGACCTTACCACTTGTCACGAGATGCTATCACTCATGGATAGCTTCTTGGGTTATAACCAAATCTTGCTTTCCCTAGAAGATCAACATAATACCTTGTTCATTACCCCTTGGGGGACCTTCTACTATTGAGTCATGCCTTTTGGCCTTAAAAACATTGGTGCCACATATTAGCGGGCTATGACTTACATCTTCCATGACATCATGCATGTCATATTAGAAAATTATGTGGACGATCTCTTGGCCAAATATAAGCACCGCTTCAAACACCTTGTCGTCCTCAAAACCATCTTTGACCGTCTCATTAAATATTGTGTCCGCCTTGACCTAAGAAGTGTGTATTCGTGATTCTCTTAGGAAATCTCTTAGGATTTATCATTTCCGGCCATGGTATAGAATTTGACCCTACTAAAGTCAAGGCCATTCTCGGGAAATGCCTCCGCCCACTAACCTTAAACAACTCAGCTGCAAGGTAATTTGTAGTCTATTCACCGTTTCATTTCACAATTATCTCGATTGGTGTCACCCATTTCATCATCTCGCTCAAGAAGGATGTCTCCTTTAAATGGGATGATGACTGCCACAAAGCTTTTGAGGCCCTAAAATAATACCTTCTCCAACCACGTACTCATTCCACCTAAAGAAGATAAACCTTTCTACCTTTACATATCATTTCTACCGATAACTCCTTTAGATCCATGCTTTCTCATCACGATGAACAACACAAGGAGAAGGTGGTTTATTACATAAGCCGTACTCTTTTAGACTATGAAACCCAATACACCCATCCCAAAAAATTTACTTAGCCTTAGTTTTCATTGCCACAAAGCTCTACGCCATTACCTACTAAACCACAAAACCTATGTTGTGACCAACAATGACCCCTTACACTTCATGTATGCCAAACCTTATCAAAATCGTGTGTCGCACAATGGCTTATGCTTTTCACAGACCTTGACCTTGAATTCATTCATCAAAATTCCATCAAGGGCCAAGATATCACTAACCAATTGGCTTGCGTGCCTATTTTTGGGGATCAACCTTCTAATTTTGACTTTCTAGATGAGTCCATTGTTACCCTTTCCTTAGATGAACCCCCTTACCAAATGACACTCTTCTTCGATGGTTCCAAGTGTTAGCATGGAGGTGGGGCTGGTGTTATCCTCATTCCACTTGATGGTGAACCCATGCCTTTGTCTTTAAAACTTGATTTTGAATGCACAAACAATATCACGAAATATGAAGTTACTGGTATTAGGTCTCCAAGCCGCCTATGCCCTACATGTCCAATCAATCAATATCTTTGGTGATTCTCAATTGGTCATAAACCAAGTCAATGGTTTATACCAATGTTGTAACGAGATACTTCAAAAGTATAGACATCATGTCAAGATACTTTTGACCACCTTTGACCGTTACACCCTTCAAAACATCCCACGTTTAACCAACAAATTTATAGATACCATGGCCTGCTTAGCTTTCCAAATACCAACTTCGCCCACCAATTCTAAAATCTTTGTCACCATACGTGACTCCTATCACCTTCTTATCTACCTCATGATGTTTACTCCATCAAAACCATCACCCCTGACTCGAGTGACCTTTGGTACAAACAATACTCGACTATCTTTCTCTCTCCATCTTACCTCTTGATCTCACCGTAACGGACAACACACCTTTCTTAAAAAGGTATCTCATTATGTCATCTTGGGGGGCCTCCTCTATAAGTGCAGATTTGATGGTATTCTCTTACGATGCCTCACAAGTTATGAAATTCCTTATACCATTAAGGAGGTTCATGATGGCATATGTGGAGGTCACTTCAGTGGCCTTGTTGTTGCTAAACGTATTCTTTGCCTAGGCTATTACTAGCCGACCCTTAACCATGATTGTTGCGACTATGTCAAGCATTGTGTAAAATGCCAACAACATGCCAACCTTCATCACACACCAGTCACACCTTATAGGTCACCCATGACCTTTGGCCATTCTCTCAATGGGGTTTGGATCTTGTCGGAGAAATCAATCCCCATTCTTCCCAACGCCATCAATGGATCATCACTGCTACCGAATACTATACAAAATGGGTTGAAGCCATACCACTCATCTCCATGAAAGCCAAGAAAATATGTGAGTTCATCAATCATCACATCATTTGTCTCTTTGGTGTTCCTCATCGCCTCATCACTGATAATGGAAAATAATTCAAAAACAAAACCTGCAAAAACTTTGTGATACCTTTGGTATTCAGCTCAGTTTCTCATCACCTTATTACCCACAAACCAATGGCCAAGCTGAATCCACTAACAAAACCCTAAAAAAATTCTTATGAAATTCGTTAATGATATTGGGAAGGATTGGCATACGCATATTCTTTTTTCCCTATGGGCATACCGCACCAGTATTCACACTTCCACTACCGCCACACCATTTTCTTTGGTCTACAAGATCTTGAGGTGGTTCTACCTCTCGAAGTCCAAATTCCCTCACGCCACATTTCTCTCCATGACATGCTCAATGATGATGACTTTCGTCACAATTGTTTAGCATAGCTAGAGTTATTCGATGAACATTGACTTAACACTCTGGACCACCTTCAAGTTTACAAAAATGTATCAAACATTTCTATGACAAACGTGTCCATGAACAAACATTCAAAGTTGGTGACCTTGTCTGAAAGAAAATCAACACGTAACCAAAGCCAAAAAAATTAAACGGGAAAAATTTTCTCCTAATTGTCTTGTACCATACATCATGACTCATACTTATGGATCAGGTGCTTATCGTTTATCTTGACTCAATGCTAAACCCAAACTTGAGCCCCTTAATGCCTTGCATCTTCGATCATTTTATTGTTGATGTGTAATCCTACCTCACCTTTTGTCTCTTTCCATGCTCATCCCTTGAGTGTTATCCACTTCATACACCTCACCAATGATTAAACAATAATCATGTGAGTACCCATCACTTGTTATCTTCTCTTGAATATGTGTACCATGGCACTACACATGGCATGATTCTAATGGATACTTTTCATCTACCTTTATATAAGATCCCATGGTCATTCCACCCAGATTTTTGAACAAGAGTCCTCTTCTTCACCTTAGTCTTGTCCATGATTTCAAAGCCCCCACATGGGACCCAACTCCTTGAGTCAAACTTCTAATCAAAATATGACTCCCTCAAAAGGACATCTTCCTCGCGAAATCACTGCTGTAAGTAGATGTTGCTCCCTCGAAGGATAGCTATGTAAAGCTAAAAAAATAAAAGAAAAGTGGAAGCTTCCGCATCGATCACTTCATGAAGACCTCAAGGATTTAAATTCCTCATCCCATATAGACTTCCCACATCAATCAATCTATCTCAAACTACAAGTCAAAAAAAAAAATTAGTCATGGACTTTCCCATTGTGATCTTGGATCTCTTTCCCGAAGAGCATGCTACCTCATACCATATAAAAAATTAACCACCTTTCACCCTTCTTACCATTCTCACTCCCATTTCCTCCTACCTCAAGGGACCTCCTGGAACTTAGACATTTGGTGATCATGTGACTACTTTTCACCATAGAACAATCAATCATGCAATGTCTTTAGGGTCTTACATTCATCACCTCCTCCAAGGTGTGATCTACTTGGTATGATCCTAGCCAATCAGGTGGATTTATTGCCCCCTCTTATCTTTTAGTTGTCTTTGTTTACATTTTGATTACCTTAAATAGGACTTGGTCCTCGACGCTTACCTTTGGGGTAATCTATCTTCTTCTTTCGCCACAATCAACATCACCTATATCACTTTACCTCTAACCCACCCACACCTAACATAGCCCAAAACCCAAATCATGCCTAAAACCTACCCACTCATTTTTCCTACTTCATCATATTCTTCCCTAGCTCATGGGAGAACTACATCGGCCTGAGGTCCCTTTTTTCGGGACTATGTAGGCAACATTCTACAAAAATGGGGCCCTTGGAGGTTAGCTCGGCCACTCTCTACCCTAAACAATTCATCTTTTATCTTCCTAACATTACATCATACCCCACTTAGTTTCCCTTTTCTATCCAAAATTGAAAATTAAACCACATACATAACAATTTGCTTCATATTTTAATCCTCATCACAACATACATTTATTATGCCTACCATTTCTCTACCATCATCATGCATGTCTTATACCACATAACCTGACTCCACCATGCCTAACACATAACCTGACTCCACCATGCCTAAACAAACCTGACTCAACCATGCCTATGACCTAACTCAACCATGCCTAACACATGACCTATCTCAATCATGTCTAACACATGACCTAACTCGGTCCATGCCTATGACCTGACTCAATCCATGCCTAAACCAATCCTGACTTCGTCATACCTAACTCACCTAATTTCCATCCATATCAAAACAACAAATCAAAAGTCTCATCCAAACATCAACAAATCAAAAATCTCATGTATCTCATCATATAAATAAATGTGTATCTCAATACAACATACATGGTTGTCCTATCATGTCCATCATCTCAAAATTGTCAGCATGTAGGCCAATACTCAATACAAAATGTCATCGGCACACAGGCCGGTCTCATATACAATAAAATAATGAACCAATACAAAATATCTTTGGTGTGCAGGCCGGTATATGCTCAAAATATACAACAAAAAATCTCATACATCCTCACTATCTTTGGCACGCAGGCCGGTATATATCAAAAATGACTATAATACATCAAAAATCAAAAGCCACATATTAGGCATCTCGGCGGATATCCTCCATCTTTGTATCGCCTATACCCTCTACCTCCTCCGCCCTATGTAGTGACCTGCTAGCATCTCCCCACCCATCATAGGTGGTGG
The DNA here is from genome assembly GCA_018340775.1 of Taxus wallichiana var. yunnanensis. Lineage (NCBI taxonomy): Eukaryota > Viridiplantae > Streptophyta > Pinopsida > Cupressales > Taxaceae > Taxus > Taxus wallichiana. The sequence continues at coordinate 198,543,375 of CM031242.1, forward strand.
CTGAGTCCCTGCTAGCACCTCACCTGGAGTTGGTCTCCGTGTCATTGGTAGCCTCTCCCTGATCTGGCCTCAAAGCTCGATGGCCCCCTGTGCTCTCCACACTGTGAGTGCGGGATCTAGTCCTCTCAATCGATGCTGTTGTTCCGGTACTCTCCATAGGATGGAAAGTCTATCCGGCTGCCATCGCCTAGTCTGGTAGTATACGGTATCATGTAGGTCATCTCGTAACCTAAATATAGGCATGGTCTGTGGTGGCCCCATAGGCCTCGGCCTCTATACTGTGTTGTGGGACCCTATCACACTCTTTCCGTGAACTAGGACTGGTCCCGGTGCTCGTGGTGGTGCCCCTACCCACAGAAATACGTATCTGGGCCTATAAGGCTGATGTGCTGGGCTATGGCAGTGACCTGTAAACCTACCACCCATGCCTATAAGGCTGCCACACGACCATCATCCTCCTCTATGTCTCCACCACTGCCATCTCGGGTCGTCAGACTAACCACATATACATGTAGCTCGCTACCTCTACCTCGAGATCGCCAATTATATGTACCATACCAACTAGGGTAATCGAGTAGCCACCGCCCTCGTAGGGCATCTCTCTGCACCATGATGGTGGCTAGATTTGGCTACTGGTGCAGGTGGTATGGCTCGTAAATGCATCACCCACCACTATTTGTACCTTTCGTGACCCTAGCATCATATATCCATCCATCACTCCTTTTCTGCTCCTCCTACCACCGTGGGCATCTTGTGGGTTGTGGTAGAGGTAAGGGCCTCTCCATGTTGTCTCTCTGCATGTACTATGGGAAGGGTGGAGGTATGTCCTATCATAGCCTAAAATTCGCCTAACTCTGTCCACGGGATCATCTTGTGCTCCTCGACATGGTGATCCTATATCCATATCAATGGTTGGAGCTCGATTAGCTCCTCATGCATATGCCTATATGAGGGGAATCCACATATGGCCTCCATTAATGTTCACTCCGCATAACCCCTCTAATAACTTTCTGAAATAGGAAGCATCATTTGTGGGCCTATCTCGATCTCTATACTCCAATATCGGCACCCATTGCACCTGTAACCCACCCACAAAAATCTTGGTGGGAATGCATCTGCTCGGGGCATCCTTCTTCGGCCACACAAAAACTATGTGCTCATAATCCCAATAGTGTAGTAAGAAGGTACATCATAGGTTGAACCTGCACAGCCACCCATATGCCCATAACTCTCTATACATATGCACCAGGAATGTTGGCACCCAGGTAAAGTAGGTCTCATCTATCATCATGGCATGGATTACCCCCATCAACGATCAGGGAAAACGTCCACCTCTGCGCATCAGCAATGCAAAGCAACACACCGCCTCCATTAAAAGAACCACTAGCCTCGTCTCCTCCAGATGGCACGGTCTAGGTACATCTCTCCATATCGAATGCTGGCACTATAGAATGTCAGCTCATCCATCCCCTCGCCAAACACCATCAACATCAGCTCCTCCAAGGCCTCAAAGGAGATAGAGTAGACCTATGTACCCAATATGGGTAGCCATAGAATCCTAAACACATCCTCCAGGGTGACAGTGATCTCACTTGTCAGTAGGTGGAACATGTTGGTCATAGAATCCCATCTATCGATGAGTGTGACCATCAAACTAGGTTATTGGACTAAATGTCGATAGCGTCAGACTCCACTCAAGCCCACCACCTCCCACATGTTATAGCTCCTTAGGGGTCACTATGCCACGCACTATCACAAGCAGGGGTGAAACCCTGTCCCACATGCATAGCTGATCTCGCCCTTGCATCCAATACAAACAATACGTTAATCTACATTTATCACACCCATACTTGCCCCCTATCGTTTCCCAACAACCTATTTTACCCCTACCCATCTTAATCACCCAACTTGTGGCACTTTTGGCTCCTTATCCCCCAAAACCCAACTGATTTCGGTTCCTTTAATCGACCGGTCACCCCTTAACCGGCATCAGTCACCTGTTTAGTGACCAATACCGATTCAAACCTACCGATGTCGGCCAAACTGACCGGCGCGGTCACTTTGTCGCGGTGCAAACCCGCGACCCCCAAACCCTCCTTTCTCAAAAACTAACCACCCTGACCCTTTTACCCACCTAAAAACACCTACACCTCCCTTACACCTCATCACCTCCCCTCCTCTACCACTTATTTCTCTCCCTATTCCTATTTTACCCACTTTACCCTCCCATTTCCAACTTTTATATTTTTCCCCCACCCAAAACAAAAACCACAACAACAATTTGTAAATCATCTAATCTATCTAACCAAATATAGCTAGAGTTAGATGCTTACCTCATCGTGCTGCCATCATCACGGTGGAACATCTAGCCACTGCACCGGTGGCCCGCCTGATCCCTCTCCGGCCTCTACCATCAACAAATCTCCACCTGCGTCTCCAACTAATTGAGTCACACGTACCGATCATGTGGACCCACCTCTCACCAACCAATCACCCACCATTCACACCACCAACTCAATTCTCCATTTTGTCTAGACACTTTTCCCTCTTTTCTCTCTCTTTTGTCATTTTCTCAATTCGTTAAATGACAAATGGATAACAAAAAACATGGATTTTTTTATAACCAACCTGACCTAACCAATGCCGGTTTAACCTTGACCAGCATCAATCACGTGCCCTACCTTCATGTGGTTGGTTTCCTTATGCCGGCATTGGTTACCCTTGACCGGCATCGGTCACCCACCCTTGTACAAAACCCAAAATTTTACCCTATTACACTCCCTATCCCTCCTTTTTTCCCACCCAACCCTTACCCTGACCATTTACCTCACCTTCCTAACCTCATCATTTACTACCTACCTTTTTCCTTCTTTGGGGTCTCATTATTTTACCCATCCCTCGGCCTTACTAGCACCGTGACCTAGATATTTGGACCTAGACCATCACTAGTGACCTTTGACCTCATGTGTTTTCTATACCTTGTGGCACTTTTACCTGTGTTAATTGACCTAATGACCTTACCTAGCCTATTTTCATGACCGTTTATCTTGACCCTACCTTTGGTGTACTGGAACATACCTAAACATTCCTGCACCTAACCTATGCTATGTTTCCTAACCATATCCTATACCTTGGATACCGGAATCACTTCAACCTTGTCTGGATGAACCTATTGACCTTAGACGATGTAGAGTTTGACTTCTCTTCAACCCGGTAGTGTGCTACAGTTTATACATGTGTGTGTGTTTTACTGTTACTACCTTTGACCTTGGCCCATTACCTAGATTACCCGAATATACCTTTAACCCTTTTTCCCCATTCCCCACCTTCCCTTTCTCATATTCACCTTTTATCAAACCACTCACTACTTACGCCTCCTACCTCTTCGGTTCTGGTTTGAGGGGATCACCTTCACCCACACATGCACTAACCACATCTTATTTTTGTTATCATCACTTACCAATATAATCTACACAAAAAAGGGGCAAAATGTAGACACTAAAATTAGGTCACACTCCCCTTTAGTCCCATGATAAATAAGAACCCTTCATAACATTCAACTAGCCATGGCCCCCTTCACCCGCTAATATTAATTTAATTAATTTAATTAAATTAATTCATTATCCTCACCATATTTATTATTTAAATATCTTAATTAGGGATAATGTACACATACATCTCACCTAGACACCTCATCAAGCCAACTCACCCTAAGACCTATTCTTAGTAAGTTGTCATAACTAACTAAGACTTACCCAAACCCTAAAAATCAATGCCTACATTCCCTCTAACCACATTCCTGCATGCTTACAAGAAGCTTCTAGTCTAATCCATGGGTTAACAACATGAGATCCTAGAAAATCAAGAGGATCTCCTAGTTTAGTAAACCTAGGAAATCCTACCTTGACCGATGCCAGTTACCCCTAACCATCACCAGTTAAGCCAGAACCGCCGTCGATCACCTTTTAACTCCAAAAACAACCTTATTTTCAAGGTTGGAAAACATTGGCACTTTCTGAGAGATATCACATCTTTTGAGAACAAATTTCAGAGAGAACATGCATGCAAGGAAGGAGATCAAGAATTTTCTCTTGCACGAGACATCCAAAGCATTCACACAACAACCATCCAAAGACTCACCCGTGCAAGGAGTTGATCCAATCGGGAAAGAAGGAGAGCACATGTAAGAGCCCCTTAATGTTTGGTGATCCTCAACAGCCTTCATCCTCTTACCAACACCTTCATTCCTCACTCACAGCGTCTTGAACCGGATTTCAACTAAGTGGAATAGTTCACTCCTCTTGTTCATCCATTCAATCATTGTATTGTCATTCTTTGTTTACCTAGCCAACCTTTGACCTCATTTTATACTCAACCCTCCATATCCCCATTAAAAATTCACCAAATCCCACCCAAACCACCTAATACCTCATTCGACCAACCAAAGTCCTTTGTGCAATCACAAGGGAGACCCAAAACTCATTCTGTGGCATTCCTAGTTTTCCACAGTAACCGGCACCGGTTACACCCAACCGCCGTCGGTCACCCTTAACCGGCATCGGTCTCTGTATTTTCCCATACAACCCATAATGGTGACTTACCCACCTATTCCCACATCACCCTTACTCACTTTTGGCCTTCTTGAGACCTTTGTTAAACCTACAGAGATCTAGAACCAATTACTTGACCTTCAAATCTTATTTTTACTTATCATGTTAGATTAAATCTTTCTTATTGTATTTTGGATGAGATACCCAAATCATTTCAATTACGATAGGATTTACTTTATTACTCACATTAAATTGTCTTAAACAATGGATTGACAGCCATCTAGGAAGTACCACACTTCCCAGATCTAGCACACACTATGTAGTTCACTACACATATTGTTTAACTCTTTACGGTGGTCTTGCTTTCCATTACGGGTAGTTACTCCTAGCCAAAAGGAAGCCTTCATGATCAGTTGTGGATTGAAGTTATATGCACGCGCATAACCAACCAACCATCATTTGAAAAAGTATTCCTCCTACACCGTTACCCTATTTGTTTCGTCGATATTTCAAAGAAATGTCTAAGAATCAAAGTGAAACACTCCCATACAAAATTCTCTATCCCATCAAGCACTCCAATCTCTGAGAAGACAATGGTGAGGAGGAAATTAGCAAACATGATCTTCTCTCCTTCATTCGTAGCGCTGATGATTTCTTCTGCAATGAAGGTGGACAGGTTATATATGTTTCCCTCGACAATATTTCGGCACACATTCAACCAAACCTTTTTATCTATGTCCACCTCTCTTTCCCATTCAGCTTGGATACCAAGCATGTGGTGATCCTCATTATTGGGTTGGAGATATCTGAAATATCTAAGTAGCACAAGATCTTCTTATAGTCATAATCCTCGATTGTCTCCTTAATAGCTTCCTTGTTCTCTAGGTCATCATCTAGTGGCTCCCCTTCATAGACAAGGCTAATAAACTTAGAGATTAGTTGCGAGGTTATGCACATTCTTCAGACTATGAAGTAAAAGTGGTCTTCATGCACGCGTGATATCAACCATTGGTACAATCACTCAGGTTTTCCAAAGTAAGGAAACTCATGAATTTTTAGCAACCCAGCCTTCTCCAATTTTATCTTCACCTTATCATCATAGATCGGCATTCCTTCTTGTGTCCTTTTATTTATTGGGTGAACTAGTTCTAATGTTATATCCTTCTCTGCGGTGCTTGTTTGATGGTTTTAATCACTCATGGCCATTTTCCTTACATGGAATACCCATTCCTTTCCTGCAACACTCCATCTAGGTATTACATCTCTGGATACCACTCTTCATTGATATTAGCAGTGGTATTTTGTTTCCCCTTGCCCTTTCCCTTCCTTGGTGAGATGGTTTCCTTCTTTGGTGCCAATTTTTTGTCGGGTTAAAAACAAATTCTTCCTTGCTCTTCTCAAATTCGTGGCTTTCCTTCACAAAAAATCCCTTTCTCCTATGTCATAGCTGCAGAACCCTAACTTGGACAATTCTTCCACAAGATAGTCTACCCTTATGAAACCTTCTTCCCTATGCTCATGTAATCCTTCCACTCTGGTCCATAAATCACACTAGTCACGCACTTAAATTTTTGTAATTCCTCCATCACACAAATATTTCTTCGCGGATGCTCTAGTTTTCAATATCTCTTCAATATCGTAATAGAAAGGTAAAAATAATGTGCCTAACCTTCTACTTATAGCTTTTTCTTCTCTCCTACAATAAATGATATGCCACCTACCAATGTACTTAGCGTTAAGTGTGAATTTTTTTACTAAATCTGATATTAAGTGCTCTTACCCACTTTCCCAATCCTACGTGAAAAATATCTACAACCTTTCGGCACATAAAGCTCATTATCGACCAAAGACTCTTAAGCATGTGCTTGCAGACCGAAAGCACTTCTTCTACCCTTGACCTGATTTTTACCCTCACCTACCTCAAGTTGTTCCTTTGTTTCTCATCCTTTATGTGTGGTCTTTTGCAAAGCTATCCACGACACCATAATTCCTTGTCCACCTTTTCCACATGTACTCTCCTACCTTACGTGCTTTTTATCCTTCAATTTGGGCCATCAAAACACAACTACTACCAACTTCCATTTTACTTCGCATTACTCCACCCCACACAAAAATAGATGTGTGGACCTCTACCCATACATATCCTTTTGAAAGTAATAAGTGGTTACCGGCATACTGAGGTGCATGAAACAACATTAACTTGAAGGGAAAAAGCAACGAGAAAGGGAAACATAAGGAAAATAAGTGCATTAAGGGAAATTCTAGACTAAATGGAAATATTTCCTTATTTACAAACACAAGGAAGACTTATTTATAGTAGGGCTTCAGCCTACTCCCATTGAAATGGCCCAGTAACCTCATCCCATCTAGTGCTTGTAAGCGTAAAGCGTCGAGTCAAGGATGTATGAGATGATATATGGCTCTAACAAATGGACTTTCAGTTTCCCAGAATAGCACAGAAACTTGGAATCATATAGCAAAAATATCTTCCCAACCTTGAATTGTTTATTTTTAATATGGTGATCATGTCATGCTTTCTATTATGCTTTTTTAGTCTTCTAAATCCATCTATCAAGTGATCTCCTTTTATCTAGCTACATTAACTTCTTCATGCGCTCTTGAATTACTTTTTCATCAGCTAACCCTCTTGTGCATGCAATACATAGCGATGGTAGCATAAATTCAACCGGAAGGGAAGACTAAAGCACCAAACACCAATTAAAATGGTGTGGCCTTGTTCAATCTCTTGTAGGTTGTCATGTATGCCCATATAACAATTGATACCTTATCATCCCAATCTTGTCTTCCCACATCACAATTTTTTAAACACCTCAGTAGTTCCATTAGCTTGTGGGTGATATGGGGTAGTCTTATGATGGGCCACCATGAACTCTGTCAAAAAAATCCTAACTGTTTCATTCAAAAAGTGTGTACCCCTGTCACTAGTCAAGCTTAAATTATATTCATAACTATTGATTATGGTCTCCCATAAGAATCTAGTAGTTGTTGATATTTTCTGAGTCCTTTGTAGGCACTTTCTCTACCCACCTTGTTAAGTAATTAGTGCAAGTGATGATATAACATGGTCTAGTCCTTCGTGCGGTAGGTGAAAGTGGTCCTACAAAATCAATTGCCCATTTTTCAAATGGTTATGCACTAGCTATCAGCCTCAAGTGCATTTCATCCCATATTTCTGGCTTTCTAAGGTGCTGGCAATGGTCATAGGCCTTGCAAAACTCAAAGCAATCTTGGTATATACTTTCCCACCAAATTCCTGCAAGTAGAATCTTTTGCGTGGTGGAATTACCTACATAATTCCCTCCTACAATCCCAACATGTGCTTCTTCCATGATTGCAATGCACTCATGTTCTAACACGCATTGGCGTAGAACCTCATCATGGCCTAACTTGTATAAGTCTCCACTAATTAGCATGTAGGGCACAGTGGCGCGTATAGCTAAATGTTTCCTTTCCAAAGTTTTCATTCCTTTTAGCACCAAACCTGTTTTGAGAAACACAAAAATATTTTCTAAGTCAGAGGGTGTGCACCGCAACCTAAACAGTTGTGCGTCTGGCATAGCATCCTCAATGCTCTGTATGTCCTCCCTTGATTTAATTCTTGACAAATGGTCAGGCCCTAAATTACTCTTTCTTGGTTTCACAAAAAATGTAAATTTAAACTCCTAAAACAACAACACTCACTAACATATGCACCCTTGCAAAATGGGCTTGTTCATGAAGTACTTCAAGGCCATGTGATTTGTGTAAAATATGAAGGGTGTTTCCATTAGATACTTCTGAACTTATGCAACGTGTAGATCATCGAAAGTGCTTCGTGCTCAGTAGTGGTGTAGTTTTGTTCTGCTGGTGTCAACTTCCTACTTGCAAAGCAAAGGGGGTGATCAACAATCCCTTCTCTAAGTTGTGTTAATACTACTCCAATGGTTGTCCCTAAGGCATCAACATGCACGTGGAAATGTTTATCCCAAGAGGGAAACCATAATATGGGCGCAGTGATAAGTTTATCCTTCAAAGTCTCAAACATTGTCTTCTGCGCCTTTCTCCAGTGAAAGGCACTCTTGTGTTTTAGTAACTTATCTAATGACATGGTGGTCTGAGCATACCCCTTGATAAACTTCCGGTAGTACCCTATATGCCCAAGGAATCGTGCACTACACTCTGATTGGTTGGCTTCGCCAACCCCACAATAATAGCGACCTTGGCGAGATCCACCAACAAACCTTCCTTGCATATGATATGCCCCAAAAGAGTCCCAAATGGAGTAGCAAAAACACATTTCTTAATGTTGATGGATATCCTCAACTGCCGACATATCTCAAACATCAGCCTCAAATTATCACAATGGTCTTTCACTAGTCCATACATTGTCCAGTCATCAAGGTAGACTTGTAGAAACTTATGGATAAAATCTTGAAATGCCTAGACCACTATGTGCAAAAACCCAACTATTGCATTCTTGAAAAAAAGGCATGACTGTATAAGCAAAAATTCCCCATTCAATGGTGAAATTTGTCTTCTCTTGGTCTTCTTTAGCAATTCTAACTTGATGGTATCTTGAGAATCCATCGTGAAGGAATAGATTTCACGTCCTGGCCACTCCTTCTAGAATATCTTCGGTGAAGGGGGTTAGAAAAGGATCAATTACACATACCACATTTAAGTCCTTGTAGTCAACACATATCCTTATCCTTCCATCCTTCTTAATACTAATGACCATGGGGCTTACCCATTTTGATTCCTTAACTTGATGATTCCTGATTATATCATCTTATCTATCTCCTCCTTAACCTTGAAGTGAATATTGATTCATTCGATAAGGCCTTTTACAAATTGGGCACACACCTTATTTTAACTTGATCTTCATCTCCCCAAGGAGTGGTGAATTCCTTTAAGCTCATGGTACCCACATGGAAATAAATCTTGAAACTTGCGCAAGAGATCAATGATCTTCGAGACTTCCTTCTCTGGCCAATAGTCTGCAATTGTGGCCTCCTTAGGTTCAACCTCCGAACCAATGTTAACCTTATTTTTTTAGGGGTTTATGGTAGGCACACACTTTCTCATCAGCACTATCAACAACTTCACACACACCTTCAGTATGGTTAATATCCAAACTCTCCATCTCTTCGCCATCTATTATGTAGACCATCTTTCCCTTTTCCTTCTCCATGCATGCACACTCAAGTTGTACCTCTTGACTCTTCTTCATCAAAGCACGGTTCCAAACTAGGTTCACCTAATAACTCCAGTATTATATCTTCTATCATGGCACTATCTCCCATCATTATGTGTTTAACAACCTACAGCGCTCTATCCACTCGATGGTTTAGTACTTTGATACTCGAAAGCTTGAAGGAGGTCAATCGTCAATTCCTACCAATTTCCATTCGATGGTGCATCTCGAGTGAATATGTTGTGTGCACACATAGCCTTTTTAGGTGGAATACATCTTATGCACCCATAAAGAAGGTGGTGAGGCCTCCGTGCGTCCCATCCATGCTTTCTCACATGCTTAGATGTGCGACAAGGTGGGTTCCTTCCCATGGTATTATTCTATTGTAGAGGGTGCATTGCTTCAGGAGAACCTAACAGAGAATTCAATTCTCACCTCGTGCCACTCTAAAAGGATATTGCAGTGAGTCACCCACTAATGCGCTACCGTCCCAAGCAAATTATATCTGAGCATCGGTCATCTTTTGATCTCATTTTTCCATTGAGCCTCGATTTCCCATAATAAATCATTAGGGTTGGCCCCTCCAGAGTATCTTGGAAATTTTTTCCCTCCTAGTTGCCTAACTAAGCACACCTTCATTACCCTTATAACATAACCTCTTAGTTGTCGCCCAATTAACTCATAAGTTTGGTGCTTTGATTGTCACACACCACACTAGTTGTATCACTCAAGGATTGAGCATCTTTAAAATGGATAACTCCCTCTATAGGGTGAATCACCTCAGGGTCCCTGATAGAGTGCACATAGATCCTATCAAGAATTTATTCTCCCAAGGGCTCATTATATGGTGTTTATTTTCCATCGGTTAAGGGGATGATGAATGTATCCCTTATTGAACCTTAGATCAGCATTATTCTTGTAACACCAGGGGCACCCAAGTAATGCTGGAAATTTGTTTTCCTCGGCCAGCACCAAGACTTCAAAATCCCTAATGAACTTTTTCCCTTGTATAGTGATAGCAACGTCCTTCAAGAAACCAATGGGCATTTCCTTTATTTTTTTATCCATATATCGTACAATCAAAGATGGTTGTAATGGGGGCCTTCCCATCTGATGTCATGCATCTAGGGTGAGAACATTGACCTTTACACATGTGTTAATCAAAATATTGCTCAGAATCCACCCATTGACAACAACATTCAAGGTAATCTCCTTGTCATAATCAAGGTTGTGGGGGGGAGGTTGGCATGTGGAACCTTCCTCTTGCATCCTTCTTCAACACGGTACCTTCTCCCATAACCAATATCCTAGCAAGGGAATGATATTCTCTTACCTCAACATCTTTCATACTTCTCTAACCTCATCTAAATCATTTTGTGGAGCCTCAACATACTTCCTTTTCTCTAACTACCTTGACTTTTCTTTCAGGAATTGGACCTCTCATTGAAGGCCCTAAATCACATCCATGGTTTCTTTATACACCTCCTTCTGTTGAGTAGGGTCTGGATATTTTCTATGCACCACCTCTTCTCTAAAAACTAGTAGTTTTTCCTTGGTACTTCCCTCGTTCATGCAACCTCATCTTGCATCATAGCTAGTACCTGTTCTAGTTCTGATTCACACACCACTCTTGGCATCCATTGTGAATCGGCCTTACTCAAACTTACCATCCCAGCGCCTTTGTCTTTCTAGTGTTTTGGCTCATGTGCACAAATAACTCTAGGCACTCCTCATACTTTTGCTTCTTTCCACACCATGAACATTTCAGAAAATCATGGCACTTGTGTTTGTAGTGCTTCGTGGATCCACAGTTGTAACAGGTTCCACGTAAGAACTCACTTCTTCCTCCTTCGTGGTTGCCATGACCACAAAATCCTCCTATGAAACTTCTTCCACATGTCCCTTCATCTGTACATCCTTCATAGTGATTCCCATTATCCTTGGAATTTTTTGAGAGGTTGGTTCGGTGCACACCAATATCAATGGCGTCATGTATCTCACGGTCAATCAATCTCTAATCCTTGGTGTCATGGGTAGTACAAGTGCGAGATATTGCAATAGCAAGACACATTCTTATAGATCATGCATTGTAGTAGTAGGCATCTACTTGCCTCATGATATCTGTGGAAACTTTCACATTCCTTTGTCATGGTGCATACCAATCTCCAGGGATAATTTTCCTTTATATGCCCCTCTACCTCACAATCCATGCACCATAGACCACTGCGATTCTCATGCACTGAGTTCACAGATAGCTTCTCTAGATGCTTCACCATTATAGCAACCGAGCCTCAACTAAGGGGCTAACACCGATCTACTCTTACAACATCCTTAGTGCATAGGGCAGCCTCCAAGGCCTCATGCGGGTCCATGAAAGTGCTCTTCTAAATGGTGTTATCAATCCTCCAATAAACCTCTGATCATGTTGAGAGGGGTGAGTATCATAGGATAGATTTGTTAAGAGATTCTTGAAACATACATCATACTCCTGCACACTCTCTGTCATTCCTTGTTAGATCTACTTCAGCACATTGATGCTCTTTTGTTCAAACTCATGGATATAGAACTCAACCAATAAGGCATTCTACAATGCGGTATAATCTACCACTATCGATGGAGGTCATACTTCAAAGATTACCAGCTATGTGTTTGTCCTCGTAATGTTCTTATAAACTAACTTTCCTTCTGCTCCGAGGTGGTGATCCCCTTCATACACCATAGTAGTTCACACTTGTGTATGTTCTCTATAGCATCCTCAACACCTTTGTAGTCTGGTAGGTACAAATACATCTCAAAAAATACTTGCTGAGGTGGTTGAGGTCCTTGTCCGCCTAACCCGTGAGCCTTGATTCTAGAGACCTCCACTACCAAATCCACTAGATCCGGTAGGTCTTGTTCCTCCCGATCCAATAGAACCTCCACATCTGTCGGGTCCACCATGTCCTCTAGCTCTATACCACCATATCCACCTCTTGTGTCTAGTAAAAGGCCTGAAGTGGTCATACCTAATGCTCCTAACATCCTACTGAACTGTGTGCCAACATTTTGTGATAATGCGCGCTACCAAATGTGTGTCTCACACCACTCCCAGATGTGATACCCAATCTTTGTGTACTCACACTTTTCCCAAACATCATTCTAGATAATATTCCTCCAAACACAAGAAATGATTGTGTAGCCATAGATGTACCAAATGAGAAATTATATCTCCTAGGCGCAGATCGGTCACTTCTACCATTACCAATTTTTTAGCAATACTTATCTCTTAATTCGAGAAGACTAAGCACTAGGGTTGGTCACGGGTGGATTCAAATACACACTAATGGCTCTCCTTTCTCTAAGAAATGAAATCTCATAAGAAGCCAAAGGTATCTCTCTTCTATGCTTACAAAGATGGGGTAGCACAGAATGCTCATGCTCCATGTCCTTTGTGCGAACCTCAATTCCTTCCTACAACGTCTACCTCCATAAATCCATCACTCTCACAACCTCACATTTTCTATCCAGCTCCCTTTCATGTGCTTCACTATACTTGAGTCATCTCTCTTCTCTCTCTTTTTTAGCTGTAATTTCTTCCATCTTCCTCCACCCTAGCTTCCTCACCTAGTGCTCAGAGAAGCTCTTTCAGACATTGGGAATGCTTCCAAACTTAGTGTAATGAGTAGGATCTTCATGGCTAAAGGGATAGCATACAAAAATGATCCTCTAGGTTCCTTTAAGAACTCAAACTCAACAACCTCAGGACAAGAATACGTAGAAATAGTGTATTCTAGGGTATAATTGGTTAGCACTCTCTTCCACCAATGATCAAATACATGCGTCAAGTTAGATCAGCATCCTACAGCCTTTGATATTCATCTTGGGTCCAAACACGGGATCTATAGTACTAACTTGATCTAGATGCATACGCAGAATGCCATTTATACAACTCTACTAAAAGGCAAAGCAAAGTAAGGTCTCATACAGCTCATGATACATGTGTTCTTATACCCACTTGTGTGCATCAAACTCAGGTCCAGTATTAAATCTCTGAGCAAACTCATCCTCTGTGCTCTTAAACCATGCTTCGACATTGTCCAAGGTCAAGTGTTTTGTCATCATGCATCATTCTCATCAAGATTTAGTCATTTTTATGTCCTTTAAACAATACTTTAATCTCGTGTGTGATGGTCTACCACCAATGACAAGCATTGGGTGCTCACCGAGGCACACGCAAGCACCAAGCCCCTCCTTTATGTGAACATTGTGAGAAGATGATGCCATTGATAAAAGACTAGATGAAAAAAGTACATGTTTATGCATTCATTCTGAAAGTATAGGATGAATTATTACATCAATATACCTATTCAGATAACAAGAGAAACACCATACACATAGTAGATCCAATTCTTAACATAAAGAAAAGACATTAGGGTTTGCACCCATGAGCTAGATATTTAGAATAGAGTCATATATTCATATTGATCATAATTTTAGTAACCAAATTACATTCAAAAGGGTCATAAGCAAACCAAAATGTATCAAAATAGGGATCTGACTCATGTATCAAAAGTCCTATCTATGCTTCCCCTATTACAACAATCTTGCAGACCCATCCCCTTAGACATGATAACATTCCTACAATCCTCTAATGAGAACCCCATCTCCTAGAACCTCCTAATACTTTTTGCAGAGCTTCACTTTCCATCCTCTCTATGATGGTCATGATGCTTCTCTCTACTTCCTTTTCTTCTACCCAAGCATCTTCATATATAGGTTTAGCACCCACCGTCATGCCTTCCTTTAGGAGAAGATTGCTTGCCAAGTTTCTATGTGGTCCTCCAATAGAGCATGCTTATTCTGATATGAGCTCTCTACTCTTTACACTGATGTCTTTCGGGAATATTCCATGCATGGAATATTCTTTCATTTCCCACCAAATCTCCAGGTTGGCACCTTATCCACTCGGTACACCTAGTTGGGTCACATTTTTGTCCCGTGCATCCAAAATGCCAAATGTGGCTAAGTCCTTAGACCTTGTTGTTATGCCTTGCGCATGCACTAATTTCTCCTAAACCCTTCTTAAACCCTTTTCTTGTGTGTTTTCCCATGTGTGCCCTTCTTCTTCCTGGTCCTGCATGTGCACGCGCCCTTTGGAATTTAGCCAATATTTTTAGGCCCAACACGATTGTTGGGGGAAGAGGAAAACAACCCTTACACTATGGTGGAAAAATGATGTAATAGTGGATGGTCACACTTGAAGGGGATTTGAGATTCTTAAGGTTTTAACTAGTCCTCCTCCATCTATAACATCTCTCAATTTAATCCCCTTCTTTTTACTATTTAATTAATCCAATAATTATTAAAAATGGAAAAGAATAGATGTTATTCGATTAATTGAATATTATTATGGTAAATGATACTTATATATATATATATATATATATAAGTACTTAATTTTAAAAATTAGGTACTCGAGATACGTAAATATCACCTATTGGTATTATTAACACAATAAGTTTCATTATGGCCTATTTTATTATTGCCATCATTAGAACATTGGGAGCAAATCGTCACACCCATGGAATCAATAAGTAATGATCTATTATATGGTTTTGACTACAAAAATTAGAATGCAGGTGATTCAACACCGTAAAGGCTTGAATATTCATTATATATAAATAATTGTTTTGGAGCTCATGTTGGAAATGGCATTAAAAACCATGGTGTGGTCAAAAGTTTAATGAATATAATATATCCACTTTAGTGGACATTCTCGTGGATGAGGGAGATTTAATTTAATTGATGAAAAGTAATGTCATATTAACAAAATCCCCACCCACATTGAGATATGTGACTTAGGGTTTCTTGGAAAATGAGGAGAAAATGGGAAAAGTGGGAGTTATGGAGTTTTGCATGTAGTCAACTTTGAGAGAGAGCTCCAGTTATGGGGAGATTTTACCGTTTTTTTGCTGCATATGGTTATTGAACCGATTTAGTATTTATAACCCTCTATTATTTGGGTGGGGCCATTGAGGAAGTTTTAGTTTTTGTGGAGAAGTTGGAGCTTAAGCACCTAAAACAAATCAACTAGGGTTTCAGTTGATTCTTGTAGGAAAATTAAACAAAATGGAATCGATTTTACCATGCAAGGGTTACTCTGTTGTTCTCCAAGTTGTTGTTTGATAAAAAGATTAATATCTTTTGTGGGTCTTGTATTCTTCTCTACTTTTGGAAATTAATTGTTGAAATCATTCTCTGAGCTTGAAATCTTTGTATTAAAATGATTTGCTAATATGGGTTATGTAGTTGAATGTGTAAATTGACTAATGGGGTTTTTCCAATGATATTTAATATTTTTGTTTGATAAAAAGATTAATATCTTTTGTGGGTTTTGCATTCTTCTCTGGTTTTTGGAAAATAATTGTTGAAATCATTCTCTGAGCTTGAAATATTTGTATTAAAATGATTTGCTAATATGGGTTCTATAGTTGAATTTGTTAATCTCTTGATGGGGTTTTTCTAATGATATTTAATATTTTTGTTTGATAAAAATATTAATATCTTTTGTGGGTTTTACATTCTTCTCTGGTTTTGGAAAATAGTTGGTGAAACCCTCCTCTGAGCTTGAAATATCTATATTAAAATGATTTTCAACTATGGGTTATGTAATGGAATGTGCAAATCGACTATTGGGGGATTTCCATTATTATTTTCAATATAAATTTGTTGGTCATGTTGGGTATTTGGAAAATAATAGAGAACCAGTTGTTAAACTCGATTCCTTTGAAAAGTATGATTATGGTTTGTCTGTTTTCCTTTATGAGATCTTACAGTTAAAATTAAAGGGATGAGTTCTATTTCCTCACCCAAACTCAATTTGCTATTTCTTTGCATTTAGTTCAATATCTCAAATTGTATAGCTTATTTGAAATACGTTCGGCTATTGGGTTGTGAGTATTTTGTGAAATATGTTGGGTATTATTTTGTTTTCTTGATATGAATATTCATGGTTATTACTGCTGGTACTTTTCTAATAAGATGGTATGGCTTATTTGATTTACCATAGCAGTGAAAGTTAGGTTGTTGGTTTTCATTGTTTGGAGAGAATTTTGTTGAATATATTGTCTTCTGGTTGTATTATGTAAGGTCTGTGTACTAACTTGTTCTATGAAAAAGAAGAAAGAAAAATTGCAGTCTTTGTTTAAATTATAGATGCAAATAATCCTTATGCAAGAACATTTTGGAAAATGATATTAAAATAAAATGCAAAGCTGAAATTCAGTTGGGTAAGGCTTTATTTTTAATGTTATTAGTTCCTTCATTTTTATTTATCCCGAGATCCTTTGACTCGGAGGGCTAGATCACTTGATCCATTCCTTTTCATTTTGAAAATTTTGTTTCATTATGTGATTTTATTTAGATTTTAATGATTTTGGAAAATTTTAAAAGTAAGAAATACAAGGGGAAACTCTGGAAAAAATTTTCCAAAAATCTATACTTAGTCATTTTTATGGACTTAAAATAAATGGTTGACCTTCTTGGTATGAGAATTTAACTATATATATATACATATATATTGTGTGTGTGTGTGTGTGGGATGTAAAATAGTATGATTTCCTTAAATGTTTTTAGTTTAATTCATTGTTTGATGGTGTTGTGTGTGCAAGATAGTGGTCGACACAGTTCGGGAACCCAAATCTCCGTCCATCGCATAACTCGTGATTGAGGAAGCGGGAGGAATGTATGCAAAGTGGTCCTTGGTAACACTTCACATATATTCCCCATGCCTCTTCCATCGCTAGCGATGGGATTGATGGTAGATTCTAGTTCCCTAACTGTTGTGGATGCACTATCCTTGCAATGATTTAATTGAGTTAGTATGAAGATTAATCTTCTTATTTATCAAAAACTTAGTAGGGCATGTAGTTTGACTTCTTGCCAATTCTTTGAACTGACACCCCAAACAAAACAGTGTCGCAGGTTTAGTAAAGTTGATTGGATCATCTCACTCTGGATATGGATATTGGTGTAGTATGGATGTTTTATTTATGGATATTTGATCCTTATATAATTGTACTTATGAATAAATTTAATTGCCTTGGGTTGATTGTATCTATAATAGTCCTTAAGTGGATGATATTTGTTACATATTAATGAATGGGCTGATTTATTTATGTGTAATTATTTGTTGAATTTGGGCCTTGGGAAAGTGAACGATGTAATGGATAAAGTTAAGGAATCATATAGTTAAGTATCCTTTGCTTTAAATGTATATTGTTATGATACTATAGGTACATCTCCTACCTAGTAGCTTACTAAGATTGAAAAATAATTAAATTTAGGAAACCGAAAGGTATGCAATTCAAGTTACGTAACTGTGATTATGAAAGAAAAATAACAGATGTAGTTTTATCACATTTAGGGACTTATGGTACCTCATACTCCTCCTAATGAATGTATAGGAATTGGGTTAAGTTTCTAAGTTGTGCTCAATATTAGGTGACTTTCCAATTCCTTAATGGGTTAAAATTTGGTAGAAATAAGGTTCAGCTAGTATGCATAAAATTGAGTTAAAATGGAGTAACTAGTGAATCCATATCTAAATCTGATCTTGAGATATAATTTAATCAACCCATAACTTCATTACGAGTTTAATAAATGGAAGAAATCTAGCCAATGAATCAAATGAATAAAGCATGCCCAAGCATTCTTCTCAATTTGGAATTCTTTCTAATTTAAGGGTGTAATGGTTTAACCATGTAAGGGATGCAATAGTCATATGCAAAGAAATGATTTTAATCCATTTAAAGACTTAGGGAAACTAAGCTTGTTACTCTTACCATCTACTTAATTAGTTTGGAAATTTTCCTTGGAAACTTATCGGATTAAACATAAAGTGATAAGTAACTAATCCATAAAGGAATTAAGCCTAGTCAATCCTAGTTGAAGAAACCTTAAATAGTAACATGATAAACTCATCCATAAAAGATAGTCCTACTTAAAAGGAATGAGATTTTATTCATGCACAAGTATTACCTGTCTTTAAACAAGATAAAGATATGGGTACAGTCCTAGAAATGGAAATATTACCTCGAATAAGAGGATATAGAATCTAGATAAACTATGGCTGACTAAATGAGATTAGTAGGACCTAATGGAAAACTTGACTAAGGTATTAATTCATTAAATTTTATTATAATGCCTGGAATGAATGAATGGGGTAGTGCGGTGATAATCACTTCGGTACCTCACCCTTCCAAACCAAGGTAACAAATACTTTTCTAAAATTCGATAAGTAGTAAAATATGCAAGGGTAATTTGAAACCAATGGAAACCAAACAATCAATGCACAATGTAAGCTTCCCACATGTAGCCCATCGGCGCCCTTGATATGGAGCGTATTAAGCAACGGATAGGCCTCTGTGGGTAACCAATAGTGGGCATTACGGGTTCTTAGTGCTTGTGTGAATGAACTTGTTAGGAACTAAATAAGTTTTAAATAGGTTCAACCACCTAAGCTTAATGAATCTAGATAACTGTGATGAGATGATAGTGAGGTGATGGGAAGACAAGTTAGACATGTTGTGCACTCTTCTACACTAATTGTACATAGTACAACTAAGAAACTTTGGCCAAAGTAATGTGCTTGTTGGGTACATTGTCTAATCACTTGGGATTCCTTAATCCCAAAGTTTAGGATACATGATGGGGTTACTACGTGGCCCTAGGTAGACACTAGAAGAAAAATCACAAAATCTCACTACCGTAGCGGTAAAATCTGCAAGGCTAATTATGAGCATTCAAAGAATGTTAAAGGGTGATAGTGGAGATCAGGGATACTTAACCCTTACGATTGCATAGGTTTTATCAACTGCGTTATAGGATGGATTAAATATTTATGACATGCTACATAATCTATCCTTAGGTAGTTACTTGATTAAATTATGCAAAGGAATGTCTGCTCATTGTTGAATTATTTGACTTGTTGCATTAACTAGTTGTAGCTAGTAATCTGATTTGTAAATGTAGAAGAATTTCATAATGTTGTTTAAGAAAAAAATCCTACTTTTTTAAGTGTACGATTTAATGATGTTACATTTGGTATCAAAGTTGTAGGTTCTTGCTCTTTGACCTTATTGGTTCACTTCGCTAACATAAAATTATTTTACCTTTACCAAAGATAGATAGCCCATAAAGGAAAAATAATTGTTGCAGGGGAAGCCTCAGGAAATGTTGAAGGCCCCCCTCCCTGTGAGCAATTGCAAAAAATTATTAAACTCCTTTGAGACACCCGGGACCATATGGTTGCTTTAGAACAGTAGGTTGTCAGTGATCATGAGCCTCCTGAAGAGGAGCTAATTATGAAGGGTGAACCCCATAGTAACATCATGAGGAAGAAGTGTAATGTGAGAACAAAAATGCATGGATGGTAGTAGAACTATCATGTGATAGTAAGAGGATTTACTCTGCCAAAGTTTTACGGAACATCCTTAGGTGATGGGGTTGAATCATGGTTGAAATAAGAGATTTATCCAAGGAGACTAAAATAGTCGGGGTGTTTTTCAACTTTCGGAAGCATCATCATGATGGGATAAGAAGAAATTTGATCCGAGACTGAACATTACTTCTATGTCATGGGAGAAATTTAAATATACTTTCATCAATGTTGGCTTCCCAAATTTATACTTTGATAAAAAAAAATGACCGAGTTCCAAAATTTAACACAAGGAAAGCTTAGCGTAACTGAATATTGGGAGCGGTTTACAAGGTTCTGAAGTATGTTCTCCAATATCAAAAAGATGAAAATTTTAGGATTAGGAAGTTCATAATGGGACTCAATCCAATCGTAAGGGGGTGAGGTAGATGTGCACGGTCCATCTACTATGGAGGTATTGTATGAGAAGGCTATTAGGTAAGAAAAAATTGAAATCAATCTCTACTAATAGAGAGGAAAACAGAAAGAAATTTAACAACAATCCTTCAATTGGATTTGTTAAAAAACCATGGGTTAAAAGAGAGGGCAACAAACCAGGTTTGGCCCAATAAATGAAGCAAATAAATATATTGTAAACAGAATACGAGTAAGCGGTTTAAGGCTGTAAATAACACACAAAAATTGGGAACAAAGGGATCGTAGGTGGATTTTTCAACTATGGATGTCTACACTATGTAAACTAGTACCCATAAAAGAAATAAGGAGCTAGTTTCCGAATGTAAAAAGAATGTAGATCAAAAAATTCATGCAACTATAGGTAATCATGAGGTGAAAAGTAAGCCACTCTAGTGGGGCTGTTGGGTAAGTTGTATGGACATTTTGTAAAAAAATTAATTGATATCGGAGGGCTGTATGCTTCATTTCTAAATTTTTAGTAGTAAAATTACATAGAAAAGCTAGTTTTATGGAAACCACATGGACAGATCGGTTTGGCAACAATGTTAGGCTCAAGAAGTGAACCTTTATGTAGTTCCATTAGGGTCCTATGATGTTATTATTGGAGACATATGGCTTTCTGAACATCAAGTTATTATGGACTGCAAAGAAAAAAATGTAAAATGCCTTGATGATGAACTAAAACCAGCCACCATTCAAGGGGTAAAAAGAGGGTTTTCGGTAAGGCAGATTTCAGCCATGCAGTTGAAAAGGGAAAAGAGAAATGGTTGCACACTCTTTTCTATTAAAATTGATGATTTAGAGGAAACTACTAAATCACCCTTGGTTGATTCACCACTTTTGCAATGCTTTCGTGATGTTTTTCCAGAAGATTTACCTAGATTACCTCCAAAAAGGGAGTTTGACTTCACCATTGACATAAAACTAGGCATTGAAACTATGTCAAACTCACCCTGTTCCATGAAACAAACAGAGCTAATTGATTTGAAGGCTCAAATTCATGATCTCAAATCACAAAGGGTTTAGTAGGAACTAGTGTTTCACATTGGGGTGCACAGTGATCTTCATAAAGAATAAGGATAGAACCCTTCGACTATGCATAGACTATAAAATGTTGAAGAAGACAATAGTTAAGAATAGATATCCTTTTCCATGGATTGATGGCCTCTTTGATTAGATGATAGGTTTCACGTTATTCTCTAAAATAGACTTATGGTCGATATGTCACCAATTTGAATCAAGGAGGAATATATTCACAAAACGGTGTTCAAAACACGCACGGCTAATATGAGTTCACAATTCTACCATTCAAACTCACTAATGCTCGGCACCATTTATGAACCTCATGAATGGTATCTTCGTTAGTATCTTGATAAGTTTGTACTCGTGTTCCTATATGGTATACTCATCTACTCCTGGAATGAACAAGAACACAATTCCCATCTAGAAACTATGTTAGAAATGTTGAGGTGGAACAAGTTGTATGGAAATTTGGCCAAGTGTGCTTTTTATCAAAAAGAGATATAATATTTGTGCCATGTAATCAATGAGAATGGGATCTTTGTAGCTCCTACAAAGATAAAATCCATTGTAGAGTGGCCAGCACCAAAGGATGCGCACGAGGTAAAAATCTTCATGGGTTTGGCGGGATACTACCGCAAATTCATGAAGGAATTTTCTAGATTTCTTGGTCAATAGCATCCCTTCAAAAAATGACAAAAGTTTGTATGGATAGATAAATGCAAGCAAGCATTTAATTAATTGAAGGAGAATTTGAAAACTTCTCCAATCCTAACCATTCTGATCAAACAAAAATTTTATAGTTGTTACAGATGCATTCGGGGAAGGATTAGGAGGGGTTTTACTACGAGGATTATCATGGTGTGGCATATAGGGGAGAAAATTGAAATTTCATGAGTATAATTATGCCCCTAATGATCTGTAATTGGCTGCAATAGTTCATTCATTACATGTTTGGAGGCATTTATTTTTGGTAAACCATTTGAGTTAAAAACGGAACATTTGGGACTGAAGTATATCTTCATGCAGCCCAATTTGAATGCATGATAGTGTAGATGGTTGGAGTTTCTATCACAATATGACTTTGATATCAGTTATATCAAAGGCAAGGAAAATAGGGTAGTGGATGCCTTAAGCCGTAGGAATTATATTTCAGTTGTTATAACCTTGCGCACTAAATTTAAAGAAGTCATGAAAAAAAAAAGTTGTAGATCCGTAGTTTTTGCAAGTGCAAGTAGCTCTAAAAGTTGACCCAAAGGATAAAATATATGATGGTTTTAGTTTTGACAATAGAATTTATGTTCTAAAAGGAAACGATCTTAGAACAAATGTGTTACATGAATTCCATGATGACAATGAGACGTAAAATGGTAATATTTATGGAATAACCAAAATGACACAAAATGATCTTGTATAAATGTATAATGTGTATCTATTTTATCGATTTCTAATTATTTATGTCAAGACTGTTGTTTCCTCCTACATAATATCTAAGTCTTTTGTAACTTCAGGTAGTATAATTATATATATATATATATATATATATATATATATATATATATATATATATATAATATAACAATTAACATGTGAAACACTGAAACAATAACTTGGTTCATAGCTTGGTCTCTGTTGGGGCCTTTCTTGTTGTTATTGTTTAGTTTTGTGTGATCATAACATTTTATTATTAATAGAAGCATTCTCAATTTTTTTAAACAATGAAAGCGCCATTTTTCTTGTCAATATTTGGTTGTAATAATTTGATGGTTGGAATAATTTTCAAAATTAAATTACTCTTAATTATCTCATCCTCTATAAGATTGTAACATGTTCCACTCTTCATCTGTTGGAATTACAATTTGTTGTAAATCAGAGTGACATGTAACTTTGTTTGATGTTAATTGGTTACTTTTTAAGAAATGACAATTTTTGGGCCTTATTCTAGTCAAACATTTTTGTAAGTTTTAAATCCAAAAATTCTTGTAGTGACACATATACTGACATGAAAACTTCACTTTATAAAATAGTTGAGCATTAACTAGTCCCATCAATTTTTGAAAAAGGGATTTAGCCTTTGTTTTCAATTAAAAAAGAAAGAAAATCCAACATTTAATACATATGACAAGACAATATTTATTATTAAGATTTTATTAGATATATGAGAAGACAATTTTCAACTATTGAAAATTTTTGATATTTTGTAATTATATTTTCATATTTAATAAATTATCAATATTTCATTAGATAATACTAAAAATTAAATATATAATACTAACATATATAATATATAAATTATCAAGATTTCATTAGATAATACTAATATGACAAGACAATATTTATTATTAAGATTTTTTTATTAAGAGTAATTTTTTTTTACTCGAATCCTACCAGTATAAAGAGGTCAATGCCAAGATATACAATGAAAGAACATATGCAAAACTCGTATGGGAGAAGAAACCAGAAATAATACACTAGGAAATCATTTTGAAGTCAACAAAATATCAAAGCACATAGTCAAGCATTATCACAATTTGAGATGCCAAAAGGACAAAAACACAAAAACAACGAAGTCAACCTAGAATTAGCCAAAAGTCAACACTAAATCAGCAATGAAACAACAAACATCCAACTAAGCATGCGGCATCCACCATGTTAATTCAAAATCTTCTTAAATCTCTTTTGAAATTCTCGAGGCCTTTTTTAATGTCTATAAAAAGGTGCCCTTATTGTTTTTATCCTTCTTTGAGAACGTCAAATTGAGAAATGAAAGGGAAAGGAGGTCCAAGGTGTTCTTGTGCATGCTTAAAAAGTCACATTGTTTGTTCTTTATTCCTTCCACCTCTTTCTCCATATTGGTGGCTCATTTGAGAAACTCTAGCACTATTTTTTCTATTAGAATTACTATCAATCTTACTTGATTCATATTGTTTTTAGATATTTGATTTTATCCATCGAGAATCAAAGTAAAGGTTATGTTTAAGGTCTTCGAGAGGAGATGGTTGTACCTTTTTTTCCCATAGTCCTTATAATTATAATGGCTTCCCCTTCACCTCCAAATGAGGAGGACATAGGGGAATATCCTTGAGAGAAAATTTGGCCCTCTTACTCTTGATGGGTTTGTGGAAAGAGTGGTCAACCAAGAATTTGTTAGAAGAAGGACCAGGGAGAGAAGAGGTGATAGGTGGGAGAGATGAAGGATAGGGGAGGAATGTAAAGGGTAAGAGATGAAGAATTAGGGAGGGAAGAAGGAGAGGCCAGAGAGTGTTGCAAAGGAGGAATAGGGAGAATAGGGGAGGAGGTGTCGGGGAGGTGGAAAATATGGGAAGGGAAATGGAGGTGTTAAGAGCGTAGGTGAGGGGAAGAGAAGAGGATTGAGGGAGGAGGGTTAAGAATGGTGGAGTTGAAGTACTTGAAGAGAAAAAGGATCACAACAAGGTGGAGAGGATAAAGAAATTTTCCTATTTTCACTAAATCCACCAAATTTTCAAGGGAATGGAGAATGAAGAAAGGAAAACTTACTGAATACCTTCTCTGAAAGTGGTTAAGGAAGAAAATGTGGTAAAAATGAACAATGGAGTACCTGCCTTCCATAGTAATGAATTTCATAATCAGCAGTGCCACATTATTGAAGGGAGGAGGAAGAGATTCACGAACAAACCATTCTTTCTCTCAAACTAAGGACTTGCCTTCATTTAGAAATTTCTGCTCTTTTGCTTCAATATCGATCTTATTCTTGTAAAATTTAAGACACTTCTTATTGAATCATGTCACTTTGGCTATGATTTCTTCATTGATTTCAAAAACTTTTCCTTGTAAGTGACCATTTTGTTGTTCTAATTATTAACCAAATCCTAAGATAAATGTAAATCATGCCCCTTAATCCTCTTACGGAACCAAGTGAACCACCTGCGCTTAAGATCCCCAGAGCTCAAAGCATCGTTACCCCATTGGTTGATTTTCATGGGTTTGATCTGCATCTTTCACCCCCATCGTGTCCTCTAAAAGCGGTAAGTAAGAATGAGTCTTAATATATTAGACAATGAATGGGCCAAGAATATAAAGAGTGTGATTATACTTCCACATGTACCACTCACACTTCACCAGAAAACTCCTCTTTGTCTTTATTGATAATATTAATAACACATGTTGGTGGTATGTCATCATCATTCTATAGTTTTAAATCATTAATAATGACTCCTTTATTTTCCATGACATCAGCAAGTTTGTTTCCATTATAGTAAATACGTTGAACTTCATAGTTTTGAAACATGTTCGAATATTTTGAGCTTCCTCAATAATTCTTTTAATGGACCAACTAATGTGACTATTTCCTTTCAAACATATATATGAGAAGACAATTTTCAACTATTGACATTTTTTTATATTTTGTAATTATATTTTCATATTTAATAAATTATCAATATTTCATTAGATAATACTGACATGACAACTTCACTTTATAAAATAGTTGAGCATTAACTAGTCACATAATTTGGCATTAATAGCTAATGTTTGTTATGAATAGTGTTGGCATTAATTGGCATTTTTATTTAAATTCTTTCCCACAACATGCCCAATATGCTTTCAAGTATACATTTTTCCATTGCACTCTTTAGCTTAAACAAATTTTATCTTAGACACTTTCATTGTAAAAATTACATGTACTCATATATGCATTACATTTGGTAGAATATTTGATGGGTTAGCTAACACTTGTGATGACATTCTACAAAATGTCATAGACCAAAAATGCATGTTTCCTTTGCAAAATAAATATTAACTTCTAATCAATTACCTTCCAAATTAACCATTCATAATTATAATTATGTGTTTAAAATTGTAACATTTGATAAACATGAAGTAATTTCTTGAAAATACACAAGAGTGGAGAGAAACATAACTATAGAGGAAAGAGAAGGAATGATCCAAATGTGAAACATAGATAAACATGTATATCAAAGACTAAAAATTATTTGGTACCACTACCAATCTCAAAATTACTAAGGGACAAGACTATATAAGTTATAACTACTATATGGTCATGGATTAATTTCTACAATCTTGACTTCAATCCTTCAAACCTTAACAAGTTAACCTTTGACAATATGGATATGAAACTTCTTGTGTGATTGTGCTTCACTTGTTATAAAGTGATATTTATTATTGACTCTCTTATATAGCCTTCTATAGGTTATTAGGTAAAATATTTTGATAAGGCATACCATATGAAGATAAAATGAAAAGACAAATGCAAAAAAATAAATTAAAGTAGATCAAAACATAATTATTATCAATGGAATGCTTGGGATATTTTTGAATATGTTTCAAATGATTTTTTGACATGGTGTAGATAATCTTGCATCACTAAGTCTTAACAATGTCTTATAGTGCTAAGTATATTTTTTGGTCATTATAGTGCTAAGTATTCAAGTTTGTTCACATTATAACCTTGATAGTGCCAATAGGTCTATATAAGTAGTAAAACAATAAACTAATCAAATTTATGACCATGCAAATAGATTTTTCATATCTAAAAATTTCATGACAAAGAAAATATATATAATTATTAATCAATCAAAACAAATCTAAGAAACTTTGCAACGTAATTGAGAAGGCAATACATAGAAATTGAAAAACACTCACTAAACAATCCTTGGACTATCAAGCTGACAAGATATTTCTTTATAAACAATTTTCCTCCTTAGAGGGTAAACCACTGGTATAGTTACATTGTTACACAAAATTACTATAGCTTCCATGCAAGAAAGTTGATACTTCCTATTTTTAAGATTACAAATGTATCAATATTAAATCCTAATAATAGGAAATCTATTGCTTATGCCTTATTCAATCTCTACTTAGGTTCCACTAGACCACTAGAAGTTACTGTGTAGACTGCATTTGACTATGCTAAAGTTCAATCACACATGCTTTGAACTCATTCTCAATATAACGCAGGTCCAAAATAGGCGGCCTCATCAGATTAGGCACTTCTTGTATGAGTATTGGAACTTTGTTATAGATAGGTTTAGCATTTTCACTCAGAAGTGAAGCTTTCTCCACTTTTCCATTTACAGAAGTCACCAATGCCATAATATCTTATGTCTTCTCAGCCATATCTTCCTGGGAAAAGCTAGCACTTAGAGTAGCACTGAATTCTTGCAATTGTTGCTCAAAGATGGACTTGTCAATTAACTTGCCTTGAGGTTGATGCATAGAGGTAATCTGAGCTTTAGCTAATAATTCAGATATCTTCTCTACTATACCTCATAGCTCTATCAGCAATCCTTCCATTGTGGCCATCTAATCACCCAATTATTTCAAAATGTTATCCATGTAGATCTTTGTTGTATTCAAGTCCTAGATTTTGATTCATAATACATTGAGACAAAGACCCATGTTTATGACATCCTAGTACTTTTCCATCATTGAATTTATCCATGGTCATATGTTTGTGTTGGCCTTGTACCTATTGTAACCCTTTCTCTACTACATCTTGATGCCTTCGTACAAAAACTAATAGTTGGTACAAAGTTCTCAAGGACATTTGCACATTAGACAAAGTGTTCTTTGGCACACTAAATTGCTTATGAGCATACAGAGCATTAATCCGAGCCTAGATTCTTTTAAATAAATCAATTTTCATCTGTTGAGTGGCATCAATATCTGATTGGGGGTCTGCATCCATGACTTATTCCCCCATGTGTGCTTTTTTGGAAATCCTAAAAATGTCCTCCTTTGTTTCCATGTAGATAAGAGTATCTCCTTAGATAAACTTCCTCTTTATGACCCTATTGAGGATTCCTATGGGAGTATCATACTTTCATCGCACCTTTAGGTCTTTAATTTTTTTCATTGTAGAATCCATTTCTTTTTTTCCCAATAGGAGGAGTCCACGTTCCTTCTAAAGTAGTAGATGTAATTGTTGTTATGGAAGGAAAGGTAGAAGAAGGCCTTACCACTTGTGGTAAGGTGTGTGGTGTCCAAGGAAAATTTGGTTTATCTTAAATAGGTCCTAAAGGGGCCAAGATATGGCTCATGAAACTCTGAGTGACCATAGGATCCTGGAAATAAGAAATGGGAATGAAAGAGGGAATTGGAAGGAGTGGCACATTCATTCCTAATAAGAAAGTTTAGGAAACATATGGTGTGATAGCAGGAAGAAAAGGTGGATGAAGGTGCCAACTAGATTGGGGAAAAATTGAAGGTAGATGAAAGAAGGATAAAGCTACATTGGTGCCTTTAACTAAGCCTTAGAAGGTATTCTGACAAGACTTATAGATGATATTGGAGCTAAAGAAGATACAATAGTAAGAGGAGTGGAAGAAGAAATTAAATAAGTAGAACTAGAAGAAATGGTTGTATGAGATACACTCATTGATTTGATACTATTATAGTAACTACAACAGTGGGAAGAAGTGACTGTAACAACTTGGGGAGAAATTGATACAATAAAAGTAGTAGAAATAATAGAAGTAGTAGAAATAGAAGCAAGGAGAGAAGGGGAAACAATAGAAGTAGTAAAAATATGGGAAGAGAAAGGACAAGTTTGAAAACTAGCAAGATCCAATATCCCATGATCTCCTCCTTCATCTTCAGAAGAAGAACTAGTAGAAATGAGAATACTACTAGTGAAAGGTCCTAGGGAAGATGGAATTGGAATAGAAGAAGAAGAAACCATCCCTATAAGAAGAACTAAATAAGTAGAAAGAAAAGGAATAGACATATATGAGGTACAATTGTCACAATACTCACCAGAAAGACTTGTTGCTTGTGGACATGTTTTTGTCCCAATATACCTTATAGGGATTGTCATTATATTCTTGGAGAAGGAGTAGAATGAGAAGGACCATATTTTCCTTTTGATGGAGGAGGAACACAAACAAGAAGCTTGAAGTTGTCTTGAATTAGTACCTTCGTCATCTGAATCTTCTTCCTCATCTTCCCTTTGTACTTGTACTTGTCTTGGCCTAACTTCCAATCCACCAACTATGGCATGTTACCCAATAGGTGCATAAGTAACATTGAACTTTCTCATATTTATGGCCACTACTAGATCGTTGACCTCATCCTTATAAACTAGGTCATCCTTGTGGGGCTGATGTTTTTAGTTGTAAGTGGCCATGCTAGGAGTGTTCTTGCAAAATTTTCCCACTCTTCCTACCAGGTCAAAAGTCCTTAGAGTATGATAGTCTAAGTGGAATGATGTCATGTGGGATACTATTCTCTTGGCATTTTTCCAATCAGTCAAGACCGTTGAACCTACTAAGAAAGGAAAAGGAGGATAAGTAGACTTTTTCTTCTTTTGTTCCTTTGCCACATGACTGATGTCATGGAAAAAGTGATATATACCCTCCTGCTCAGCTAGCTTGTTTGAAACATATTTGGGTAGTCTAAAAGGGATAGTGATAATCCCTCTATGCTTATCATTTTACAATCTATGTAACACCAGAAATCTCTACATTCTTTCAAAGAATTGATGATTGACTTTCCTAGAAATAATGATATCATATATGAAATCCTAGATCACATGGTAGTAGATATTAAAAATCACCTCCATGTTCTTCCTAGAGTTATGCATGTGCATATTGCTAAAGACCCTAGGGACTATATGACTATCTCGTGACCAACTTGAGACTCCCTAAAATTATTGGACTGCACACACGATGCCAAGAAAGTAAGACATCATATAGAAATTATCCCACTTCTCTGGCTTCCTAGAACTCACAAGATTGTTGAAGAGGTTAAAAGCTATAACTCCAACCAAATCAGGTATCTTTTCATCATCAATTATCATGGCTATCAGGGGTACCCATGTCGATTGATATGTATAATATTTTCGATCCAAATATTCTATTCATTGTGGCCATTACGACTCTCACTCCATGTCTAAAATATCTTATATTCATCTTCTCTATTGATACTTTGGACTTGAAACTAGTTAGGTCCTCTACCCAATCTTTAAGCACAATCTTAAGGTTATTTCTCTTTCCCCATTGTTCCATTGTTTCTTGATTGAACTGAATATTAGATCTAGGGAGATGGTAGTAAGAAAAAATAGCCTTTTAAAATATATTAGCAATTAATTTTCTCCTTTGGATTTTATAATTCCATCAACACAACTTACATCATCAGCGAAAATACCCCAAAGAAGGTTGATATAATGCATTTCCTCTAGTTTTCAAGATAAAATATATAGCCCACTCTATTTAATGGCCACTAAATTAGCCATGAACTATGCTTCATCTGGTGTGCATCGTCATCATCATCTATCAAACTAGATCCTTATACCTTCTTTTTCAAGGTTGTATATATAGTCATAAAATCATGCACTTTAGACAGTATTTATCTTGTCCGATACTATTGTTTAGAAGGTTCTTGAGTGAAGAAAGTATTAATTAACCCCTATATTTTGGCCATGTTGTTTTACTTTATTTCATAATTTTCAACCTCTTATACCTATATGCCTAGTTAACTTTTGTCATCCCGCATTCTTTGAGCCTTGACTAGGGCATCCAGTTAATCTTGGGATGTCTGTGGGTGCCCCTATCCTTTTTGCACTTTCCCAACACTTTTTGGGCTCTTTCTAGCTATTTGAGATCTTTATATTTTTGTGGTTGGCCTTTTCGGGTTTAATTACAAAATTAGACCAAGAGAACCCTATAA
Source organism: Taxus wallichiana var. yunnanensis (assembly GCA_018340775.1). Classification (NCBI taxonomy): domain Eukaryota; kingdom Viridiplantae; phylum Streptophyta; class Pinopsida; order Cupressales; family Taxaceae; genus Taxus; species Taxus wallichiana. The sequence continues at coordinate 198,574,678 of CM031242.1, forward strand.
ATATAAAGTTATGAGACGATAATGAGGGACCTATAATCACTTATTACTATCATTATCACTCATCTAGAGTTGCATCCATCTATTGCATTAGAGATCACTTGCATCCACATAGCTCCATCATCAAGGCATAAGGCTAGGACATCTATATCACGCTTCATAGGGGGAGGGATTATATTTTATTCCATGCATGCATTCTATTACATTTTCTACACATATTTCTTTCTCGCTACTTCACAAAGTGCAACTAGCACAAAAGAAACCTAGGGTATGTTCACACGCACTTGTGCATATATCTACATTGGATCTAAGATTTAGTGCAACACTTAGTAAGTCCACCACTATGGCAGTTGAGGTCATTTTGACCCCTTCATATGCATTTTTATTTTTAGGGTTTGATGTTTGTTTTGGGGTCTTGTAGGTCTTTCTTTTATCTTGGATTATTGGTGACATCTAAAGGAGCAAAAATAATCTTATATGACATACTGAGGAAGGTTCCAGATCAACTCCCAACCCTGTAGATATTAGTTTCAGAGATTTTGCACAGACAGGGCACCTAGATTATAGACTAGAGCACTCGTAGGCACCCCAGTCCCCCTCCAGGTGCTCCAATCTAGCTAGATCCTCCAACTCCATCTTTTTCAAGACTTGTGCAGATTCATTCCTACTTCTAGATTTTCCAATCATCACGATGATGTTGTCATGTGAGCATCTATTATTTAGTTGAGTTCTTTCCTCTTCCTTCTTGCACATTAGGGTTAGAATTTCCTTTTACATAGTTATTTAGATCATTTACATACTTTATTTACTTTATTACAATTGTTCATAGCTTAGATTAATTATCCCCATACTACATAGTTAATTAATTTTAGTTAATCATTTTGGTGAACTTGACATCTTTCACACTTAGGATCCTCATTTTTCCTCTATCATGGGTCAAGTTTCTTTATTTGATTTACTTAGGAGATACCCTAATTGTCAGGTTGTTTTGTAAAAATCCTTAGACACCAAGTATTATGATGATAATAAGCCACCACACGAACTAATTCCTATGTTTTTGTCTATTTAATGACCCTAGTGAGTCTCCATCTACTCAACCCCTATTGGAATCGATTCAAGCCTTACATACATTATTTCAAGATAAATTTTCAGCCATGGAATCCACAATCACATCTCTTAGATCTAAAATTCAACAGCTTAAGGATGCTTCTCAATCGCATGTTTGTGTTCCTTCTCCATCTTATATGTAATCTATGTCTAATACATGTCATATGATTGAACCTCAAGATATGCCATTACCTGAGCCTCTCATGTTTGAGCACAATACTATGCCACATGAAATTTTTCCTCACCTCCTTAATCATCAGTTGATCACTCTACCACATATGCAACATTATTCTCCTTATCGGTTAGCAAAATATCAAGGTCGTCCATACTGCAATTATCATCGAATCAATGGACATAATGACAACAATTTCCATACTTTACATCACATAATCAAAATTATTAAGTGTTAAGGTCTTATTTCATTTAATGCACAACATCTTATTACAAAGGTTACATCCACATGGGCTCCTAAGGCTACTCCTTCTTCAGTTAGTCACAATCCACCTAAGCAATCACCTACGGTATCCCCAAGTCAAAAAAGTCAACCACCTATCGGAATTAGTTCACAAACCCCTCCTACTAAGTCATCTACTACATTACCAAGTCAACCTAAGCAGTCTCCTTTGAGACTCAATGCAACTTGGCCTCCTCTCAAGTCTAAGCTTCAAACAATCACTTTCATCCCAGCAACTAACCCTCCTACTAGTAGTCAAGACACATTACAAACTCCACCACATCATGTTAATACTTCACAATAGTCCACACATGCTACACTTGATATGCATTCTAGTTCATACACTCCACATGCTTCCACTGCTAAACGTAAACTTGGTCTTTGGTAGGTGATGACCTTATCGATGACTTTACACACTCTTCTTACACACACTTGGGGGGCATAGCATCTAACACATCCCCCCACCATCATATTAGCATAGGTGCATTTCTCATTTTTGCATTACCATACACTCATATCCTCACATAGGTATATTCATCACACATTTTAGCATCATCATTACCCGATGACACACTCTTGTGCTTTGATTCACACTTGAGTGTTAAAGGCTTACTCCATATAAACCCCACACATTGTACTAAAGGCACTACACATTGTATTTCATCACATATTATGCGTCATACACCATAAATTCTATATTTTCTCTACATTATTTTGACATTTGCACATTTACACATCATATATCATCCTAGTCTTCATTACATATGAGTCTAGCATTACATCATCTTACATCCTACATTACTAGCCTATATACACACATTCTATACATTACATTTTACACATTCTACACTTTTTACGTTTGCATCTTACACATCATGTACTTCATATTCCACTCATCACATGGTCAAATTTTATCATTACATATACTACATTTTCTTCTACACGTTGCACTCACTACCCAATGACACACTTTAGTTCCTCAGTCCATACTCAATTGCCGAGGGTTTATAAATCAAATGGACCTTACATTCATCATGCATTTATCATATGACCTTTCATCATTAGACATTACTAGGTTAGTGGCATACACTTTAGGCTAAATCATCACCTATTTTATCATTTTGTAGTGGTATACACCTTAGGTTACATCACCACTCCCTCTTTTCATTTTTCTAGTGATACACGTTTAGGCTAAATCATCACTTAGATGTTCATATATTTGTGATATATGTTTTTGGCTATAGGTTTCATGCACAAATTTTCACGGGTCACATCTCATCACTACACCTACACATTCATCACATCGCGTTAGACACAACACACACTACTCAATCATTTTCGATGACGCACTCTCGTTTATGGCTCGTTCTTGATCTGTTGAGGGGGAAAACTAAAGGAACCTCACTGCATACACTTCCATTCCCTTAGGGGGTATGCAGCTCCTATCACTCCATTTTGTATTCCATTTCATCTAACCACAACATACTACATACCATGGTTGCGCTTACTCTTGCTTACTTTTTCTTGTTCATGGTCACTTTATTACACATGCTAGTTATCTTACTTATATGTAATTTATCTATATCATCCACACATGTGTGTTTACATCTTTTTCTAGTTGTGATTGCAGATATAGGTCTCTTACACATAGCATGGACACTTGCCTTCTACGCTTCCTACGGTGGTTCTTTAGGGGCATCCATATTCGTCTCTCACAAGTGTTATTGTTTCATTTTATACTTAGCACTTTACAATACTTTCTTATTCATGCTTTTGACATATTGGTTATATTTCTAACATGCTAATGGATGCTTCATGTGCAGCATTGGTTATGCAGGTATATTGGTTTCCATACTTGTTTGTTACATTGTTTGTTATTGTTTGCTTGCCTTTTGTTTGGTGTGCGCACACTTGTTACTTATTTTTGGCCATGATGGCCTTGCGTTTCTTGTGAAATCATGAGTGATGTCCCATGTTTACATCCCACTTTGTGTGGATTACTATGTCTTATTACATGTTTGCTACATTTCTTGTTAGCTTTTACACTATTTTCTATATACATGCATGTTTACACTTATCTTTGGCTAGCATTTTTGTTTATGCATGCCTTGGTTTTTACCAAGAACTTTCTAGGGTTACTAGTGTACATAAATTTAGTCCTCTTTTGGGGCCACATTTCTCCTATCAACAATGTTGCATGAACCCCTAAAGAGGGGGCATAATTTGGGGGTTTTTACATACTAACATAGATATTATACACCAGTTTGGTTTAGTTATATATAGTGAGTGGGTTCAAACCAGTCTATAAACCCCATATGCATCATCTTTTATAGGACAAGGTGTTCTTAGCATTCTAGGAAGTAGTTATAGGCTTAGAGGTTACATTGGGTGTGCCTCTCTACACTACTTTGGCTAGTGGCATCGGATCGCCAAAAAAACTAGGACATTACAGATATCTCTTCACACACATTCATGGAAGTAGTTAGAGCTGGGAGTATATAGATAAATTCCTCCCTACACTTCTTTGGCCTATGGCATGAGATCACCCAAAAACCTCATAGTACAAGATATTCTTTTACACTCTCTTTCTCAACATGGATTAGGTGCACATGTTTCATTTACATTTGCGTATTTTAGATTTACATATTTTCATATACATGTGTCTTTTAAATTGTAATTTTATACATACATACATATTTGACTACTTAATTTTTTCTCCTTGCAAGTCCAGTCATATGAGAAAAAATCGGTCAAATGGGGAAACAACAAAGAAACTTTGTGACAAAGACACGCTTTACTAACCATGTAGGTACATCACACACTACAGCAGCTACACATGTGTTTCATCCTAGGTTCACTCTCATAACTTTTTCTTTGTGCATTTTTCATATTTATTTTCCACGCTCCTCAATATTTTTGTCATTTCATGCTTTTTATATTCCTTCAACACGCTTCTACTACACTCTTTATGGACATCAGGTGTGCATCTCTATCTACTTTATGTTACTGAGCTTTCCGCTCACCAACATAAAGTGGGGAAAAAATGTAGTCACAAAATCATGCACTTTAGACATTATTTATCCCGGTCTCATACAACTATTTAGAAGGTCCTTGAGTAAAAAAGTACTAATTAACCCCCATTTTTGAACATCTTGGTTTACTTTATTTTGCCATTACCAACATCTTGTACCTATATGCCCATTCAATTTCTTTTATCCCACATTATTTTAGCCTCAACTAGGGCACACATATTAGTACTAGGGCACTGTGGGTGCCCTAGTCCCACCAAGTGTCCCAGTCCTTTTGAACTTTCCCACCACTTTTTGGGCTCTTTTTAGCCATTTGAGATCTTTATCTTTCTTTTGGTTGGCCTTTTCAGGGTTAATTACAAAATTATACTTAGAGAACCCTATAAATATAAAGTAATGAGACCATAATGAGGGACCTAGCATCACTTATTACTATCACTATCACTCATCTAGAGTTTTATCCATCTATTTGTAGCGTCCTTTACCTATATCCTCTAATCTTTCTTTTAACCCCAAGCACACCAGCCTATCACCCAAGTTTTGGGTGCTCACCCGAGGCATGCACAGGCGCCGAGCCCCTCCTTTATGTGAGCCTTATGAGAATGTTATGCCATTAATCCAAGAAAGGTTTGTAGAACAAGAATGCATGCATTTAACCTAATAAAGAATTAGAAGGGCTAGTTCTAAACACGAATGCATAAAGAAACATGTATAAGCATTGTAATAACAAAGAAGAAATAGATCTAAACCATGAATCCCATGAAAACACACTAGGTTTTTATCCATAAGCACAAATATTCATAATAGAGCTTCATATATTGATCACAATCATTTAGAGTAGACACATTACATAAAAAAGGGTCATTACAGACTATATACATCATGAAATGTCATTCCATCCCTACACAACTACTATGAACAAAGATCCTAGCTATGTTTTCCCATTACAATCCTTGTTTTAGACCCGAGCGTATACATATATGCTTAACAACATCCTTGCCAGCATTCTTGCAGTACTTCGTTACCTCTCAACCTCTCTTATTTCGAACCCAAAAACTCATTTAAATAGAATCTGGATTCACCACCATAGTTTCACCCATGAGCAGATTACATGACAAGTGGAAGTGTGGTCATCCATGATCGAGTGCTTATGTCATCTTACAAAGGTATCCACTAAGGGTAATGATCCTCTTGGGAATATTCCCTACATGGAATATTCTTTTCTTGACCTCCAAGGCTCCAAGATTGCACCTTATCCATTCATCATGCCTACTCGGGAGTTCACTTGTTTTTCCTACGATACCACCTTAGAAATGCGGCTAAGTCCTCAAACCCTTTCATGCTTCCATGCGCTGACATTTTATCCTGCGTGCCTTTTCTTAAGTTCCTTTCTACCTTACTTTCTCTGTGCGCATGCACTCTTCATCTATCTTGGGACTTAGTCAATTTTAGGGTCTAACATCACCCCACACTAAACTTGTTGTTCATCCTCGAAACAACTTGATCTTCTATTTAAAGAATAAAGAATGGGAGGAAATAATAACATGCTTCCATCTTGTGCCAAAGAATGAAATAATTTCATCACTGTTGAAGAATAATTAGGAAGTATTTATTCAAGCCTGCTTCAATCTTACTCCAAGCATCCACCTCATTTGGTGCTTCATTTGAAACAAATCCCCAATTAATGCATCAACCTCATCAAAAGATAACTCCTCACCCTTAGATTTCAGTGTGTCAAAAATGTTTTCCATTTGTTTGATAAGGTCGCTAAGCACGCGTCCATCCTGCAAGTGACCTAGGGATATAATTATTTTACTTTATTTTTAATCAAGACCCATAGGTCCTTGATTGCCTCGGACTTATTTTTGACCTTCGTAATTATTTTTCCCAATTTGCCATGTTACCTTTATTTTTCTCCTAAAACTCCTTTAAAATTCCTCATAGGTAGCAACCAATATTCTCGTCACTCTATCTCTATCTCCAAAACTCGTGATAAACAACTTCGGACATGTGTGTCATGGTCTTCTTGAGGCGAGGCAAGGATTTTTAGTACCGAGTTATAGTTTCCTCTACCTTTTCTTTCTCCTCGGCCCTTTTTCACCCCATAACTTCCTCTATCGATCTAGTGCAAGTGGTGGCTTCTCTAATGTGAGAAAGCACACCACATCCTCTACGAAGAGCAAATTTTACTCATACTTCGCTCGGTTGGGGCCAAATATAGGTGTGCTCACGATGATGGAGTCTCGAGATAGTCTCCACCTTTTTAGGCTTCACACACCTTTACCTTTTCTTCTCTCAACTAAATCTTTATCTACGTAATTAATGAATCCTTTCCTTTTATCTCCATGTCTCTCTCAATTATCTCCTTATTCTTTTCTCTCAATTATTCCTCCAGGGTTCTGATTCTGTTATTCCTTCTGAATAATTGTGCCTCTACTTCCACTGACACCTTGTTGAGCGCATTATAGACCTATTCATCAATTACCGCTAAGTATCCACAACAGGATTCACTTCACTGGGGTTCTTTATTTCTATTATTGATTATGTGCCAACTTCGAACTCGGGCTCATCAACATGAGACTCAAAAGTCCATGACAACATCTTCCTAGTGCGCATGTACAAGAAACCATTGTCAAACAATTTCTAGAAAAAGAGTTGATCTATGGGTATTGTGCTTTAGAAGTGCATGTGAAGGACCTTGTTAGGGTCATTGACATAAGTCATTTCAATTCCTTGCATTGTTGTCATGCTCTTGTCACCCATGCACACTGCTTGTTTTGGGAAAGCGATCGCTAAGTGGGATTTATGCCCATGCTCCCATACTCCTTTTTTCTTCCTTTGTTTCCTTTAATATCTCCTCAAAATTGTGTTCCACTTCTTTCTCTACCAATTTCTAAATGATGCCTGCCACTTCCCTTTCCACTGTATCCTCCAATTTTCCTTCGGCCAAGGGTTGGGTATTTTGTACATTTGTCCCCACTTCTTCTTTAGTTCCTCCCATATTATGAGTGAATTCCTCATAATCATTTGTCTCCTCATCAGATTCAGGTATATCATGAACAAGGGAATCTTACCTTCATCGCACTCTTCATCATTAGATTCATCACCGTTCATGATTTATGTCTCCTTAGAGTCTGAGCTTCTCACTATCTTTTTCTTTTTCTTTACTAGTGATCCCTTTAACACAGGGGACTCTTCCTTCTCAAGTAATTTCTCCTTAACAGGGGATAATTCCTTTTCAGGTGACTTCTCCTTAACGGGAGATTTCTTCCTCCTTGTGTAGGTACTTGGACTAGCGCATAACTCCTACGTTACTGTAGCCTGAACTGTGCGCGCTCTCGACGCCCTGCTTGTTATTTTCTCCCCCCTCTCTCTCTTTATCCCTTTCCTCATGGAAAGGTCCTTTGGGATGGATAAATCATCCTCAATGTATGAAAAAATTTTGAACTTAGGACTTAGGTGTGTATACACCCTTATCGCTATCTTTCCTGCAATAGGAATTATCAAATATTTTACCATATGTACGTCATAGGAGACATACTTCTCCACATAATTGTGTTTCTTAGTGTATACCAATGTTCTAAACAATGTGTGGTACTCATATTCTACCTCGCTTAGGTCAAATCTAAGTTTCTTAGCCTCCTTGAACCTGTTGATGGTACTCTAAAAATATTGCGTTATGAAGGAAAACGGTAATTTACACCATGGGCTTTTTGAGCCATCTGTCAAAGTAAATCTACATATGCGAAGTGTTGATATACTAAGAACTCAACCTCACCATGCACTAAGGTTGGTAGTTGCTTAGGGATTCTCCACTCTACCCCAAATGCATCATGCATTCTCTTGTACCATTTCTCCAAGCGTGCCTTATGTGCAGTAGTCATTATGTCACAAGTGTATGCTTCAAACCTCTTTACAAGGGAAGGGTCCTCATCAAGGTACTCCCAGACATAGCTATTTGGCCCATCGGGCACTCCAATATCTGAAAACACAATGGTAAGAAGGACATTACCATACATGATCTTATCCCGTCACGCACCGCATCTATGATCTCTTCTCGTAATGAAGGCCGAGAGGTTGTAGATTGTTCCTTTTGAAATCTTCCTACAAATATTCAACCACCTCTTATCCACTTGCGTCCAGCACTCTTGTCCATTCACCTTGGTTAGCAAGTGCATGGCCATCCTCATAACTAGGTTGGTGATCTTGCTAATATCAAAGTAGTGTGAACCCTTCTTATACTCATACTCTATGGCCATTTCCTTGACTGCATCCTTGTTACCCAAATCATCATCTAATGACTCTCTCATGCATATAAGTCCAATATACTTAGAAATCAACTGGGCAGTCAAGCACATTCTCCTTCCTACGAAGTAGAAATAATCCTCATGCATACATGACATTAACCATTGGTACAACCTATTAGGTTTACCAAAATATGGCAACTCATAGAGTTGCAAGAGTCCAGCCTTCTCCAATGTGGTTTTTACAGAGTCGTCATAAACAAGCTTATCATCTTGTGTCCTCTCTCCCATCGGGTGAACTAACTCCAACGTCATTTCCTTCTCTACAGTGCTTTTCCTATGGTTGTAATTTCTTACATCCATCTTTCACATGTGAGACACCCATTCCATACCTAATAGAATGCCATCTGGGTACTACATCTCCATGTACCATTCTTCATTAAAACTAGTTGATGCGACTGGTTTTCCCTTACCTTTTCCCTTTCCCTTCTTAGGTGAAGTGTTTGATGCCTTCCTTGGTGCCATTTTCCTCATTTTTTCCTAGTTAGTTCTTATTTTCCCCTTGCTTTAACTCTGCTTAAACCCTTGGCTTCACTCTTCTATGAAATTCCTCCATAACCCGTGCTTTAGCTCAGTAAAACCTATCTTGGAAAAAATTTCTTCCACAAGACGGTGTAAAACCCACGGGAATCCACCAAACTAACTCCTCTTCTCTCACTGTGTACTCCCTTTCCACTCTGGTTCATAGATCTGCTAAATATTTTCACTTTACATGCAAATCACCACAAATTTTCTTTCGCAAGAGTAGCCCTAGTTTACAAGAGCTCTTCAACAACAAACGCAAGGTAAAAATAATAACTCACCCTGACCTTCTATTTATAGCTTTTTATTTTCCCACACAAACTCCCATGCCACCTACCAACGTACAACTACATTAAAGTTAGATTTTTCCAACACCATCCTTCCACGCATTTTGTCAGCTCTTTTCCTCTACACCCAATCCCGCACAAAACTCCCACGACCTTTTGGCGCACAAAACTATATTGACCACGGATACTTACGCATGCTCCCAAAATTGAAGTCAATATTCCTTTAAATCCTATTTCTCATCACTACCTACCTCATGTTTCTCTTGTGCTTTTATCCTTGTACATGGTTTTTATCAAGATTTTGACACCAAACTCCACCCATATACACTTCTATTACATGCACTTTCTTTACGAACCCACACACTTCTCCTTAGGGCTACCAATCCACACCATTTTCAAAACTTGCTCCTTACCAAACTCTTCTCGGAGGCTCTCTTTTACAGCCTTCCACCCCACACTAAATGATGCACGTATTTTGTGCATAAAAACCCTTTCAAAAAGTAAACAGCTACCAATACAAGCAAACGTGCCCACAAAAACAACCGAAAATATGAAGCAAAGTGACGAAGAAGGGAAACACATAAAAGGAAATTACATTAAGGGAAATCCTAAGCTATATGGCAATACTACCTTATTTACAAACATCAAGAAGACTTATTTATAGTAGGGCTTGACCTAATCCGATTAAAGTAACCTAGGAAAACCTTATTCCATCGAGTGCCTCTAATTTGTAATCCCGGAATCAAGTATGTAAGTGATAATGTATGGGCCCAACCAATGTACCTTGAGCTTTCTTGGGTGGCACAAAAACTTGGAATCATACAATAGGACCATATGCCCCACCTCAAAATTCTTGTTCTTGATATGCCTATCACGCTTCGCCTTCTGCCTAGACTTTTCCATTTTCTAACTCCATCGTGTTATGGCACATCTCTCGTCCAGCTACATCAACTTTTCAATGTGTTCCTCAAGAAAAAAATTTCAGCCAAACCTCCCACACACACAATACGTATGAAGGGTAGCATGAACTCAACAAGTAATACAGCCTCCGCATTGAACACCCGCTGAAAGGGTGTTACTTTGTTCAACCTTTTTTAGGTTTTCCAATATGACCATAACATGGAAGAGACTTTTTCAGCCCAATCCCTTCTCCCAACATCGCAAATCTTCGTTAACATGTGGCTTAAAATTTTGTTAAAATCTTCAGCAGTCCTATTAGCTTTTGGGTGACAAGGAGTAGCCTTGTGATGGGCCACCATGAACTCAGCCAACAAGATTCTAACTGTCTCATTTAGGAAATGAGTACCTCTATCAATTTTGAACTCAACAAGCATCCATACCTACTGATTATATTTTCCCATAAGAATCTAGTTGTTGTTGTTGTCATGCAATCCTTTGTAGGCATCACTTCTACCTACTAGGTAAGATAGTTTGTGCATGTAATGATATAGCATGAACCTATCCTTTGCACGGTTAGGGAAATAGGTATTATGAAGTCAATTTCCCATTTCTCAAATAGTTGTACACTGGTGATAGGCCTTAATGGCATCTCATCTCTCTTCCCTAGTTTACCAAGGCACTGGTAATGATCACGAGCCTTGTAATACTCGATTCAGTCCTTGTAAACTATCTCCCACCAAATACTAGCTAAAAGGATCTTACACACGATTGCATTCCCCGCATAGTGGACTCTTACAAATCCACCATGATGCTCCTTCATGATTACAAAGTGTGCTCATGCTCTAGCACACACTAGCGCAAAACCTCATCACGGCCTAGCTTGTATAAGTCTCCACCAATTAACATATAGGGTGCGGCGTGTATGGATAATTACTTCCTCTCTAATGCCTTCATCCCTTCTGGCACCACACTTGTTCATAGGAACAAAGCAATATCTTTCAAGTCGGATGGTGCACGCTTGACCTAAATAATTGTGTATCTATCATCATAACCTGTAATGCTCTGTGCATCCTCACATGAAGTAATCCTTGACAAATGATCAGGTCCCAAATTACTTTTCCCTAGTTTCACCAAAACTGTAAACTCAAACTCCTAAAACAATAAGATCCACTAGCATATGCACCCTTGCAAAATGGGCTTATTCACCAAGTACTTTAATATCATGTGGTCCATGTAGAAAATAAAAGGTGTTTCCAAAAATACTCGCCTAATTTTTTGTAGTGCATAGATCATCGACAATGCCTCACGCTCCGTGGTACTATAATTTTATTCTCTCTGGGGTCAAATTCTGCTAGTAAAACACAATAGATGGTTAACAATCCCTCTATAGGTTGTGCTAAGACCACTCCAATCTCCATATTGGATGCATCAACATGCACATGAAACAACCTATCCCAAGAGGGAAAATGCAAAATGGGCATGGTGGTAATATTTTCTTTCAATGTGTCAAATGCCACCTGTTGTGCCTCTCCCCAATAGAACTTACTTTTGTGTTTTAATAACTCTTCTAGGGGTGCAGAAATATGGTCATATCCCTTGTTGAATTTTTTGTAGTACCCCATATGCCCTAAGAACCCGCACATCATGCTTTGATTGGTAGGCTCCTCCAATCCTACTATAATAGTAACCTTTGTGGGGTCTACCAGTAATCCTTATTTGTAGATAATGTGTCCCAACAACATGCCAAAAGGAGTGGAAAAAACACATTTCTTAATATTTAGGAGATGCTCAACTGTTTGCATCTCTCAAACATCAAATCGTAGATTGTCACAATGATCTTTTACTAATCCATAAATTGTCCAGTCATCCAAGTAAACTTGTAAAAATTTATGGATGAAGTCTTGAAAATCCTGCACAACAATGCACAAAAAATATAGCAGACGTGTTCTTCAATCCAAAAGGCATGACCGTATAAGAAAAAATTCCCCATTTAGTGGTGAAATTTGTTTTCTCCTGGTCTTCCTTCACAATTCTCACCTAGTGATAACCCGAGAATCCATCTGTAAAAGAATAGATCTCTTTCCCAGCTACACCTTCTAGAATCTCTTCAGTAAATGGGGTTGGGAAAGGATCTATGAAACATGCAACATTGAGATCCCTATAGTCTACACATATCCTTATTTTTCCATCCTTTTTTATACTACTAACCATGGGGCTTCCACACTCAGATTCCTCAATAGCCTCAATATTTCTAGATGATATCATCTTGTCAATTTCCTCCTTAACATTTACGTGAAAATTGAGGTTCATTCTGTAGGGTCATTTCCTAATGGGGCATGTACCCTCTTTTAGCTTGACCTTCATTTCTCCCAATGAGGGGTGAACTCCTTTAAGCTCATGATACCTGTGTGGAAACAAATCCTAAAAAATCATGTAGAAGCTCAATAATATTTGAGACCTCTTGGTCTATCCAGTAGTCCCCAATGATAGCTTCCTTTGGTTATGCTTCTGTACCAATGTTAACCTTCTTCATTTTCTCATCTTCCTTATCCAAGATCTCACATGTTCCTTTTGAGTGCTCAACATGCAAATTATCCATCTCCTCGCCATCCACCAAGTACACCAACTTAACCTTTTATTTCTCTATGTAGGCATGCTCACGTTGTACTTCTTTTGCTTCTTCCTTAATGAAGCACACCCCAAATCAGGTTCTCCTTTTAACTCCAAAATCCGGTCCTCGACCATGGTAGAATCTCCTAAGGTAAGGCACTTGACTACCCACAGTGCTTCATTCACCGATTTCTTAGGGGATTGGTACTCAAAGGTCTTTATGATATCCATCATCCTCTCCTATCAATTCCCTATCGACGACGTAACTCCAAATGGATGTATCAGGCACCCTGCATAACCTTACAAGGTGGAATAAAACTTTTTCACCCATAAGGAAGGGGGTAAAGCTTCTGCACCTCCCATCCAAGTCTTTTCACATTCCAGAGCATGGCATAAGGTGGATCCCTTCCCATCATAGTCATGAATTTGAGACGGTGTTTTTCTTTGAAAAACCTTATAGAGAGGGAAATTCTCACTTAGTGCTACTCTAGAAATTTGTCTTGATGGATTGCCCACCAATGTGCCTTTGTTCCACGTAAAGTATAGGTAAGCATATTCCTTATTTCCACTTGACACTTCCACTGGATCTCCATTTTACATAGAAAGACATCAAGGTTTCCCTCCCTAGTGTACCATGGCAACTTCCTTCCTCCCAAGCACCTAACTAAGTGTGCTTTGACAACTCAAGTTCCAGTATCCTTTAGATTCCTTCCAACTAACTCGTATGTCCCATGCACCCAATTGTCACAAGAAACGTTAGTTGTATCACTTATAGACTATGCATCATCCCACTGAATGATCCCTTCCTTTGATGGTTGAATGAACTTTGGGTCCTTGATGGTGTGCACATATATCTTGTTTAAGTATTCTTCACCCAATGGTTCCACATAAGGCGCAGACCGTCCATCAGTTAGTGGAATGATCATGTGCTCCTCCTTGTTCTCAAAACTGATGTAGCCCTTATTGAAATGTAGGCCAAGTATATTTGTATGGCACCAAGGGCACCCAAGTAATGTTGGGAAACTATTAACCTCAGCAAGCTCTATAACCTCAAAATCTCCAGTAAAATATTTCCCCTTGAATAGTTATGGATGCACCTTTCAACACTCCTAGAGGCATGACCTTTGTCATGTTAGCCATGTACAACACATTCAAATATGGATGTAATGGGGGCCTCCCATTTTATTCCATGCATCTAGAGTAAGGACATTGACCTTTGTGCTTGTGTCAATCAATATATTACTCAGGAGCCACCCATTAACAATTGCATTTAGTGTGATCTCCTTGTCATAATCAATGTTGTGAGGAGGTAGGTTAGCATGTAGGACTTGTCTCTCGCACCCTCCTCCAATGCGTGGTACCTTTTCTCTCAGCCATTCTCCTAATAGAGGAATAATGTTCTCCTTCTACAACATTTGACATACTTCCCTAACCTTATCCATATCATGTTGAGGAACCTAAGCACCCTTCTTCTACTCCAACTTGTGTGATTTCTCCTTCGGATTAACTCGGATTTCTACTTACAAACTCCTAATCACCTCCATGGTCTCTTGGTACACCTCCTTCTGGTGGGTATGATCAAGATATTTTCCATGTATCACTTCTTCTCTTGTGATAAGATGCCTCTGCTTTGGTTCCTCCTAGGCACATGTAGCCTCAACGTGTGTAGTGACCAAAACAGGGTCTAGCTCAAAGTTAAGTGCTACCCTCAACATCCATTATGGGTCGGTCCTTTTTACACTCACAATCCCCGCACATTTTTCCTTCTTTTGGTTCTTTCTCATGTGATCATAAAACTTTGAGAATTCTTCATACTTTTGTTTCTTCCTACACCATGATCACTACAATAAGTCAAGGCACTCACGCTTATAGTGTTCAATCAATCCACAATTGTAACAGGTCCCACGAGGAAAGTCACCTCTTCCTCCATGACCATTATGGCCTCTAAAGCCTCTGTGAAAACCTCTTCCTCAACCTCCTCCATCCACATGCCCCTCATATTGATGATCCTCGGCCTTATAATTACTCCCAATGTTGGTCTGGCGTACACCGAGATCAATGGCATCATGGATTTGGTCTATCAATTGGTAGTCCTTCGTATCATGAGTAGTGGATGTAAAAATCTTATAATATGACACATTCTCTCGGATCACGCGTTACAATAATGGGAATATACTTACATCATGATATCCATGGAATATTTCATAATCTACTAGCATGGCACACACCTTCTTTCATGGGAAATTGTCCTTCGTGTGCCCCTCCACTTCAAATACATGCACCAAATTCCACCGTGTGTTTTATGAGCTGAATTCAAAGACAGCTTCTCAAGTTTTTTAGACATGGACGCAACGAGCTTCTAAAAATGGACTCATGCCAGTGTTAATGCTCCCATAGCCTCAATGTGCAAAGTAACCTCCAATGCCTCATATAGATATGTGAAATTTTTGTGTGTAAGGGCTCTCTGAAGGGCATTCTCAAGCCCTCAACGAACCATTATGCATGTTGGGATGGATGGATATCATAAGATAAATTTAACATGAGATTCTTAAAATGTGTATCATACTCCCACATGCTCTCTGCCATACCTTATTGGATTTCCTTCAACGTGTTGATGCTCTTCTGTTTGAACTCAGGAATGTGAAACTCTACCAAGAAGTCATCGTGCAATGTGGTATAATCCACCACCATCTGATGGGGTTCATATACGGTATCATCGCTATGTATGCACCCTTGCAATGTAGTTGTAAACTGACTTGCCTTCCACTCCAAGTAAATGATGTATTTCACGCACCATAGAACTCGCACTTGTGTACATACTCGTGACATCCTCAACTCCCTTGTAATCGGGTAAGTGGAGTGACATCTCATAAAACACCTATTGATGGTGTTGTGGACCTTGCCCACCAGATCTATAACCTTTATTCCCTCTTGTGTTACCTCCACCACTAGATCCACTAGATTCACTAGCTCCTATTCCTCTAGATCCACTTGATCCTCCTCGCGTAATAGGTAAGGGTCTTGAAGTAGTTGTGCTCTGCATTCCCACCATAGCATTACACTTCGCACCGAAAGTCTATGATACCGAACCACTCCCAGATGTATTTCCCACACCACTTATAGATGTGATACCCAAAATTTTTGAATCCACACCTTGCCCAAATGATGTGCTAGACAAAATACCTCCAAACACCGAAATTTCTGCGTGGCCATAGATGGGTGCAATGTAAAATGATATCTACCTAAAGCTATTTTCTCACCAACACCAACTGAACTAGAAGTACTTGTCTTAGATACTGGAAAACTAAGCATTAGGGTTTAGTCAACAAGTGAGATAAGATGCGTGCTTATAGATATCCTTTCTCCATACGATGAGCTCTCACCAGAATCCAAGGGGGTTTCTCTCCCACGCTTGCCAAGATGGGGTACCACAAATTGTCCAAGTCATGTGCCCTCTGCGTGAACCTCAAATCCTTCTCGCAACATTTTCCTCCATAATTCAATCACATCGGTAACTTCACACTATCTTACCAACTCCCTTTCTTGCGCTTCATTATACTTGATCCATCTCTCCTCTCTCTCTACTTCCACCGCAAGGTCCACCATCTCACCACACCAGGTTCCACACCTCGTGCCTAGCGAGAGTTTAACCAGCCATAGGAAATGCTTCCAAACTCAAAGTAATAATCAGGATCTTGATGGATAACGACAAAGCACACAAGAAATACCCTCTAGGTTCTCACAAGAACTCAAACTCAACAACCTCTGGACAAGAATAAGTTGAGATTACATACTCCAACATGTAACTAGTCAACACACCTCTCCACTAGTGATCAATAGCATGAGTCCAAGTCAAATCACCATCCTACAACAAAGCTGATTTTTCTTCTAGGTCCAAACACAAGGTCTATAGTACTAACTTTTCCTCGATGTATATGTTGAGAGTCATTCATACAACTCTATTGGGAAACAGCATAATAATGTCTCATAGAGCTTGTGATGCATGTTCTCCTTCACCCATTTACATACATCAAACTCAGATCCAGTACTGAACCTCCAAGCTAACTCATCCTCCATTCTTTTAAGATAGGTCTTGATGTTGTCCAAGGTTAGATGCTCTGTCATCACACATTATTCTCACAACTTCAAAAGAGGTCCCGAAATGGAACCAAAATGTAGCCTCCTTTACCTCTATCCTCTAATCTTTCTTTTAACCCCAAGCACACCGGCCTATCACTCAAGTGTTGGGTGCTCACCTGAGGCAAGCGTAGGTATTGAGCCCCTCCTTTATGTGAGGCTAGTGATAATGTTCCGCCATTAATGGAGGAAATGTTTGTAGAAAAGAACACATGCATTTAATCTAATAAAGAAGTAGAAGGGCTAGTTCTAAACATGAATGCACCATGAGACAACCATAAGCATTGTAATAACAGAGAAGAAACAGATCTAAACCATGAATCCCATGAAAACACACTAGGGTTTGATCCATAAGCACAAATATTCATAATAGAGCTTCATATATTGATCATAATCATTTACAGTAGCCACATTACATCAAAAAGGGTCATCACAGACCATATACATCATGGAATATCATTCCATCCCTACACAACTACTCTGAATAGAGATCCTAGCTATGTTTTCCCATTACAACCCTTGTTTTAGACCCGAGCACATACATATATGCTTAACAACATCCTTGTTAGCATTCTTGCAGCACTTTGTTACCTCTCTATCCTCTCTTATTTCAGACCCAAGCACTCCTTTAAATAGAATCTAGATTCACCGCCATAGTTTCACCCATGAGCATATCGCATGCCAAGTGGAAGTGTGGTCCTCCATGATCGAGTGCTTATGCCAGCTTGCAAAGGCCTCCACTAACTATAATGATCCTCTAGGAAATATTCCCTACATGGAATATTATTTTTTTGACCTCTAAGGCTCTAGGCTGGCACCTTAGCAATTCATCACGGCTACTCGGGCCTTCACGTGTTTTTCCTACAATCCTGCCTCAAAAATGTGGCTAAGTCCTCAAACCCTTTCCTACTTCTGCATGCTGACATTTTTTCCCACACGCCTTTTCTTTAGAGTTTTTTCTACCATACTTTCCCTCTGCGTGCATGATCTTCCTCTATCTTGGGACTTAGTAAAGTTTAGGGTCTAACACTATTGCATTGGAGATCACTTGCATCCACATAGCTCCATCATCAAGGCACGAGGCTAGGACATCTACATCACACTTCATATGGGGAGGGATTATATTCTTTTCCGTGCACACATTCTATTGCATTTTATACACATAATTATTGTTTGTTACTTCTCAAAGTGCAAATTACACAAGAGAAACCTAGGGCATGTTCACAAACACTTACACATATAACTACATCGGGTCTGAGATGTAGTGCAACGCACTGATTAGGAAGCCCACTATTATGGCATCGAGGTCGGTTTGACCCCTTCATATACATTTTTATTTTTAGGGTTTGATGCTTGTTTTGGGGTCTTGCAAGTCATTCTTTCATCTTGGTTATTGGTGACATACGAAGGAGCATGGTGAATCTAATATGACATACAATGAAGGTTCTAGATTACCTCCTGAACTTCTGCAGAGATCGGTTTTAGATATTTTCATAGACCGGGGTGCTCAAATTACATACCACAACACCTGAAGGCACCCCAAGGTACCCCTCCAAGTTCTCAATTTTAGCTAGATCCTCTAGGTCCATCCTTTTCAGGACTTCGCACGTTGTTCTTACTTTTGTATTTTCCTGTCATCAACTGCGACACTATCCTCGCAAGCATCTATTATTCGGTTGAGTTATTCCCTCTTCCTTCTTGCACATTAGGGTTATCATTTCATTTTACATGGTTATTTAGATCATCTACATACTTTCTTTACTGTATTTATTTACTACATTACAGTTGTTCATAGCTTAGATTAAGTATCCCCATACTACATCGTTAATTAATTTTAGTTAATCAAGTATAATACTTGAAGTGATGACTTGTTTATCAAAAATGGTATCTCCAAAGAGATGGTCTAAGTAGAAAGTGTGTAGGTAAGCCTCCATTGGTAATAAAATTTAAAATACTTGAGAAACTATAGGCATGCAAATCTCTCAATCTCATAAAACACTAATACTTTGTTTTTCCTTGTGATCTCTTGAATTTAGACTTTGAAATCTCGGTTATAGGATATAACTCAAATACCAGGTGCTCAAGCATCAATTCCTTTAAAGAGTCTTATAAATCTTGATAATCCATGGCTCATGCTAAAATGGTAGTATACAGTTGCAGCATTGAAGTCTAGTCCTCCATTTAATAATTTATATGTTTTACATTGATTAAAGATTAGCCTTGATTTTTCTGTCTTTTCACCTCTTAGTTTGGTTAATTCCATGTGGTGAACTTTGTCTTTGTAAGAACCATTTCAGAGTGCGAAAGGTGAGCCAGTAAGAAGGCTCCACATGCATACGGTTTTAACAGACTGTTTTATATTAAATGATATTTCTCTCATGTATGTTTCAATACGAAGTGCGAACTAATAAAAAATTAACCACGTATGTATAGATTTCACAGTGGGAATGAGTGTCAGACTCTATATATCCATTATTAGTCACCGTGAAGCATAATCCAATAAGAAAACTCCACACTTATAGCATTTTCACAATTCTTTATCATTTTTTTGTGGGTCATGTCGATTCTTTTATGAAGTGTGATCTAATAAGAAAGCTCCAAGTCCAACTTCCAAGCTCCATTATTAATGGTGAGTCGGTGATATGTTCACGTAGATATGTTTGCATGTTTTTTTCTTTGTAAGAACCATGTCAAAGTGTGAAAGGTGAGCCAATAAGAAGGCTCCATGTATGTACATTTTTAATAGACTATTTTCTATTAAATGATATTTTTCTCATGTATGTTTCACTACAAAGTATGAACCAATTAAAAATCACCATGTACATATGGATTTCATAGTGGAACCGAGAGTCATCCTCTACGTATCTATTATACTCTTTTATTCACCTTAAAGCATAAACCAATAAGAAAAATCCATGCTTATACCATTTTACTAATGTCAAATATTTTGTGGACCATGTATGTTATTGTGAAGTGTGAGCCAATAAGAAATCTCCAAGTCCAACTTCCAAGTTCTACTGGTATTGGTGTGTCGATGAGTCGATGTTTGCCACTGGAGAGAAAATTTGACAGAGGGTATTCACCAAACTAGTTTTAGGATATTCTCCATTTGATTTCCAACTATTTTTTATATTTTTACCATTTTCACCAAAAGAATGAAACTGGTTACAGGGTCATTCACCAAAACTACGAAACTGGTTATAAGGATATTCACCATGATTTCTATAAGTTTTTTTAGGTGGTCCTTAAAATTTTCCCTAAGCACCAGGTGGAGTGGACAAATACTCTTTAAATTTTCTAAAAGACTCTTGACATTCTTTTTCCACTTGAATTGGACATATTTCTTAAGAAATTGGTTGAAATGGTGGAATTTATCTGCAAATTGAGAGATGAAACATTGAATACACTATATTTTACCCCGTAATCCATGTATCTTTTTGAGGTTCTATAGAGGCCGCATATCCATTATAGATTTGACTTTGGTAGGGTCCACTTCGATTCCCCTTCATGAGATGATGAATCCTAGAAGTTTTCCTAAAGTGACACCAAAGACACATTTTTTTAGATTAAGGAGAACCTTGTATTCCCTTAATCGCTCAAAGATATTCCTAAAAATTGTTGGATGATCCACTCTAGTCTTTGATTTGGAAAGGATATCATCGACATAGTCCATCATTATATCATGAAGAAGGTCATGGAAAATAATAATCATGGCACATTGGTAGATAGCAACAAGCATTCTTAAGGCCAAAAGGCATGACCTTGTACAAAAATTTCCCAGTGGGGTTGTGAAAGTGTCTTGTGCTTTTCTTTTCAGAAATTTAGATCTGATTATATCTTTACATAGTACACTCCTTTAAAAATGACATTGAATTTGTAATTCAAAAGGCTATAAAAGGTCTAGCACTGGCAGATTAACCGGTCATAGTGCCTTTGCCGGAGTTCACGGATCGTTAAACTTTAAATTTCCAGATGAATACGTTATACATAAAATCAATTCCCTCGTGGACTTTATTATTTGATATATCTTGCAACATCCATGGTTCAGGATCCATAATTGTATTGCAAGAACCTAACAGAGATATAATTTCTAAATATTATGCATCAAATTCCTTTGTACCAACAACATAACTGAGTATGAATAATTCATAGCAAGATTAGGCTTTGTTATCTCCTAGAGGTTACAAGAATTAAAAGTCTTTGGATAATCTCTTCTCATTATAAACCAAGTCAATAGTGTATTTAAAGTCAAAGATGAGAATATTTTACCCTAAAAACGCATGGTTTATAGTCTCAAAGGGTATTTCAAGATTATCACTTTTAAACAAGTTTCTCTTGTGTAAAATAAAGTAGTGGATTCCATGGAAACTATCTCATCCCTTTGATTAAATAAATATATAATTTATAAATGCCTAAATCTAATTGCAATATAACAGTAAATGAATAAATAATGAAGTATGGAAATTTACCCAAACAAATAAGTAATTAAGATTTAAAACCCTAAGTGAAAACAGGAGATAGAATGACTTATCTATTTTAAAATTAATCCTAGATCTGTGTTGAGTGACAAGATGGAAAATCCAAAGTGCATCTTGTCAGCAATAAGACCCAAACAAATGCAAAAATGGAGGAATATGCTATCTTTGGGGCACCTTGAGTGGGTCGGGGGCATGCATGCACGCTTCTGAGACCGATTATGGCCACTTGTGACTACCAAAAACCTTAGGAAACCTCCTTCGGATGGTCACGAGATGTGTCATGTCCTTTTCTTCTTGTCACTAGTAGGTCACACAATGATTGACGATATCGTTGATAACCCTGTAATAAATAAATGACCTCCAAAAACCTCAAAAGTGCATCGAATCCCAAAAATAAATTAATGCAAATGAGGGCTCAGACTATCCTCAGCTGTCAAAAAAGTGATCTTATGATTGAGCATTGCACTATATTTTAGACCCATTGTAATTCTATGTGTATGTGTGTGAAATTATGCCCTAGGTAGCTCTTATTCGTGTCACAATTGATAGCAATCAATAGCTAGATGTAAGAGATGTAAGTAGATGTGTGCATGGAATAGAATGAACTTCCCCTCCTATGAAGTGTATGCAAAATAATGTAGTCCCTTTTCCCTTGTATGGAGCTAGAATGGATGCTTGAATGCTCTATAATAGCCTTTAGATGCAACCTTAGGTGGAGATAGCTAATGCTTAGTGTTTGGTCCTTTATTATGGTCACATAACTTTATATTTATATGATTCCCTTTCTTGAATTTAATAATTAACCCTGAAAAGGAAGACTACCAAAAATATAAGATGCGCAAATGGATAGAAAGTATCCAAAAGATGTGAGAAAAGTGCAAAGAGGTCAAGGGCACCCAAAGGCGACGAGGGCATCTCGCACTGGCTTCCTAGCTGGAGGCTGGTGTCTAGGATGAGAAATGTTGGAGCACAAAAAGTTAGACTTGGAAAGTAAGAGTTTAAGACCTAATTTAATAACAGAAAGCAATGAAAGGTGGCCAAAGACATGGGTTAATTATTACTTTTCTTACTTAGGAATCATATGAATATTAGTATGTGATTGGGACTAGATAGATATCTAAACTATGTGATTTTGTGTCTACATTTTCCCCCACTTTATGTTGTTGAGAGAATTATCGATAACATAAAGTAGATAAGAGATGTGTACCTGATAACCATGTATATTGATGGTGAAAAGCGTTCCTAGAGACAAGAAAGAGTGTGGAGTGATAAAAATGTGAAGTGTGGATGTTAAAGAGGATGAAGTGAAAAAAATGATGATGATGATGACCCTAACATGAGAGCATATGTGTTAATGTCTAGATATGGTTGTTGTTTATGTCAATTTTTGTTGTTATGATGATTTGTGATTTTTTTGTGTTGATGTGACTACCGCTTCCCATAAGGATGAACCTACAAAAGAGAAGAACAAACAAGTAGTCAAATACATGTGTATATGATCAAAATATGTAAAAATTATGTAAGAAAGAGTGTAAAAATGTGAAAAAGGAACATGTGCACCTCATATGTGATGATAAAAAGATAGAAAGGATCTTGAAGATGTTTTAGAATAGTGATTTTTTTAGGTGATCTCATATCGTATGGCTGACTATGAGTTTTTGGGAAATCCCACTCCAAGAATGGAAGAAGTGTAGGGAGAAAATTCTAGTGTCATCCTCCAACCTTTAATTGCTTCTCGTAATGTAGAACACCACTGCAGATGGTGTGTAAAAATCTGATCTGGTTTGAGCAGTTCGATCCAACGTGAAAGTAGAAAAATGTTGTGTAGTACATGCATGTCAAGTGCTAAGGATTGTGTTCCATGTTAAATCTGTTATGTGAAGTGTTAAAAACTATGCTAAAGTGGAAAATGTTGTGTAATTCCCCCTGGTTGGGAGTGCCTAGGTGTTATTTTCCTAGTCTAGGTGATTTTTTTATGTTATGCTAAGGACCCAAGTTAGATTTTGAGCCTTGTGCGAAACTTATGAATGTGTTGTACCAATACTAAACAGTTTTGTTTGATGATTGTGACCTCTTTGTGTGGGGTGATTGATTCACCCAAATGATTACCCCCTCATTTGGGGTACATGTGAAATCACTAAGTATGGGGCCCAAAGGAGGACTAAATGATGTGTTGAAAATGATGCCCTCAGGAGAGGGAGTATGTAAAAAAAAAAGGCACACGCAAAAAAAAAGTGGATAGGAAATAAGTGTTAGTGTAAGTAAATACAAACACGCATGTAGAAGACAATATGTAACCTAAGTAGAAATGTGTAAGCTAAGATGCAAGAATACAAAGTAGACCATGAAAATTGGGTTACAAACATGGGACATCACTCTCGATGTTTCAATACAATCAAGGCCATAATGGCCACAAGCATACGAGATAATCGAGAACAAGAAATACTTATGATAAAGCATGCAAACAATGATAAGAAAAAAAAAACAATGTAACACACAACCATGGTAGCAAATAGACCTACAAAGAAAATGTTGCACATGAAGCACCCGTTAGCATGTTAGGAAGATAAAATGTATCTCTAAATGTGTATAATCCAATATAGTAATGTTCTATGAAAAATGAAACAATAATACCTATAGTGTATGAAAGTGGATGCCCCTCAGGATTTGTTTAGGGACCGGTAATAGGTATTGTGTCAAGCATCGGTGTTGGATGTATCGATCTGTATGGAAGCTTCATCCACTACTATAAGGGAAATGAATAGGCATGTGTAAATAGAAAAGATAATTATATACAAAGTATATGAGTGACATGTGTAATAAAGTGTATATGTAATCATAAGAAAGCAAGAGTAAATGCAACCAAGATATGCAGTATGTTGTGGATGAGATGGAATGGAATGCAAATTGAATTATATGATAAACGTGACCCCAGTGGATGTGTATGCATCAGATGAGTTTTATTTATAAATTCCCCATAAGTGTTAAGAATTAACCATAAAACATTATTGTGTCATCGGGAAATGGTTGGATTTTTGTGCTAAAAAGATGTGATCATCAAAGCGTAGAGCGTAGAGAGTGCATGAGTGAGTGAGTGATTGTGAAGAGGTTCATTTTTAGATGTAAACCCTTAGTGTTCTAGTATGATTCATGGAACTAGAGTGTGTCATAGGGTAATGAGCACAATGTGTAAAAGTATATGTAAGAAAGATATGTCATGAATGCGCTGAGTGTGAAATATGTAGTGCATTTGTTTTGTAATAGAGGATACGAGAAAGAGAGGTGATGAATGTGTGATATATGAAATGTGCAGTGTGTGAGGGTCATGTGTATAGTATTATTTCCTCAATGGTCAAGTGTGAAATGAAGCATGAGAGTGTGGCATTAGGTAATGACGATAAAATGCATGTATCAAAGGGTTCTAAAGTGCTAAGAAAGATGAATCGTGAAGCACGGAGCGTTAATTATGATAGGACATGCTAGAAATAATTGATAGTGATAGAAAGGGGGAATAAGTACGATGCCTCCAAGTGTGCCAATGATGGATATTTATGTAGTGACATAAGAGATAACTTTCCATTGTCATAAAGTGTTGTCTATGTCGTGATAAAAGAGACGGCCAACAATACGACCATGCTATGGTGGAAGAATTGGAAATGTATCTTGGCCATCAGTAGAAGGAGTAGTTTCTTTGACAAAATGAATTATAAATGGAAGTGGAGTAGGATGTGGAGGAATCTTGAATGGTGGTAACTTAGGTGGGATTGATGATGCTACAAAAGACTTAATAGGAGAAGAGGGTGGACTAATTTTGAGAGGCGGTTGCGTAATTTGACTTGGTAATGTCATAGATGACTTAAGAGGAGGAGGTGTTATATTGAACTTTAGAGGTGGTGGATTAGGTGGCACTTGAATTTCTGTAGAAGGAACCTTAGAAACGATGGCATGATGCTCATTAGACATAGATGAATCAGATTTAGGAACCCATTGAGATGTAACAATTAGAGAGGACGATGTAACATGATGTTGTGTAGTGAATGAGATAAAACCTTGATGCTCAAGATGTTTGATTCTTCATTGTAAAGCATAGCAATCATTTTCATTATGTCCATTAATTTGATGATAATCATAAAATGGAATACCTTGATATTTGACCAACCGATAAGGAGGATAGCAATGAGTAGTTGGAAAAAGATCAATTGATGACTGAGGAGCTTAGTAAGAATGTCATGTTGCTTAGCATTATGATCAAACATGAGAGGATCTCGGTAATGAAAAGACTTGAGGCTCACCGATATGAGCACATATAGAATACATGTTATTATTCTTTTTCCAGTCTAGGCTAAAATGGAAAATGGTGGTAAACTTTATGATATTGAGCCTAAGTTTGTGGATTCGAAGTACTTTTCAGTTTCAAGTAGAAAGCAAGGTTATGTGCATAACCTTACCATTGAGAATCATTTTCAAAATTTACCTACATCACTTGTGGCAATTACATAAGCATTCCCTAGGACAAGAAGTAATAGTTGTACATTAAATAATAAGGGAGTATTGAACTAGAGCTGCTCGGTGAGCCAACTCAATGTGAAAGAAGTCGAGCTTTGTTGTAGCTTGTACAAGTTAAAAATTGTGAGGCTTAGCCAATAAATAGCCTAGTGCATTGATCTCTTTTTTATGATCAAGTTCATAGCTAGCAGCTTGGGTTCTATATTGGAAATACATGTTAATGAGCACCAAGTTCCATTATAGTTTGATTGAGTTAAATGGGCAAGCTAATGTGGTTTGTGGAATAGATGATTCAACAACTCATCATGAAAAATTGAATGTGTCATGGTATATAACAAGTGAGAATTATTACACACGGAACTTGCAAGATGAAAATGTACGTAAGGCCGACTCGGGGTCATGATGCATCATGAACATGCTTGTCAAGGAAGGTATATGATTTTCTCAAGAAGGACCAAGCCAAGGCCAAGCTCATTCAAGGAAAGTTCCTTGTTGACAAGTGAATGGCTCGGCATGCATATGATCAAAGTATTTAAATGAGGGGATCATAGTGTTGATGATCCCATTAAACTAGGGAATTGAGCGAGATCACTACAAGTTCAATTTTGAGTTCATATCGGCTTAAGAAGGACCAGGTCTACAAAAAAATGCACCGAGATGGAAAAAATATAAGAAACGAGATAATTTATCTCGAGCGAGTTACATCAATGGGAGACCCCATCACGGCAAGGAAGGTTGGAGTGTTCGGTGGAAGCCAAGGGGAAATCGTGAAGGATCAAAATGACAAAGGGAAAAACCTAGAGAGTTAGCTTGGGTCTATCATGGGAGTAATCAACGGAAACTAAATGGAGGAAGGCCTAACTCACCTTGGAAAGCTTAGTGTGAAGACAAATTTCAAGATGTACTGAGGATTCAATGAAGTGATCCCTAACCATTGAGGAGCTTGTATCAGGTAGAAAGGAAGAGTTTTGAGCCCAGTGAATGGCTCATGAGATTAAAGGGAATAATACATTTTAAGTTGGTGTTAGATGCATGGAGGCCCACCATTAGAAAGGAACCGAGAAGACTAATTGGAGTCATCATAGGCCCGGAGCTCGGTCGACAATCAATTAAAGTGGTGAAACAAACATTGAAACTCATGTGTCTGAAGTATCACGAGTAAAGAATATTATAGGCGGTAAACTCATCGTAAAAAACCATTAAAAGGAGCTAGAGTGGGCTCGAATAGAGCTTAGCGGTGATAGATTGGACAACATGAAATGTAGGAGTCATGGAAAGCTCGTGGGATCATTGATCAAGTCATTGAAATGGATCGGTTAGGAGGTACTTGAGCTCGGACGAGAGATAGCTTAGTTAGCACAAAGGAAAACATACGAGAATTCATTTCGAGATAGCCCTTTCAGGATTTTGGAGATTTTTAATTCGGAACTCACCCTAGGAACGTTGAAAAAATGTGGGAAGGTTCTAAAGCCCGAACTCTAAAATTTAGAGTTTGGAGCTTATTCATTTCGGGTCTTGGATTTGTAATGTTTCAAAGGTATTATGGAGCTCGAGTGTTTCGGGGTGTTTAGTAATCCAAACTCGAAATGAGTCGGATCAATACGGATTTAGATCCCAATGACTTGGTGAGGTTCCTAATTTAGTTTTGGAAGATGTATAAAATGTGTGGGATGTTGATTCAATCACCGAGTAGTTCTTCAATGGCAATAAATAAGGAGCTCACCACGTGGTGGAGTTAAGTAGCTCAATCAAGATGCAATGTGTGGAAAATATTACGTGGAGGAAATTGTCCAATAAAACCTATACAAGATGGATATACCATGAAGTTAGGGTGGTTAATATGTGAAGATCTCGTTTGTGAAGGGCACTCGGTCAATACAAAACATGGAGTGGCCAACTGTAATAGCGGGCGAGAGGATAAAAGGAGAGCCTAACAATGTAAGCCAACCTGGAGGATCATCGACCGAGTCATAAAAGCACCAACCATGCGAGAAAAATAAGGGAACACATTTTTCAAATCATAGATCTTGCTAGAAAAATAAATCAAATGACTCGCTAGCCAACTTGGTGAGATGGCTGCGAGCCGTTGATCGAGTTGGCCACCATCACAAGTCGAGACCCCTTCCAAATGCAAATTTCAGTCCCACTACGAACCATTTGAACTTCTCAGAAGAATATTAAAATATTATTTTAATTAAATAAATATGAATTCAAATTTTTAATTTAGGAGAGCATCAATGGAAATTATTAGAGAACAGATGGAGCATAGCGCCTGGGTTCTGAAAGGTGGCTTTTTCTCAAGAGACCATAACTTCTTTCCCAGGTTGTCCATTTTTCAAAAAATTATAGTCGTTGGAATTGGGAGAGAGAGAGCTACACCATGAAATCATTAGAATGTGGATTTTTGGAAGTTTCACATTAAAAAATTGTAATATTTACTCATTATATGAATAGACTTGGGAGGTGGAGTTATAATTAATGAGGCAAGCATGGTTGACCTGTTCTGCTACAAACTTGCCTAGTTTTTAGGGATTCTTCCTTCTTTCTCTCAACAACTCAAAGAAATTTATAAAATGTACAGGGGTGCTTATTCCAAAAGAGTTAGACATTTTCCAAGCTTCCCCTCTCTTCACAAGCTGAGTTGTTGTGAATTTGTAGGCTCATAAGCCTTTCTTCCAAGAATTGTAATTGCACCTATGTCTTTCCCTAGCTAATGTAGCATTGTGCAAGTGCTTGGAATAATAAAAATTATTTTTGTGTCTAACTATTTTTTCTTGCATTAGTTTTGCTACTTCCATTTTCCTTTCTTTATGTCTATATGGTATTGTGTAAACTTGGTCTTCATTGCTAGTTTTGGAAGGTCATTATGTTTATCAAGGAATGAAGTATTGTATGTAAATTGAGTATGTGATGCATCTTCCTCCTCCTCATGAACATATCTCTTCATTGGAAATCTTTGATTTTTTCTAGATAACCCCTTTCTTAGTGCATCATCACTTCTGATTTAGGTTTTATTTCTTGCAAATATCTCTCTCTAATCCCCTGGAAATGTTAGTATAGGTCTAGGTAGTTATTTGTATTGCATTAGGAGTGGTGTTATGCTTGGTTTAGGAAGAGTAATCCATCCCTCTCTAGAGGTTCACCTCAAGCCCACAAGTCCTACAGCTTGAGAGGTGATCCCATGTTACCCAATCACACCGAATTTTGTGTTCATCTTTAGGCCATTCGAGGGATATAGTGATTTTTTTATAACAGCTTTTGGCACGCCGAGTGGGACCACAAGAGTCACATTTGTGTATTTGTGTTCACTTTATTTTCATTAAGTTGTTGTGATCTTAGTGAAATTTCAGCCTTAGGAGGTATACCCAAGCACAATTGGTGACTCCATTGGTCCAAGTAACCCACTCTCTAAGTTGTAGACTATCCTTTTCCACCCATTTCCATCCATTTTTCTCCCACCTTTTTCCATTTTCTCCCATTCATGAAGTTATGCAATCATGTCCTGGGTAGTGGAATACCAACTTGCAATAGCGCAGTAATACCATTTCAACATGCCTCCAAGCTTACAAAATCCATCTTCAAATTACTATAGTTCACCTCCAGTTCAATAATATGATGAGAACCGGCATGCATATCCCTATGAGTAGAGTCATGGTCAGTTTGGTTATTCACCTAACTATGCATATTTTCAAGAGAAAGGATATGCAGATTCTAGAGGTTATCCTACATCTGAAGAGGACCAATTGCAGAGAAAAGTTCAAGAGTTGGAGTATAACATGGTGCAAATAAGGATTAAAGAAGTGAGAAAGGCAACCCTAGATTGGTTTCAGGTAATTCCATACCCCTAGACTAGCCCTATACTAGGTGAGTTTAACCCTAAGCAAAAACTCAATTGGATGGTTACAACACTACTTGAGATTATAAAATGGATTAAGAGGTGAGATAATATGAATGAATGTGATGCCATCAAGGTCCTATCAATGGAGGTCCTTTTCCATCTCCTATTCTTCCATCCCATCATGAATCTTCTACTCCTCTTTCTTCTAAAATTCCTTATTTTCTAAAAATACCACCAATATAATAAGTTTCATATCTTCCACCACTTCAAACAATGAATGAAACAGTTCAGACCCAACCCACCTCTCCTCTTATAGTACTAAATCCATTTTGGGAAAACCAAGAATATGATTACAGTGAAGAAGAGGAGCATATGGCTAAGGAGACTAGAAAATAAAATATTGCAAAAAAATCTAAGGGAGTGGGCTGTGAGACTCAATATCAAGAAAATTCCACTCTTAACAAAACCTCGTTTGAAGGTTAAGGCTCAAGAATAAGTGGTAAAAACTAGTTTTGTTGCAAAGATAGAACAAGCATGAGTGAATGAGGACCAACAATCTCCCTGTTTGGAATGTAGCATACATTTTGGAAATGTGTTCATGAAAGCTATTGATTTACCTTGGGTTGCAAATCTTGTTATAGAAGAACACGTGTTGGTTTCAAATCCACAATAAGAGGAAGATCATGTGCAAACAAATGAAGAAAAACTCTCAAATGTGTAAGATGCTTCAAGATGAGTGCAATGATCCTAATTGCCATGCATGTCAATAACTTGTTGCATTTCTAGAAGGTTGTAACAGCTTGCCAAGAGTATCATCAGATGTTACAATTAGTCACCAAGAGATTCATGTTGTGAAAGAGGCTAAGGAAGATTCATAGATCTTGGATGCAAATGAAGTTGTGTAGGAGGTTTCAAGTCCTTCCTCTTCTTCATTTTTTCAAAACTCGATTTCTTAGATGAATTTGATCTTGCAAATTTTATGTTTGAAGATGAAGAAGGTTATGGTGGATCAGCTGCTAATTCAAAGAACATCATAAGGGAGGTTGAATCCTTCACACAGTCAGAGAATGAAGAAGTAAGTTGTTTATCAGATTTGGAGTTCAACCCTTGTTTGCCTATTGTTGTGGAAGGAAGCACTCAAGAACAACCCATCACTCTAAGCAATCCTTTAGAATTTGAATTGGAGGAATTGAATCTTCCACATCTCTCATTGAACAAAGAATAAAATGAGCATATGGGAGAAACTGAGCCAGATTTAGAAGCCTTAAGTGAAGATGACATCATTGGGAGTTTCTTGCTCTCAATTGTGGAACCTATTTTGGTTAATGAACTAGTTTTGGAGGAGAATGTTTTGAAGATCTTGTTGTTTCTTATAATCCTCAAAAGAAACAGGTGAATGAATCTAACTTTATAAGTTTCATGTGGGATGAGAAGGTTAAAAATGTAGAACAACTTTGTCTTCAAATGGAAGTGGAACTCCTATATGAGCAGTACGCTTCAAACACTTGTAGTGATTTTCAAGTGACTTCATTTGAGACTGAAATTAATCTAGATGAGTTGAGGGTTGTGGAGGAACTACTTGTTATCAAGGAGGAAAAGGGAATTGAAAGGAACACCATTTCATTAACATCCATCTAGGTAGAAGATCAATTGTTTGTAAATGGGAAACAAGAGGGAAAGGACGTCACTACAACACCTTTCATACATGGATGTCTTCAGAACACTTCCTTATCAAAGTTGAAGCTTGGAGTAGTAGGTAAATTCAAAGGGTTAGACCATGTCCCATAACATAGTTGGCTTTTTAAAGTCAAAAGAGAAGTCACAACTAGTCACATTCACCTCAGAATGTGAGGATGTGTTTCACAGTCCCAAGCATCAATTGCAATGCCTCTATAAAACAAATGCAAAGCAACTAAAAGAGACATAATTTCTCTTTCCAATTGATGCCTTGGTAAACCAAGTGGAGAATTGGGCTTGTTTCATTTTTTTCATTCTCAGTCTTAGCCATGTCCATTTTCAAATCATTTGCATGGTTGCCCATTGTGAGGAGTGGAAGCTATTTTACACAACCAGGCATAGGGTTTGTTTAGTTCACATGTGCTTCTGGTTAGTGTAGGTTAGTGATAGGTTTAGTTTCAAAGTAGAATAAGTGTCTGACACACTCTGCATGTTTCATTTGAAGCATGTATGATTTTCAATTGTCGTGTGTGTTGTGTTTTGTCATTTCTCTTGCATAGTGTGTCAAAGGTGAAATTTTCAAAAGAAAGGAAGACTCGATTTTTAATAGATTTCCATGACGTCAAAATTCAGCATATTTTTTTCGTTCAAAACTCTATAATGTGATGTGCATACCAAGCAATCATGAGTTCCAATGTGCTTCATACTTGACAATATCATGTTTTGCGTAAACGTCGGATGGTCTACTTCTAGTTCGGGATCAATTTTGGGATTTAAAGTGACTCCATGCCCAATGGATGTTACAGATACTGGAATCATGCTTAGCAAGCAAGCATCCTCGAGAGGTCACCAAAAATGTTATCCATTTTGCTCACCTGGGCAAAAATGGACAATGGTGGTAAACTTTATGATATTGAGCCTGAGTTTGTGGATTTGAAGTACTTTTCAATTTCAAGTAGAAAGCAAGGTTACGTGCATAACCTTCCCATTGAGAATCATTTTCAAACTTTACTTGCATCACTTGTGACAATTACAGAAGCATTTCTTTAGACAATAAGTAATGGTCATACATTAAAGAATAAGGGAGCATTGAACTAGAGTTGATCGGTGAGCCAACTCAATGTGAAATAAGTCGAGTTCCATTGAATCTCATGTAAGTTGAAAAGTGTTAGGCTCAGCCAATAAATAGCTCGGTGCATCAATCTCTTTTTTATGATCGAGTTGATAGCTAGCAGCATGGGTTCTATGTTAGAAATACATTTTAATGAGCACCAAGTTCCATTATAGTTTGATTGAGCTAAACATGTGGTTTATGGAATAGATGATTCAATGACTCATCATGCAGAATTGACTCTATCATGGCATCTAGCAAGTGAGAATTGTTACACACGGAACTTGCAAGATGAAAATGTATGTAAGGTCGACTCAGGGTCATGATGATTCATGAACGTGTTTGTCAAGGAAGTTGTAGGAATGGCTCAAGAAGGACCGAGCCAAGGCCAAGCTCATTCAGGGCAAGTTCCATGTTGACAAGTGAATCTCTCAAAGATGCATATGATCGAAGTATTAAAAGGAGGGGGTCATAGTGTTGATGATCCCATTAAACCAGGGAATTGACCGAGATCGGTGCAAGTTTAATTTTGAGTTCATCTCGGCACAACAAGGACAGGGTCTACAAACAAATGCACCGAGATGGAAAAAATATAAGAAAAAAGCTAATTTATCTCGATCGAGTTACATCAATGGGATACCCCGTCACGATGAGGAAGGTTGGGTGTTTGGTGGAAGCCAAGGGGAAATCGTGTGGGATCAAAATGACAAAGGGAAATCCTGGAGAGATATCTCAAGGCCCATCATGGTGATGGGAGCAATCAACGCGACAAAGAAATGGAGGCAAGCCTAACTCGCCTCGGTGACCTTAGTGGGAAAATGGCTCAAAGCCACAGATTCGGATGAAGTGAGCTCTAACCATTGAGGATCTTGTATCAAGTAGAAAGGAAGAGTTTCGGAGCCCGGTGAATGGCTCATGAGAGTGAAGGGAATAGGACGTTCTAAGTTGATGTTAGACGCATGGAGTTCCACCATTAGAAAGGAACCATAAGATCAAGTGGAGTCATCGTACGCCTAGAGCTCATTTGATAATCAATTGAAGTGGCGGAAGAAATGTTGAAACTCGTGTGTCCTAAGTATCACAAGCAAAGCGAATTACAGGGTGTAAACTCGTCGCACAAAGTATGAAAAAGAGCTAGAGTGGGCTCGAATTGATCTCGAAAGTGACATATTAGACATTGTGAAATGTAGGAGTCACAACAAGCTCGTGGGATCATTGATCAAGTCATTAAAATGGCTCATCGGGAGGTAGTCGAGCTCAAGAGAGATAGCTCGGTCGGCATAAAGGAAAACATGCGGGAATTCATTTCAGAGATAGCCCTTTTGGGCTTTCAGAGATTTTTAATTTGGAACTCACCTCAGGAAAGTTGACAAAAATGTGGGAAGGTTCCAAGCTGAAACTCTAAAATTTAGAGTTCGGAGATTATTCGTTTCAAGTTTTATAGTCGTAATGTTTCGGATGTATTATGGAGCTCGGAGTGTTTTGGGGTATTTAGACTCGAACTCCGAAATGAGTCCGATCAATACGGATTTGGATCCCAACAAATCGGTGAGGTGCCCGAGTTAGTCATGGCAAGTAGTATATAAAATGTGTGGGATATCGAATCAATGGCCGAGTAGTTCAAAGAATGGCAATAAACAAGGAGCTCACCTCGTGGCGGAGTTAAGTGCTCAATAGGCATGCAATGTGTGGAAAATGTTGCATGGAGGAAACCGCCCAATAAAACCTATATAAGAAGAGATAACACGAAGTTAGGGTAGTTAATATGTGAAGAGCTCATTTGTGAAGGGAACTCGATCAATACAAAACATGGAGCGGCCAACCAAGTAAATCAAGAGGATAAAAGGAGAGCCTAATAATGTAAGCCAATGGAAGGATCATCGACCGAGTCACAAGGCACCAACCATGTGAGCATAATAAGGGAACCTATTTTTCAAAGCATAGAGCTCACTAGGCAAAGAAAGCGGATGACTCGCTAGCCATCTCAATGAAAGCTAGCAAGCCGTTCACCAAGTTGGTCATCATTACAAGCCTAGACCCCTTCAAACCAAATGCAAATCTCAGTCCCACTATGAACCATTTGAACTTTTCCAAAGAATATTAAAATATTGTTTTAATTAAATAAAGAGGAATTAAAATTTTGAATTTAGGAGAGCATCGTGGGTAATTATCAGAGAACTGATGCACCACGAGCCTCAGTGCCTGAAAGGTGGCTTTTGCTCAGAGAGACCATAACTTCTTTCGGTTGTCTATTTTTCAAAAATTATAGTCGTCGGAATCGAGAGAGAGAGAGAGAGCTACATCATGAAATCATCAAAGTATGGATTTTTGGAAGTTTTGCATTCCAAAATTGCAATATTTACTCATTCTATGAATAGTACTAGGGAGGTGGAGTTGCAATTAATGAGGTAAGCATGGTTGACCTGTTCTGCTACAAAGTTGCCTAGTTTTTAGGGATTCTTCCTTCTTTCTCTCAACAACTTAGCAAATGTTATAAAATCTAAAGGGATGCTTATTCCAAAAGAGTTAGACATTTTCAAAGCTTCCCCTCTCTTCACAAATTCAGTTGTTATGAATTTTTAGGCTCAAAAGCCTTTTTCTAAGAATTGTAATGGCAACCTATGCCTTTCCCTATTGTAATGATGCATTGTGTAAGTGCTTGGAATAATCAAATTATGTTTTGTGGCTAATTATTTGTCCTTGCATTATTTTTTCTACTTCCATTTGCCTTTCTTTATGTCTACAAAGTGTAATTGTACAAACTTTGTCTTCATTGCAAGTTTGGAAGGTCATTATGCTTATCAAGGAATGAAGTATTGTATGTAAATTGAGTATGTGATGCATCTTCGTCCTCCTCGTGATCATCTCTCTTCATTGGAGAGTCGTGATTTTTTCTAGCAAACCCCTTTCTTGGTGCATCACCACTTCTAATTTAGGTTTTATTTCTTGCAAACCTCTCTCTTTCTCTAATCCCTTGGAAATGTTAGCATAGGTTTAGGTAGCTGTTTTTATTGCATTAGGAGTAGTGTAGTGCTTAGTTTAGGAAGAGGAATCCAACCTTCTCCGGAGGTTCACCTCAAACCCGCAAGTCCCATAACTTGATAAGTGATCCCATGTTACCCAATCACACCAAATGTCATGTTCACCTTCAGGCCATTCGGGGGGTGGAGTGATTTGGCGATAACACATATACCGAGAATGAGAAGAGGAACTACCTTGAGCCTGAGAAACATTCTTAAGATGTTGGATTTCATATTTTGAAGATGTAATCATGGAGTTCATAGCCTAAAATTTATATTGAAATAAAGAATGTAAATCTTGAATATAATTACAAATTTATTGATTAGCATTATAACTAATCGAGTCATCGGAGAGATGATCGAACATGACAATGACTTGTGAAGGCAACATGTTGATAAAGGGATACGTGGTTGTTAGGGTTTGGTGAAGAGAATCTTTACAAGATGGGTGTATTTGAAGTAATTTAATCAAAGAGACATGAGAGACCTTATGAGCCATG
Source organism: Taxus wallichiana var. yunnanensis (assembly GCA_018340775.1). Lineage (NCBI taxonomy): Eukaryota > Viridiplantae > Streptophyta > Pinopsida > Cupressales > Taxaceae > Taxus > Taxus wallichiana. The sequence continues at coordinate 198,611,155 of CM031242.1, forward strand.
ATATAATAAAAGAAATATCCAAGAGTATTCGAACATGAGTTCAACAAAATAATTAAGCAAATATAGAATTTATAAATTCTGAATCTAATTACAATGTAGTAGTAAATGAATATACAACAAGAAAGTTTGATCAGCTATGTGTGGAACAAGGATAGGCGGATCTAGCAAGTAAGCTTTAATGTCATTGAAATATTGTTGACATTGCTCATCCCAAACAAACTTGGTATCTTTCTTCATGAGTTGTGTGAATGGTTGAGTCTTATCAGCAAGTTGTGTAATGAATCATCGAATAGCTTGAATTTTACCTTGTAGCGATCATAACTGGTGTAAGTTTTTGGGTGGAGGCATATCGATAATGGCCTTGATTTTGTTAGGATCAATCTCAATGCCATGTTCAAGATAATATATCTCAATAATTTTACCTGTTGTGACCCCAAAAAAACATTTTTAGGATTCAAGTGGACACAATATTGTTGTAATCGTTCAAATAATATTTGAAGATCCTTCACATGGGAGGATCATGGTGATATTTTGCTAAGATGTCATCTACATAATCTTCGATGATCTTGTGAATGTAGTCATGGAATATATGTGTCATTTCTGTTGGTAAGTAATTTTGTTTCCTTTTAGGTCGAATGGCATGATTGTGTAAAAAAATGTACCCCATGGTGTGGTGAAGGAATTTTTTTCTTGGTCAGCCAGATTGATCTTGATTTGATTATAACCCACAAATCCATCCATAAAAGAAAGGATATCATATCCACTATAGAATCAACAATAGCGTCGATGTGTGGTAAAGGAAAACTATCCTTAGGGAAAGCTTTGTTTAAATCATGAAAGTTAGTACAAAAATGAACTCGACCATCGGGTTTCATCACTAGTACAATATTAGATACCCATTTGGGATAGTTAACAACACGAATAAAACCTGCATCTAGAATTTTTTGAATTTCTTCTTTGACTAAGAGGGCTACTTTAGGGTGTATTTTACAAATTTTTTATTGGACAAGTTTAGCACCGGGTTAAGGACAATATTATGTATTTCGTGAATGTATCAATACCGAGCATATCACTGTAATCCCATGTAAAAATATCTAAGAAATCATGAAGGACTTGTTTGATATCCTTTTGTTTAGCATGGGTGAGAGAGATGGCTAGCAAAACTATGTGTGGATGTTTAGATGTGCTCAGAGTTGTATCGTATTGTTTCTTCATTTTGAAGGGCTAAACAATCCTCGTTATACGGATTAGTATGAATAGTTTTGGTTGGATCGGTGTTATCAGTGGTGATATCATATTCCCCAAGGTAAACCATATTAGTGAGGGATAAAGGATGATGTCACTTATGGTGGAAAGAGGGAAGATGATCATAAGCACCCATGTAATCAAGTAGTGTGCTATCAATAGAAAAAGTATCAAGGGTATCCCAAAGAGTAGATGTATCATCACTAATGAGTTCGGATGTAGCAAGGGAAGTGAAGGAACATGAAAGGAGGTATAAGCATCTATGGGAGGTGGAGAAGGAGGTTGATACCCTAACCCAAACTTGTGTGACCATGTGGGGAGGTCCCAAAGCTCTATGATTTTATGTTCTTGTTGATCTACCTATGTATCAGAGAAGCCAAAGTGGCGGAGATATTCATACCCTAAGCCATACTTAGAAAAGTCATGAGTAATATTGGAGGAAGTAGGGATATCAGTAGCTTGTTCAACAGTAATTGCAATACTCAAAAGGTGATGGATCAGCTAACACATCGTAAATAGTGCCTTGATATCGAAATTTAAGTCATGCATGTAGTGTAGAGGGGACCACATGCATAGCATGGATCCAAGGTCTCCTAAGAAGAATATTATAATTAAGGTCATTAGGCATGACATGACATGGAATATTAATTATACATGGACCAATAGTGATCAGTAAATTAACAATACCTAAAACACGCTTGGGGATGTTATCATATCAAAACCATGAATATAGATGGATGAAGGGGCTAAAGATGCTTCCAAAATCCTATATGTTGAAGGAAATTAATGTTACAAATGTTAAGGCCAGATCCATTGTTGACTAAAGCACACTTGACTCGATCGCATTAATGCAAACTTGGGTATATAAGGGATGGTCATCATGTAGTATCTTTTGAGGAGGTAGATCATCTGTTGTGAAAGTTATTTGATCCTCATTAAGGGATAGAGTTGAAGTGAACTTATGGTATACATAGTCGGGTGAAGTATGAGGGGAATGTAAGTAGTAGACAAGTACTTCTTAAGGTTATTGATACAATTAGGGTGATTTTACATATAAGTGTGAATAGAGATGTTCATGATGTACCAAAGCTAGGATCATGGATGAAGGACCTAGAATCGTGGATGATCGAGTGGGGTTCACAAAATGATAAACTTTGTAGGATAGGGATAGTTAATCTAAGATATGAATAGTTATAATAAAATAAAGAAATGTAGTAAAGAAGTATGTAAATGATCTAACTATGTAAAAGGAAATTTTAACCCTAATGTACAAGAAGGAAGAGGAAAGAACTCAGTTGAATAGAATGTGCTCAAAAGACAGTGTCACGGTGATGACTGAAAAATCTAGAGGTGCAAACGATTGTGCAGAAGTCCCGAAAAAGATGGATCTGGAGGATCAAGCTGGACTGGAGTGCCTTGAGAGGGACTGGGGCGCCTATGGGAGCTCTCGGTCTTTGATCCGGGATCCTTGGTCATGTAAAAGCTCTGAAACTAATCTTGTTCAGCAGATGGTCTAAAACCTTCATTATCTGTCGCATCAAATTCATTGTCCCGTGCTAGATGTCATCAATAATCCAAGATGAAAGAAATACATGCAAGACCCCAAAACAAGCATCAAACCCTAAAAAGAAAAATGCATATGAAGGGGTCAATATGACCTCAACTTCTGTGATGGTGGACTCACTAATTGAGTGTTGCACTACATCTTAGACCCGATGTAGTTATATGTGAAAGTGTGTGTGAACATGCCCTAGGTTGCTCTTGTGTCAGTCGCACTTTGTGAAGTAGTGAGCAATAACTATGTAGAAAATGTAATAGAATGTGTGCATGAAATAGAATAGAATCCCTCCCCTATGAAGTGTGATGTAGATGTCCTAGCCTTGTGCCTTATGATGGAGCTATGTGGATGCAAGTGATCTCCAATGCAATAGATGGATGCAACTCTAGATGAGTGATAGTAGTAAGTGATGCTAGGTCCCTCATTATGGTCTCATAAATTTATATTTATAGGGTTCTTTTGGTCTAATTTTGTAATTAACCCGAAAAGGCCAACCACAAGAAAGATAAAGATCTCAAATAGCTAAAAAGATCCCAAGAAGTGGGGGAAAGTGAAAAAAGTACTAGGGCACCCCTGGTGGGACCAGGACGCCTACGAGTGCCCCAATAGAGGTTAAAATAATGTGAGATGACGTGAAGTGACTTGAATATGGGTGTAAGAGGTATGTAATGACGAAATAAAATAAAACAAGATGGTCAAAAGATGGGGGTTAATTAGTACTTTCTTCATTTAAGAACCTTATGAATAGTAGTGTGATATCGAAACTAAATAATGTATAAAGTGCATAATTGTGTGTCTCGCACGATGCCCTTTGTGCAAGTTACACTAAGATAACGGCTAAATCTATAATTCTCCGAGGAAGAAAATGTGTGGGATGGAATAGAATGGACTTCCACTCCTTATGATGTGTATGCAGAAGTGATGCAACCCTTGTCCCTGAGTGAGTGTGTTATATGGATGCCTTTTGTGCTCTTGTTCCTTTTGGATGCAATCTTAGGTGATAGTAAGTAATGTTAGTTCTTGGTCCCTTATTTTGAAAATAAAACTTAGAAGTGAAAGGGATCTAAAAGGATAAGAAAAAGCTAAAGAGGGACATGAGCATCCGACGGGATAGGAGCACTTGGAGTTAGTGTCCCAACCGGGTGCTAGTTTACGAGGCCATAAAAAGATAAAATAGTCAAATTTTGGCAAGAGTGCAAGATTTTTAGACACAAAATTATGCACTTTACACATAATTTGACCCAGTCTTATACTACTATTTGGAAGGTTAACGAGTGAACAAAGTACTAATTAATCCCACCTTTTAGCCATCTTTATTTTACATTTTTTTCATAGTTTCCATGTATTTTCCAACACTTATCCATCCATTTTGCAATTTCCTTGACATTATAGCCATAAATCATGGCACCCCTGGGTCGATCTTGGGGTGGCACGGGATGCCTTGGTCCCACTTTAGGCACCCTAATCTATGTAAATCCCATTTCACACCTTTTTAGGTCATTTCTAGTTATTGGTGATCTTTATCTTTTTCTTAGTCAGCATTTTCAGGATTAATTATGAAATTAAGCTTGAGATCCCTATAAAAATAAAGCTATAAAACCATAATGAGGGTCTGAGGTCATAGCTTTACACACTACTATCACTCTATCTAGAGTTGCAACCATTACATCACTTACATCCACATAGTGTCATACATCAAGGCTAGGAGATCTGCATCACACACACTTCATAGGCGGAGGGATTCTATTCTATTCCATGCATACATGTTATTTAAATTTTTTATAGTTACTATTGCTCGCTACTTCACAAAGTGTGACTGGCATGAGAGCATCTAGGGAAAGACATGCACACACACACTAGAACTACATCCGGGTCGAAATGTAGTGCACCGCTTAGTGATAAGACCACAAGTTTGGCGGTGAGGTCAGTCTGACCCATTCATATGCATCTTTTATTTTTCTAGGGTTTGATACTTCTCTTTGCATTACATGTCATTTTCCAGCTCATTCGGAAGATCCTGTGTGACAAACAGGTAAGGTTCGGAACCAGCTTGTGAGCATACCAATTGTAGGTTTTGAGCATTTACTTTGTTCAGAGCACTCAAATTATAGATGAGGGTGCCTTGGGGCACCCCAGTACACTCCTTAGTGCCTTAGTCACTTCAAAACCTTGAGATCGGCCCTTTGTAGGGTCTCCGGGTGTTCATTTGCACTTCTGGATTTTATTCTCAAACCTGCGACACTATGTGACCATCTACAATAATCAGCTAAGCCATTTCTCCCTACTCTCTTGCACATCTAGGGTTTCATTTTACTAGCATATTTATTTACATCTAATTTATGTTATTTACTACATTTATACAACATTTTATTCCTCCTAATTAGATTAAGTAGGATTACTATTTCCTTGCCCATACTAAAAATTTTAGTTAATCATTGTGGTGAACCCGACGTCTCCTTCTATCACCTTCTAGGGTTTTGCATTTTCACCTCCCATCATGGGTAAATGTCATAAAATTTCTTCTTCCTCTAAGTCTTCACTACTCTCCAATTTGACAAATCGTGTTTGTGCTTTTGTCAACACTCCTACTGCTACTTCTGGTTATAACCCTTGTCCTTATTTCATTCAACTACCATCTTCTGGAATGGATCCTCGGGACATCCAAGATGTTGTTACCACTTATTTATGCACCATTAATCTTGCAGCTCTAGCTCAACTTGTAGCAGAATTCTAGGCCCTCCCTCTTGATGACATAAAATATTCTAGCACGATTGGTTCTCAACCCCAAGCAACTCCACCTAGCTTAGTTCCTACTATCTACATGGTTGATATGGTCCCTTCTACTTTTCCACTTACTCCTATTGATACAAACGCTCTGATACCGTCCACTATACCTACCCAACATTACTTGGTGGATTTTCCTATTCCTCCACTATCCCCTTTTCTATATGAGATGCCATTTATAGATACTCTTTGCATGCTTAGTACTATCTCTTCCCCACCATCCGTTACTACTACCGTTATCGTACCTTACCAGGGACCTTTACCAGCTCTAGATATCATACCATTCTCCCCGCCATCAACCTCCTCCTTACAACACCCACCATTCACTTGTACTCTCTTCATAAATAATTCTTATTGGGAACACATACCACTAGACACATCATGTACGATCATTGTATGTTCCCATGAGGGTATCCTTCAACTTGGGTTTGAATTTAATGACCTTCATACTCCTCTATACGATCCACATTTATATCATGCTTCTATCATTCTCACTACCACCTATGGCCTGCATGTTTTGAGACTCGTCCACCTTGTACGGTGTCCTATTATTTCTCCACTTACACTTAGCCAATCTTGGTTAGATTATATTGGAGGCACACTAGATCTTAATCATGTTGATATCACCTTCCCCATGCTCTTTGGCACCGCTTACATTTTTAGCAACTCCTTTCTTTTCTATTCACCCAACTTCACTATTTGGTATGCTCTAGGGTGCTCATTTCCTCCCTTCACCGACAAACAATATGCCATGGTCATGTACATCTTACGCATTCATGGTTATTTGGATGACCAACCACATACACTTTCTTATCAAGTCTCTTGCATCATTCAATACAATTTCGATACTTATGATCCTTTAGATGATCTTGATCCTCCATCTCCTTTTTGTGTTCACACTTTGCTCCACCATTAACCCCGTAGGATCTATGTCTACCACCATTGTTGTTGATTCTCCTCCTTATGATTCTCCATCTAATACACACCTATTGGAGGCTATACAAGCACTACAAGTTTAGTGTCAATCCATGGAAGCCACAATTATGTCTCTCCATGTTGAGATAGGGAAACTTAAGGATGCCTCTACCTCACATGCTCCTACTACCCCTACCTCATCTGCATACCCTACTAGTCCTCTCACTAATCCCCCAATTATATAGTTACCTCAACCTTTTATATCTCCATCTCATGCTACGCCACATGAAATTTTTGGCCACCTTCTTCATCAACAACTTCTTTCTCTACCACCTAACCATCGCTACCCTCCTTCTCAACTAATATAATCTCAAGATCAACCATTTTTCCACTAGCATAAAATTCGAGGGCATCATATTGACTCATGTTATGCTTTAAGCTGTATTATTTTTTATCTCCAGTAGCAAGGCTTCATCTCATTTTCTCCACCAACGCCTTCTCTTCCCCAATCCACCCGTCCAGCTTGTTTGCTTCATTGCACTACCGAGGACCCATCTGGGCTACCTTCTCTCCTTTGTTCTTCACCATCTCAGTATTTTTCCTTCACTCATCCTTCTCCTACACGTAGTTTTCATTCAAAGGCTCTAATTTTATCTACTATATTCCCCTTGTGGATCATGGTCCTACACTTTCCTTGTCCTTAGTACCAGTTGACTCATATCTCATGCTTTCTTAGGGGCATATCACATTACCTACCCACCCCCTCCTCATATTAGCATAGCTCCCTTCTTCTTCATTCATTCCTTCGTCCATAGGCATATTTATTTCACACCATAGCACCCTTGTTACCCAATGATGCACTCTTGTGCTTCGGTTCACACTAGACTATTAAGGGATTACCATTACACTAAACCCCACACATTATACTATATGTCTTACACACTTACATTTTATTATCCTAGTCTACATCTTACATTACTTTATAAATTTCTCATCTCGTGGTCCTCTATACATCATCTATCTCACCCATGCTACACTAGTCATCATTATGTCTCGAGGCTATTTTTACATCTCATCCATACATTCTATATTTATGCTAGGTGACATTATCTATGGGTATAGATTTACGTATCATCATTACATATATTATCTACACCTATATATGTATCTTACATATTGTATCTATTCATCATATGCATTCTACATACTACACTAGATTCTATTACCTCTGGATCTAGTTTCATCTTATCATATTTACATATTCTTGTAGACACAAATATTGTACATTACAAAATATTTAGCCCGGTCTTATACTACTATTTAGAAGGTTCTAAAGTGTACAAAGTACCAATTAATCATGTTTTACTTCGTCTTTCCCACGTATTTCCCGATACTTATCACCCCATTTTCTAATTTCCCGAGATTCTAGCCCTAATTCTGGGTGCCCCACCTTGTATTGGGGCACCCCGAAATGGCATGGTCCCACTCTTGGCGCCTTAATCTATGCTTAGCCTCTTTTTCCTTTTGGGTCACTTCTAGCCATTGGTCATCTTTATATTTTCCTTAGTCGGAATTGTCGGGATTAATTACGAAATTAAACTTGAGAGCCCTATAAATATAAAGCTTATAAGACCATAATAAGGGTCCTAGGTCATTGCATCCTATCACTACTATCACTCCATCTAGGGTTACATCCATTGCACCATCTTGCATCCACATAGCACCATACATTCAAGCTAGGAAATTTTGCATCACACACATTCTTAGAGGAGGAGGGATTCTATTCATTCTATTCTACTATCTACATCTTCTATAGCTACCATAACTTGTTATTTCACAAAGTGCAACTAGCACGAGAGCACCTAGGGCATGGCATACACACACTCACCAGAACTACATCAGGGTCCGTAATGTAGTGTAGCACTCAATGATAAGTCCATCGGTTTGGTAGCTGAGGTCAGTCGACCCCTTCTTCTTCTTCTTGTACAGGGCGTCATCTAGTTCATCTGGTGAATCTAGTGTGATAGACACAGAGTATTTGAGACACTTAGCGACCATGCTAAATCAGGTTTTTGAGCATTTATACTATTCTAAGCACCCAGATTACAAACCAAGGTGCCCTAGACACCCCAAGTACACTCTGAGGCACCTGTGTCACTTTAGATAGTCCAAATTTTCCTCTCCGCATGGCCCCCGAGTGTTTATCTACATTGTCAAGTTTCAGTTCCATATCTGCGACAACCGACAACAGTCACCATCAATTAGCTGAGTCATTTCCTTACTCCCCTCTTGCATTCTAGGGTTTTATTTCCATTATATCAAATCATGCAATTACTTTACATCATTTTAGCATATTAGTTTGTTGTTATTTATTATTGTTTAACCTCTTTATTACAGTGTTTTAGTCCTCCTACTTAGATTAGCATTAATACCCTAATAATCTCATTTAGGTCCCTTTAGGTTTTATTTTTGTTAATCATTTTGGTGAACCCGACATTTCTTTATCACACTTTTTAAGGTGTAGTTTCCCCTTTTCCCATGGCCCAAACTCATGAGGACTTTACTGAAGCCCACCTTAAATCCATCAACGATCACCTTGCTAAACGCCCACATGATTTAGATTTACTTCTACATGTGGCTCGTGAAGAGGCCACTAACTTGGCTGAGCTCAACCCTTCTACAACCTTTCCCACTCAACCTCCCACCTCTACACTTCCACCCATTTCTACTATTCTATTTTTGGTTCCCACTCCCACTAACCACTTCACCCCTCCTTTGGTGTCACATCAGCGAAAAACATCCTCTACTAGAAATCAAGATTTAACCTCCTTATATCACAATCTCCAGGCTCAAATCCACAAGTTGCAACATGCCACCACATCTCCCTCTTTAGATTCTACCTTGTTGTTGCATACCCCATTTTCACCTCTTATCTCTACTTACCCTCTTCCTCCTAACTTTTTCACCCCTAAATTTCCCATTTTTAATGGACACGGTGACCCACAAGAGCATCTTCGTGTATTTCATGTTGCCTGTCTCGATTTTGCTAACGATCACCTCCTATTAGCCAAAATTTTTCCTCAGCCTCCAGGACTACGCCATGCATTAGTTCTATGATTTACCTATTCATTCCATCACCTCCTTTACTCATCTCATCGATGCTTTTCTCACACAATTTTCCATCAACATCAGTTCTAAGATGACCTACGCCTAATTAGCACAAATTAAACAGGATCTAAGGATCACTTTACTATGTTCTACACTACAAACATAATCTTTCCAAAATGACTAATGTCCTTTCTGATTTAGAGTTACAAGATTTATTTATACAAAGCCTTTTACCACCTCTCTACGAAAGTGTTCTCTTTGAAACCTTTCCTTCCTTTGACCAACTGTGTCATACTCTTAAGCTTCACAAATCTAAGCTTCTCTCTATTGGAAAGCTCAAGTATCAAGAACAATCCTCATCCTCTTATTTTCCAACCAAGACACCATTTAAACCTTCTATGTCTAAGCCTATCGACACTAAACTCATAGTCAACATTGTTACACCTTCTAAGGAGACACCATCCCAACCGCCTCAACATACATTCACCACCCTCCCTATGGCACCACATCTCATCTTGCAAAAAATCCTTGATAGCAACCTCATCACCCTCCCCCACCACTCGAGTTAGACCCATCATGGCCTAAAGGACACAATTACAATGAAATATTTTGTTGTGATTACCATCATTGTGTAGGCCACTCTACTAACCGATGTATGAAACTTCAAGCACTTATCCAAGATCTAATTGACAATGACCAACTCAAATTCCTGAACCTACTAGCCCTCCTCCCACTAAGGATAAGGGTAAAGTCAAACTTTTTAACAAATAATCCAACCAAAGCGTAACAAAAGGGTGCAGTAATCCTTAGTTAATCATGCATACCATGCCACACCACCTCTCAATGTAGGAGCACTTGACTTCTTAGTCACCAATGCTGATACAACCCACCTATTATTTCTTTCTCTCATGTTGACTATCATGCTACATTCACATCCGACCATTTATACATATAGGCCCTTATCACCTCAACCCCCATCAACAACACTAAGGTTGACCTATCCTCTCCTATTAGCACATGTTCCTTGTCTCTTCTATGATCTATCGAGTTACCCTCCATCACAAATTAAATTTCTATTCAAGAGGCCTTATGGTGTCGTTAAGTTACCTATCATAGTTGGTCCTCTCACTCTTCTCCTCCCTTTTGTCATTAATCAAATTGTCCACCACTATGACCTACTTCTTGGCTTAAATTGGATCCATAAATCCCAAGCTATTGTCTCCATCAACCACTTGCGCCTTAAGTTCATCCTTGATAACCAAGTTGTCTCCATCGATGACATCCCTCATTCACCTCTAGCATCCTCACACTCTCTTTTTATCTCCCACACCTCTTCCTCTTCCTCACGAGCTCCTATGCAATCACAAATTATGTGTCTTATTCCCACGGCACCGACTTAATTGGCCCCCATGCAATCACTACATCCTCTTAGTCCTACACATCAATATAGGCCTATTCCAAAGCTTAATACTACCTCTCATCGTAAATCAACACCTCGTTTTATCCCTCATCGATCACCCTCATCTTTACAAGTGGTATCTCATCAATCTCCCTCACCTACACATTTTATTATGTCACGCCATTCATCTTATATACACCCTTCACATGCATATCGACTTCATTCTCCTGCACAATGCTTATCTCCTATACCACCATTATTAGAGTATCCTTCTCCATCATCCTCCTCTCATGTATGGGTCGATGGACATATGTCCTTGACCTTATTGGTTGATTTCTCTTTCTTACCCGGCTATAGAGGCCTAGCCATTAGACAACCCCCTTGTTATTGTTATCACAAAATCATTGCACCTGAATGGCACGAAAGTAGACATGACATTCGGTGTGATTAGAAAACATGGGATCACCTCTCAAGCTATGGGACTTGGGCTAAAGGTGAACCTCCAAGAAGGCCGATTCCTCTTCCTAAACTAAGCACTACACTACTCCTAATGCAAAATAAATGGCTAACTAGACCTATGCTAGCATTTCAAGGGATTAGGGAGAGATATTTGTAAGGAAATAAAACCTATACTAGAAGTGGTGATGCACCAAATAAAGGGTATTTCCAAACTCATGGAAGGGTTAATTTAAAGAGGATGTGTGCACCACAAGTCAACTTCACTAACTACAACTTAGAGAGGGTAAAAATACAAAAACTAGGAAGCACGTGTTCCCTTTGTTAAATTCGATTAGACAAACAAGTTATCAGTCTTCCAGTGAAGAAGGATAAACTTGAGAAAGGTGAACAAGCACCACAACTCAGTTGCATGCAATACTCCACCACTTGATAAGCACAAAACTCCAAGACTTGCAAAAGAAACCATGGTTGCACAGTTCACCTCCAAACATGAGAGAGGAAAATAGAAGTAGAAAAATCATGAAAGGACATATAACTGATCACAAAACATAATTTCCATTACTTCAATCACTTGCACAATGCATCATTACATCAAGGAAAATTCATAGGATGCCATTACAATTTGAGAAGAAATGATTGAGAGCCTACAAATTCACATCATATCAACTTGTGAAGAGAGGGGAAGCTTGGAAAGAATATCTAACTCTTTTGAATAACCTTTTAAATTTTATAGCACTTGTTGAGTGGTTGAGAGAAAGAAGGAATAAACCCTAGAATCTAGGCTAGAATGTAGGAAACAATTAATCATTTTGTTGGCCATGTTTTCCCATTTATTGCACCTCCACCTTTCGAGGCACCTAATGAAGAAAAAATTTGGAATGTAAACCTCTAAAAATTCATCTTTGGTTATTTCATGGCATATCTTTCTTTCTTCCGGTTCAATGAATGTAATTTTGTGAAAAATAGGCAACCGGGGAGAAAGTTGTGATCTTCATAGTAAAATTCACCTTTTAGTGTCCCGACATCATACTCAGTTCTTTGAAAGATGCTTGCATAAATTCAAATTTGAATTTTCTCCTCCATTTAATAAAAATAATATTTTAATATATTTTCTCGAAGCACCTTGTGCCCTTGGTAAAATCCCCTTGGATTGGTTTTCGACATGTAGGAGAGCTCTTAGGAGGTTTAGAAAAATGGCTCGCTAGCTCACTTTGATTTGATTGATGAAAACTACCCCCTTTGCTAAGTGTGGTGAGCTCCTTGATTTGAATTCACATCAATCACCTTTTATTTTAGCTCGAATAAGCTCCTTGAATCATGTTCCATGAACTCATTCTTCACACGTTGTCGGTATTGAAACATTTCCCACTAGTGGCTCGGTTGGCTACTTTGACCTCTTGACACATCATTGAGCTAAATGAAAATGTCACCACATGCACCAACTCAATTTTAAGACCCATGTTTGACATGATATCCACGTGACTCATAACCTAACCTATTTTCCTAGGGTTTTGTGTAATGTACCATGTTGTTTTGACCGAGTAACTCAGTTGTATTTGCATTTTTATTGGCTCACCACTTGCTTTGGTCCACCGACATGCCGACATCTCCACCGAGTTCCTAGAGAGCACCTCATATGCATCACCTCTTACTTCCCCCAAAACTCCTTGAATGACTCTATGGGTGCCTTAATACTGCGAAGCTACATGGAATATGCATTGAGTTACTCGTTTTAGACTCCTCCCTTCTTTGGCTCAGCGGTCAATTAACTCTTCACACAACCCCATATTGACTTAGTCCACTCATGCATGGATTCCACATGTGACTTGAATGGGCTAACGGTTCCTTCACCCTACATCTCACCGAGTTAAATGGAAAACATCCCACCACATCACTACTTCTAGCTCCGAGCTCCAACCATCTTCACAACCTTCGACTCCCAAAAAACTGAAACTCCAAATTTTGAAGTTTCAGAGTTTCAGGCTTCATAACTTTTCCCCCAAATTTTCCAACTTGGTGTGAGTTCCGAACCAAAATATTCTAAAATCCTAAAACATCCAAGTTCTGAAATTCTGAAATTGAATTGTCCAAAAATTTGAAATGGATTCCTCGAAATGAAACTTCGAAATGCACTACATTAAACCAAACATCTTCAACTTTCAAGCTACGAACTATGATTTTTTTCCTCGAATTCCAAAATCGAGCACTGAATTGACCTTTTATGAACTCCTCAACATTCATTATTTTCGATGAAACCTATATCCCATTTTCATGGTAAAAATACCACTCAAGCCATTATCTCAAGCACCCTGGAGCTTGAATTTCTAAGTTTATCCCTAAACGAGTTATGATGTCATCATTCGTAATCACTCCTGAGCTCCTCCTAACCATCACACGAGCTCTTCCATGCACTGCAATGTTTCACCCTCTATCACGAACTCGTCGAAGGTGTGTTAGATTGAACACCATCAAATGCCTCATGAGTTGGTCCCAAAGCTCATCTCACCTCATCCTCCATGCTTCCTATCTCATTTATTACTACCTTCCATGAGTTGGCTCCTTCCATGAGCTTGCCAAGCTCTAATCTTGATCCCAAACCCAATTTCAACTCATACTTACTACATAGCCCCTTCAATGAGCTCACATCAAATCATTCTCTATTGGCTCGATCCCCACTCCTTTTTCGAGTAAACTATAACTTTATGCTTGTTTATATCAAGCCAATCACAACTTGATATTGCAGATAATGATCTCCGACCTACATTAGGGCCATTTTATTGAAGTCAAACTCCAAGTTCGATCCTTGTGTTCAAATATTTTACATTTGTTTCCCCATGCTTTACCAATTTGACCATGAAAATTGCTTAGGCCCTTATAAAATTTCTTCACTTCAATCAAGTTAGCCCCGAGCCTCAACTTTTATACTTACTTTTGAATTAATTTTTGGGCTCACCCGAGCTCCTTTAGTGATCTCCTTCACACTCAAGCTACCTTCATTTACCTTTACTTTATCGATTTGATGACTAGGAACACTCTCTGAACATGCATTAAGCTATTCAAAATGGCTCAATCCCTAAATTTGATCACTTTCTTTTTTAAATCAATCCCACTCTCATAGAGCTTGACGTTGGGAGCCCGATGACCTAGCTTTCAATACTCCTGCACATAATTCCCTCGAGATCTATTGGCTCGTAAGGAACTATTTTAACATGAGATCACCCTCGGATCATCTATGGAACTTATCCATGTGGTTTGAGCATGATCTCAAGCTTCCATTTCTCTGCCACAATGTTAGACCATGTCGAGCTCCTATTGGGTTGTCTAGTCCACCGAAACACTCACCATTATTGAAAAAAATCATACACCAAACTCTACATGCCACCAAAGCAGATGATTCACATGATTCAAGCTATCCACCAAAAATATCCATAGCTTATATTTACATCATGTACTCTTGAGTACACCAAGTCATTTGAGGAGATCTCTTTAACCATATCTTCATGCTCAACCGTGCTCCATGTTCAAGACTATTTCGCATGTCTCTACAAACATTATCATCGAGCCATTTATTGAGTTTCTCCCATGTGTTTCATGACCTTAGCATATTTGGCTTATCCAAGCCATCTTCCCTTAACTCAAATCATCATGTATCACAAACTTGACCCAATCTTGCTCTCTACAACTATGGGCTTCCATATCCTCTTCTTGTCTGATGAACCCTCTAATGACTGCCAACATGCACATTTAGCTCCACGAGCCTGATCTTCTCTGTGGCTACCCCAGTAACTTGTTGTGATGAGTTCATTTGGGTTATGAGTTCATGTTGGCCTTCACAAGCTTTCTCAACATGTTTGTAATGGTGCAGGCTCGGTTTATGATGCTCAACCGAATCTTATTATTATTGTTTCTTATTGTTATGAGTATGTTTCTTTGCAATGCTTTATCATAGCCCTTAAAGATGGCTTATGCCCTAAGAAACTCAACTTGTTCGATCTCCTCCCTTTGGTAATGTGGCCTAAAACTTATCACTCCAATACCGAGCTCAACTCGATCTCTTATGGCCTATCCTAAGGAGTCCTATTTGCATCAATGATCCATTCCACAACTTGGCCACTGAGCTCAAGGTCTCTTTTATGCATGCACCGATGACTCGGTCGACCATGAAAATCTTAACTCCTTACATGATTTAGAGATTGATTTGCATTAGTACTTCTGAGACTCTCCATATGATTCCAAGCTCTCTACTATTTATTTGTCTCGAGCCCATTCCCAGAGCTCGAACTAGTAACTCGATGAACTTCCCTTTTCCGAGCATATCATCTTTATGAGATAAACCACCTTTTGAGTGATTTTCCTTGTTGAGCCATTAGCTCTTCATCATGTGATCTCTGAGCTTATTCCCTCCATGTAATTCTCATCTCATGTTCATCATAGTCATGATATCCACCCAATACAATGAACCTTGTTAAGCCTGATGCTATGAGCTCTCATAACTGGGTGACTCGGCCATAACTCGGCTGGCTAAATTCTTTGATAGAGTTACATTATGAGCTATTCAAACTAGCACACCAACATTCTACTAGCTTACCAAGTAGCTCACCGAGCTTCTTGGTGAGCTATTCCTACACTTATAACTCCTTGAGCCATATTTTGCATTTTTTCAACCTTCTGCACTAACCTTTGGAATTTTCTCAAAACTAGAGGGTAGTGAAAATGAAAATAAGACCCTTTTAAATATAATTTATCATTTTTTATCATTTTAACAAGAGGTGGGCCCATTAGGGCTAATTTTCCCATTCGAGACCAATTTGAACCTCCAAGACAAAAAAGAAAGAACAACCTAGAAGATCCCGAAACCTTTCCAAAATAACATACAAGGCTCTCAAAGCTTGAAATTATGGGTGTAGTTTTAACCTCATTGTCCATTTTTGCCTAAGAGGGAAAAAAATTGATAACATTTTTGGTGACTCCTCGTGGATGTTTGCCTCATAAGCTTTAGGCCAGTAGCCTTATATATTCGTTGGGCATGGATTCATAACTATAAGATATCCCAAAATTGATCCTGAATCATGAGTTTCATGTTCCCAAGTTAACTAAACATTACTACATCCTACATCCCAAACTTGGAATGACTACTATAAAATGAAGGATAATAAATGAACCCATCCTAAATCCCCTTGAACATTTCCGATCTTGGACCTCCTTGGAATGCTAAGCATGAAGTATATTGAATCTGATGAACACTTGGCATCTAGAGCATACTGCGTAGAACTTTGAATGAAGCAACCGAGGAATTGGGGATATCTTGAAACTTTCTCTAAAACCTTGAACTTTTCTCTTCCTTTAAAAACCTTTAATGGAAAAAAACACACTAAATCCAAAAACCATACATGCCCCAATTGAAACATGTAGGGTGTGTAATGCACTTATTCTACTAAAAGCAAACCTATTACTACCCTACACTAACTAGAAGCATGAGTGAACTAAACAAACCCTGCAACTGCGTTATGTAAAATAACTTCATGTCCTTACAATGGGCAGCCATGAAGATGATGTGATAATGGACATGGCTGAAACTAAAAGTGAAAAACTGAAGCAAGCCCAATTCTTCACCTGGTCCACCAAGGCATCAACTAGAAAGAGGAAATATGCCTCTTTTAGTTGCTCTGTATTTGTCTTGTAGAGGCATAGCAATTGATTCTTGGGGCTGTGAAATTCATCCTCACATTCTGAAATGAATGTGACTAGTTTTGGCTTCTCTTCTAGCTTCAAGGAATCCAAATATCTTATGGGGCATGGTCTAACACATTGAATCTTTTTGTTGTTATGAACCTCAACTTTAACAAGGAGGTCTAGCTCAAGACATCCTTGAAAAGTATGGTTATTCACAACATGATTTCCCTCTTGTTTCCCATTTACAAACAATTGCTTTTCCACCTGAATGGATGGTATCATAGAGATGTCTTCTTCATTCCCATTTTTCTCCTTGGTAACAAAGATTTCTTCGTAACATGTAACTCCTTTGGATTTTTGTAGTTTCCAATGTTGAACCACTGCAAATGTTTAAAATGTGTTTCTCATCTAAAAAGTCCTCCTCCTTTGATTGACCTTCACTATCAATCTCCTCATTCAACATAAAACCTTCCTTCATCATTGGTTCATCAACTACGTTAGATTCCCCAATTGAGAGCAAGAAATTCTCAATGACATCATCTCCATCAAATTATGAATCTGACTTAGTCTTTCTCATGTGCTCCTCTTTTCCTTCATTCATCAAGCCACATGGAAGATTCAATTCCTCCACATCTAACAAATAACTTGTTTTTCCATTCTCTAGCTGTGGAAAATATTTAACTTCATCCACCATGGTATTCTCGGATTGGAATTTTGTTTGTCCTGATTGTCCTCATCCTCAAACATGAAATTAGAAAGATCAAATTCATCTAGGAGATCAGAGTTTTGTAAGAATGAAGAAAGGGAAGGATTTGAAAACCTCTACATGGTCTCATCTGCATTAATGATTGTTGAATCTACCTTAGTCTCATGAAACTCCTTGTGGCTGATTGTAACATCTAATGATGACCTTGGAAAGCTATTACCACCTTCTAGAAGTGTTGTTAGTTCTTGACATGCATGGCAATTAGGATCATTGCATTCACTAGAAATATCTCATACACTTGAGAGTTTTCTTCTTTGACTTGCACATGCTCTTCTCCTGGTGGATTTGGAGTTGGCTCTTGCTTTTCTACAACTAGTTTTTCCACTTGTGGTGATTCAACCTCCTCTAAAGATATGGAGCCAATATGAATATTGCATTATGAATAGGTAGATTTTTGCTAGTCTTCCTTGTTCAAATCATATTTTTTTCTAGTACAAAACTAGTTTGTTCCACTTTTTCTTGAGCCTCAACTTTGATAGAAGGTTTAGTCAGGAATGAAGTTTGCTTGATGTTAAGTTTTGTAGCCCATTCCTTCAAATTCTCTGCATGCTCTCCTTTGCTAGTCTCCTCGACCATATACTCCTCCTTTTTGCTCATTTCTTGATGATGCTGCTCCCAAAATGGGTTTGGGACTATAAGACGAGGGACAAATTGGGATTCAACTGATTTACTCACCATTTGAGGAAGTGGAAGAGATCCACTTCTTGTCTTTGTGGATTTTGCAAAAAGGAAGGAACTTTGGAAGGGCGAGGAACAAAAGATTCATGATGGGATGGAAATATAGGAAGTGAAGGAATGGAATTCTCAGCATGTATAGATGATGAAAAGCTTGGAAGTTTAATTTTGGACTAAAATGGCATTGATCAAGGAATGGAAAGAGGACTCTGAGGTGGTGGTGTAGGACTTACCCATTGACAAGGATTCCTTACATTGAACTCATAAGCCTCTATCTCTTTGATCCAACCTTCAAGTTGAGGTAACATTTCAGTCATAAAAGCAATCTTTTCCTGCAAAGCTGTAAAAACTTGGCATAGGGCCAACCCATGGGCAAAGCTACCTTGAATCCAATCTTGAATGCCTTTATTTGAGTTATGGCTCTAGATTGTACCATGCATGCCTCCATTATTTGAATCTTAAGTTACAACTTTACATCTTCATCTGTAGGATAGCCTCCATCATCTACATGTTCCTTCTCTTGAAAAGATGCATAGTTAAGTGAACCATCAAACTGGCCATGGCTCTACTCATAGAGATATGCATGTTGTTGATTTTCATCATAAAATGGAGCTGGAGGTGGGTTAAAATAACTTGAAGATGGAAAGTGTTGCTGTTGGTGCAAGTGGGAACTCAACTATGGAAATGAAACCATGATTTCAAAGCTTCATGAATGGGAGAAAAATGGAAAGATGTTGAAGGAAACTAGATGGAAATGGGTAAAATTGAAAGTCTGCAACACAAAGAGTGGGTCACTTTGACCAATGGAGTCACCAGTTGTGCTTGGGTATACCTCCTAAGGCTAAAATTTCACTAAGATCACAACAACTTAATGAAATGAAGTGAACACAAATACACACACTTGTGAAATATATGAATATTGTATTACAATGGGATACCTATGAAATGTAGAACTTTCACCTTTTCTCCCAGCGGGCATGCCAAAAATGTTATCACCAAATCACCACACCCCTCAATGGCCTAAAAGTGAACAGGACATTCGGTGTGATTAGGAAACATGGGATCACCTCTCAAGTTATGGGACTTGGGCTCGAGGTGAACCTCCAAAGAAGGTCAGCTTCCTCTTCCTAAACTAAGCACTACACTACTCCTAATGCAAGATAAATGGCTAACTAGACCTATGTTAACATTTCAAGGGATTAGGGAGAGATATTTACAAGGAAATAAAACCTATACTAGAAGTGGTGATGCACCAAATAAAGGTTGTTTCCAAACTTAGGAAGGGTTAATTTGAAGAGGGTGTGTGCACCATAAGTCAACTTCACCTACTGCAACTTAGAGAGGGTACAGAATACCACAAACTAGGAAGCACACATTCCCTTTGTTAAACTCGATCAGAAAAACAAGTTATCAGTCTTCCACTGAAGAAGGATGAAATTGAGAAAGGTGAACAAGAACCACAACTCAGCTGCATGTAATAGTCCACCACTTGATAAGCACATAACTCCAAGACTTGCAAAAGAAACCCTAGTTGCACAGTTTACCTGCAAACATGAGAGAGGAAAATAGAAGCAGCAAAATCATGAAAGGACATATAACTAATCACAAAACATAATTTTCATTACTTCAAGCACTTGCACAGTGCATCATTACATCGGGGAAAAGGCATAGGTTGCCATTACAATTTGAGAAGAAAGGCTTGAGAGCCTACAAATTCACAACATCTCATCTTGTGAAGAGAGGGAAGCTTGGAAAGAATGTATAACTCTTTTTTAATAAGTGCCCCTTTACATTTTGTAGCAATTTTTGAGTGGTTGAGAGAAAGAAGGAAAAAACCCTAGAATCTAGGCCAGAATGTAGGAAACAATTAATCATTATTGTTGGCCATGTTTTCCCATTTATTACACCTCCACCTTTTGAGGCACCACTCAAGGAATGAAGAAAACCTGCAAATTTGGAATTAAAAACCTCTGAAAATTCATCTTCTGGTGATTTCATGGCATAGCTTTCTTTCTCCGGTTCCAATGACTATAATTTTGTGAAAAACGGGCAATCATGGAGAAAGTTGTTCTCTCGAGTAAAAGTAAATTTTGAGTGTCTCGGCTTCATACTCGGTTCTCGAAAGATGCTTGCATAAATTCAAATGTTGAATTTTCTCCTCCATTTAATAAAAATAATATTTTAATATATTTTCTTGAAGCACCTTGTGCCCTTGATAAAATCCCCTTGGATTGATTTTTGCATGTAGGAGATCTCTTAAGAGGTTTATAAAAATGGCTCGCTAAGCTTATCACCTTGAGATGAATGGAGACCTACCCCATTTACTAAGTGTGGTAAGCTCCTTGATTCAACTTCACATCAATCACCTTTTCTTTTAGCTCGAATAAGATACTTCGAATCATGTTCCATGAACTCATTCTTCACACATTGTCAAGTATTGAAACATTCCCCACTAGTGGCTCGATTGGATACTTTGACCTCTTAACACATCATTGAGCCAAACAAAAACATCACACCACGTCCCAACCACACCAAATCGGTCCCGAGACCCATGCTTGACATGATATCCACACGGATCATAACCCAACCTATTTTCCTAGGGTTTCATGTAATGTACCATGTTGTGTTGACCGAGTAGCTCAGTTGTACTTGCATTTTTTTAGCTCACCACTTGCTTTGGTCCACTGACATGCCGATATCTCCGCCAAGTTCCTCAAGAGCACCTCATACACATCACCTACTACTTCCCCCAAAACTCCTCGTTGAATGACTTGGTGGACAATTTAATACTAACCGAGCTACGTGGAATATGCACCGAGTTACTCATTTTGGACTCCTCCCTTCGTTGGCTTAGCGGTCAATTAACTCTTCACACAACCCCATATTAACTTAGTCCACTCATGCATGAATTCCATGTGTGACTTGAATGGGCTAATGGTTCCTTCACCCTACATCTCACCAAGTTAAATGGAAAACATCCCACCATGTCGCCACTTCTAGCTCCAAGATCCAACCATATTTGTAACCTCCGACTCGAAAACCATAAACTCTTAATTTCAGAGTTTTAGAGTTTTGGGCTTCAGAACTTTTCCCCAAATTTTCCAACTCGCTTTGGTGTGAGTTCCAAACCAAAATATTTTGAAAGCCCGAAAACGTCCAAGTTCTGAAACACCGAAATTGAATTGTCAAAATATTTGAAATGGATTCTTCCAAAATGAAACTCCGAAATGCCACGTTGAACGAAACACCTTTGACTTTCAAGTTATGAACTACGAGTTTTCCCTCTGAATTCCAAACTCGAGCAACCAAATTGATATTTTATGAATTCCTCGGCATTCATTCTTCTCAGTCAAAACCTACATGCCATTTTCATGGTAAAAATACCACTCAAGCCATTATCTCAAGCACCCTGGAGCTTGAATTTATGAGTTTATCCCTAAATGAGTTTTGATGCCATCATTTTGTGAGATCCACAATCACTCCTAAGCTCCCCATAGCCCATCGCATGAGATCTTCCATGCATGCATTTGAAATGTTTCACCCTCTATCACGAACTCGTTGAAGGTGCGTTAGATTAAACACCATCAAATGCCTCACGAGTTGGTCCCAAAGCTCATCTCACCTCATCCTCCATGCTTCCTATCTCATCGATCACTACCTTCCACGAGTTGGATCCTTCCATGAGTTTCCGAGCTCTAAGCTTGATACCAAACCCAATATCAACTCATACTTACAACATAGCCCCTTCAATGAGCGTACGTCCAAATCATTCTCTATTGGCTCAATCCCACTCCTTTCCAAATCGGAGTTGACTATCACTTTATGTTTATTTATATCGAGCCAATCACAACTTGATATTGTGGATAATGATCTCGACTGCATTAGGGCCATTTCCATTGATGTCAAACTCTAGGTTCGATCCTTGCGTTCAATATTCTACATTTGCTTCCTCGTGCTTACTACTCAACTCGGCCATGCCATGAACATTGCACTAGGCCCTTATAACGTTTCTTCACTTCAATCAAGTCAGATCTCCCCAAGCCTCAACTTTTATACTTGCTGCCAAATTAATTTCCGTGCTCACCCAAGCTCCTTAAAGCAACTCTCTTTCACACTCGAGCTACCTTCATTTACCTTTACTTCCACCGAGTTGATGACCAGAACACTCTCTAAACATGTATTGAGCTCCTAGCTCTTGGGTTGTCTAGTCCACCAAATCACTCACCATTATTGAACAAAGTTTACATATACCAAACTCTACATGCCACCAAGCCAACCTAATTCACATGATCAAGATATCCACCAGAAATTATCCATAGCTTAGATTTACATCATGTACTCTCGAGTACACCAAGTCATTTGAAAAGATCTCTTCAACCATATCTTCATGCTCAACCATGCTCCATGTTTGAGACTATTTCATCATGTCTCTGCAATCATTTTCTTCGAGCCATATATTGAGTTTCTCATGTGTTTGCATGACCTTTTCATATTTGGCTTGTCAAGCCATCTTCCCCTAACTCAAGAATCATCATGTATCACCCATCAACCCAGTCCTTGCTTTGCAACTACAAAGCTTCCATATTCTCTTCTTATTCGAGGAACCCTCTAATGACTACCGACATGCACATTTAGCTCCACAATCCCAATCTTCTCCTATGGCTACCCCAGTAACTTGTTGTGATGAGTTCATCTAGTTCATGATTTCATGTTGTCCTTCATGAGCTCGCTCAACCTATTTGTAATGGTATCGGGCTCGATTTATAATGCTCGACTAAATCTTCTTATTATTGTTTCTTGTTGCTATGAATTTGTTCCTGCAATACTTTATCGTAGCCCTAAAAGATGGCTTATGCACTAAGCAACTCAGTTTGTTTGAGATCCTCCCTTTGGTAATGTGGCCCGAACCTTATCACTCGGTGCAAATGAACTCAACTTGATCTCTTACACCTATCCTAGAGTCCTATTTGCATCAATGATCTATTCCACAACTCGGCCACTAAGCTCGAGGTCTCCTTTATGCATGCACCGACGAATCACTCAATCATGACAATTTTAAATCCTTACATTCTTTCAAGCTTGATTTGCATTAGTACTTCTAAGACTCATTGTATGATGTCGAGCTCTCTGTTATTTATTTGTTCTCGAGCCCATTCCCAGAGCTTGAACTAGTAATTCAATGAACTTCCCTTTTCCGAACATATCATCTTTGCGAGTTAAACCACCTTTTGAGTTATTTTCCTTGTTGAGCCATTGGCTCTTCATCCTGTGATCTCAAGCTTGTTTCCTCCATGCAATTCTTAGCTCGGGTTCATCATAGTCATGATATTCGCCCAATACTGATGAACCTTGCTAAACCCAATGCTACGAGCTCTCGTAACTGGGTGACTCGACCATAACTCGGCTAGATAAATTCTTTGATAGATTTTCATTATGAGTTATTCAAACTAGCACACCAAAATTCCTACCAGCTTACCGAGTAGCTCACCGATATTCTCGGTGAGCTATTCCTATCTTATAACTCCTTGAGCCATCTTTTGCATTTTTTCAACCTTCTACACTAACCTTTGGAATTTTCTTGAAACTAGAGGGTAGTGAAAATGAAAATAAGACCCTTTTAAATATAATTTATCATTTTTTATCATTTTAATAGGAGGTGGGCCCACTAGGGCTGATTTTCCGTTCCAAGACCAATTTGAACCTCCAAGACACAAAAAGAAAGAACAACCCCAGAATATCACGAAACCTTCTAACAACATACAAGACTCTCAAAGCTTTAAATTATGGGTGTAGTTTTGACTTCATTGTCCATTTTTTCCTAAGAGGTTAAAAATTGACAACGGTTATCACACCCTCGATACACGATAACACTGACTTAGTGTTTTGGTTCACACTGGACTATTGAGGGATCACTATTACACTAAACCCCACACACTGCACTACTGGACCCATACGTATACATCCTCCATCATCCTATACATACCTCATCTCCTAGTCATTTCTACCTCATCTATCTCATACACGCTACACTAGTCATCATCATCTATGAGTCTAGTTTTCTATGTCATTCATACATTCTACATGTTACACTAGATTTCCTTATACTTGGGTCTAGTTTTATCTATTATCATTATGCATTCTATTCCTATCTACACACTTATTGCATTCCACCTTCCATACCCACATTTCCTGCATACATCCTACCTACTCTACATCCTACACTAGATTTCCTTATACTTGGGTCTAGTTTCATCTATCATCAATATACATTTACCTACACCACATATTCACCCACCTTGATCATATACTCTATTATCTTCTACGTGCTACACTCACAACCCCATGACATACTCTAGTTCCTCTATCCACACTCAATTGCTAAGGGTTTACCAATCAAATGGACCTTACCTACATGCAACATGTCATCATACCACATTCATCAAACTAGTGACCAACGCTCTAGGCTATATCGTCACCCATACTCATCATCATATCATGTAGTGGTATACACCTTAGGTTAAATCACCACTCCCTTCACCCATTCTACATTATCCTCTTACATATTATCATCACATATTATATCACCCTATTCTCAGTCATCCTATTACATCATCACTTCTCCTACTCATCCATTAGTGGTATACGCTTTAGGCTAAATCACCACCCTCACCTTATTCATCACATAGTGGTCTACACTTAGTGCTAAAATCACCACCTTCCATTATCCACCACCTACTTATCTACACTTCATACACCCTCATCACCCATCTCGTAGTGACATACGTTATAGGCTAAATCATCACCTTTCATTCTTTCATCATTTACGCCCTCATTACCGATGACACAATCTCATTTCTGATTCATTCGACTATTGAGGGGGAAAACAAAATAATCCTCACCGCATACACACTTCCATCCACTCGAGGGGCATGTTGGTCCTATCATTCTATCTTGCATTTCATTCCATCCATCCCCAGCATCTCGCATTATCTTGGTAGCATTTACTCTTGCTTACTATTTTTTTACATGATGACTTTACTACACATGTTAGATTACTTTCTTCTATGTCATTATCATACACACATGCGCATTCACACCTTTTTCTATGGTGATCTCATATATAGGAAATTTACATGCGGCATGGATGCTCGCCTTCTACCCTTACTATATTGGTCACCGGGGCATCCACATTCATTTCATACAGGTGTTATTGTTTCATTTTGTAATTAACATCTTACACCATGCTTTGACATATTGGTTATCACTCTAACATGCTAATGGGTGTTTCATGTGTAACACTTATTTTTTGGGATTACATGTTTCCATGTTGCCTCTTTGTTTCTACTTGTCTCCTTTGTTTTCATTTTTATGTGGGCTTTGCCCTTTCTTGTGTGCACACTTGTCTATTGTTTGTGGCCATGATGGCCTTGCATGTCTTGTGACATTGTGAATGATGTCCTATGTTTGAAACCGATTTATGTGGTATACTTGTTTTCTTGCGTATTTATACTACTTTTTTGGTAGTTTTTACATTGTCTGTGTATTTTACACTTGTCTTTTTGCATGCATGTGTTTTCAAACTAACACTTGTATTAGCTAGCCATCCCCTTTTGTGTGCACCTTGGTATCTACCAAGTGTTTCCCTTTCTCCTCGCAAGGCAAAGTTCTACAGGTCGAGTGTGGTTGGTCCTCTTTTGGGGTTGCATTCTCCTTCTAGGGTCATCACATGTGCCCCTAAAGAGGGGGCATCATTGAGGGTTTTCTACTAACACAGTGTATTTACATTGGTTCAGACACATCGAGTGAGTTCAGACTAGTCTATGAACTCCATACATAGTGGCCTTAACAGGACATGGTGTCCTTCGACAATTCTATAGAGTGGTTATAGGCTTGGGGGTTACAGTGGGTGTGCCTCTCTACACTTCTTCATCTAGTGGCATAGGATCGCCCAAAACTAGCGCGATACAAAGATATCTTCAAAAAAATTCAGCAGAAGCGGTTATAGTTGGAGGACACAAAGCATTTCCTCCTTACACCTTTTCAGCTAGGGTGGCGTGAGATCACCGAAAAACATGAAATAGTATAGGATAACCTTCTAAACCTTTTTCTCCACATGGATCAGGTGCACATGTTCCATTTACACTTTTTCTAGCATATATTACATTTGTGTACTTTACACATGCATATTTCACATAGCATTTTTACATACATACATATTTGACTACTTAATCGTTTTCTCCTTGTAGGTCCATCGTATGGGAAACAAGTAGTTAAATTGGGATCAACAACAACAATAACAATGATATAAACAATGACAACACACCACAATGGTACTTTTCATACTAACCATGCAGTACACTACACACCACAATAGTTACACACACATTCCACCCTAGGTTCACTCTCATCACTTTTTATGTGCATTTTTCATCTTTAGAATCCACACTCCACTACCTTTTTATTTTTGTCATTCCACGTTTGAGTCTAGTCCATCGGCACATCTTATTTTACACTCTACATGAATATTAGGTACACATCTCTATCTACTTTATGTTCCCAAGCTTTCCACTCACCAACATAAAATGGGGGGAATGTAGACACAAAATTATGCACTTTACACATAATTTGGCCCAGTCTTATACTATTATTTAGAAGGTTCTCAAGTGTACAAAGTACTAATTAATCCCACCTTTTGGCCATCTTTATTTTACATTTTATTTCATAGTTCTCGTGTATTTTCCAGCACTTATCCATTCATTTTTGCAACTACACTAACATTTTATCCCTAAATCAAGATGCCCTGACCTATACCGAGGCACCGTGGGGCACCCCGAGTCCCCTCTGGGCACGATCTACGAATCCCCTTTCACTCCTTTTTGGGTCATTTCTAGTTGTTGGTCATCTTTATCTTTTTCTCATTCGGCCTTATCGGGATTAATTATGAAATTAAGCTTGAGATCCCTATAAATATAAAGCTATAAGACCATAATGAGGGTCCTAGGTCATAACATTACACACTATTATCACTCCATCTAGAGTTGCATCCATTGCATCACTTGTATCCACATAGTTCCATGCATCAAGGATAGGAGATCTACATCACACACACTTCATAGGGGGATGGATTCTATTCTATTCCATGCACACATGTTATTTACATTTTCTATAGTTATTATTACTCATTACTTCTTAAAGTGTGACTGACACGAGCACACTTAGGGAACGACATGCATACACACACACACACACCAAGAAATACATTTGAGTCTCGAAATGTAGTGCAATGTTCAAAGTGATAAGACCACAAGTCTCGTAAATTGAGGTCATTCCAACCCATTCATATGCATCTTATACTTTTCTAGGGTTTGATACTTCTCTTTGCATTGCAGGTCATTCTCCGCCCATCCAAAGCAAATCCAACACGACAAATAGGGAATGTTTGAAACCAACTTGTAATCATACCAGTTACAGGTTTTAGCATTTACAATGTTCATAGTGCCTAGATTACATACTGTGGCACCCCTGGGCACCTCAAGATACACTCCCAAGTGCCTCAGTCACTTAAAATCCTTGATCTACCCTTCATGGGTCCCTGAGTGTTCATTTGTACTTCCATATTTTATTCTCAGACCTATGACACTATGCGACCATCTACAACAATCAGCTAAGCCATTTCTCCCTACTCTCTTGCACATCTAGGGTTTCATTTTACTTAGCATATTTATTTACATCTACTTTATGTTATTTACTGCATTTATACAACGTTTTAGTCCTAATTAGATTAACTAGGATTACTATTTCCTTGCCCATAGTCCAAATTTTAGTTAATCGATGTATAGCTATTAAAAGTGTAAAAGACCAAGTAAAAGGATAAATGGAGTTGTCAATTACTAGTTTTCTTACTTAGGAATCATGTAAATGCTAACATGTTTTTAGGACCTAGAAATGTACCTAGGTGCATAGATTTTGTGTCTACACTCCTCATTACACTACTAAGTCATTCACATACATTCTTACATTAGTCAAAAGCAATCCATTATTCATAATTATAATTCATATAACTTTTTAATGCCACACCTCCCTCCTAAGCTAAACCATCCAACAATTTGGTATGAAATTAATGTTACATCCAAGGCCACCCATCTCGAGAATGAATCAGATACACACAGGAATAAACACAAATAATAATTCCTTCTCTATATTTCTTCAATAATAGAGCTTAAAAATATATAGAGAGTAACCTCTATAATAGGCCCACACATTTATCTCATATCATAACCGATTCAAGTAAGTTGTTGAAACAACCTACGTAACAATACATGTTACATAATATTCTATAACTAATAATGATTTTGTCTAACAACTCATTATACTACATTATATCTCACTCTCAAATATTAATTAATACATGTTCACACTAATGATTCCTAGCATTCCCCCTTAGTGTGAACATGGGGAAAATGTCCATATTACATTGCACCTAATTTCGTGATCATGTGATTTTCCTTTGGATTATCACAAACCAAAATTTGGTTTTCCATCGGTTAACCAAAAACCGAGAGTAAGGTGGTTTTCCAGTGGTTGACCACAAACCACAAAGGGGTGAAGGTTTTCAAATGGTTTACCTACAACCATATTACGATGTTCCAGTGCATCCTTTAGCTCTCATCATAGTTGTTCTTCAAGAGATTATATATTGGAATCCATCATAGTGCAAACATATCATTCCACACATACAAATTAAAGCATTGTGTCATTTCCCCACAATGTGAAGTTTCCATAACACATTATTTTGAAAACACACACTCACACATGTCA
This sequence comes from Taxus wallichiana var. yunnanensis, assembly GCA_018340775.1. Taxonomy (NCBI): domain Eukaryota; kingdom Viridiplantae; phylum Streptophyta; class Pinopsida; order Cupressales; family Taxaceae; genus Taxus; species Taxus wallichiana. The sequence goes on from CM031242.1 coordinate 198,640,555, forward strand.
CCAAATCAGTATGTGTGGCCTCATCGGTGGTGATTGACGAGAGGACGCCAATTTTCCTCCATCCTCCATGTATCCTCGGCCTCCGGTTAATGACTGTTTAGTACAAGAATTCTTCAAATGCGTATCCACATTCCTCTGGTTCAGGTTCTTCTTCTCCCGATGATTCTTCATCTGCTACTATATTGGCTTCATTGCCAATTTTTCCACTTAGCACATCTCGAGCACGAGCTTTACAAAATGAAGAAGTATGCCCCTTCTTCTTGCAGTAGTAGCATTCAACTTCTCCTTCATTTTTGGAAAAGTTCTTATGCTTCTTTCTATTGTATAGAGATTTTTCTTCATCTGTGTCTTCTTTGGTTCTCTTTTCTTCAGCTAGGAGAGCTGAAATCATGTCCTCTAGAGTTTTAGAAGGCATTTGACCAAGTGTAAAAACTACATTACTGTACTTGGGAGGAAAACTATTCAGTAGTATGGCTCTTCATCATCAACAAGAGCACTAACTTCTGCTAATTGTCTAGTGAGAGATATGAAATCATTAATATGACTAGACATGGTGACTCCATCATCCATTTTGAATCTAAACAACTGAAGTTTTAAAGAAAACTTTGCATTTACAACTTTTGCACCAAATAATTTACTTAGATTGTCCCACATTTCCTTTGATGGTTTCTCAAGATCAACATAATGCAATTCAATATCTGAAAGAGCTAAGCCAATAATGGCTTTAGCTTTATCATCCCTTGTTTCCCATTCTACTTCTGTATCTCGATCCAATGATTTTTTTCTTGCCCATTTACAATCCTCCACAATTTATTGTTCATAAGTTGCATCATTGAATTTTCACTTTCCATGTGTGAAAATTGACACCATTGAACTTATCAAGTGGTGCTACAGATGTTTCCATTATCAGAGAGGATAGAAAATATCAAAAAAATGCATAAGAAAGAAGACTCACTAAATGCTTACTACATGTTCTTGTATTGGAAGCCACATGATTTGTTAAACCGTCGTCGAAATCATTGAGCGGTGTTTGATGGAAATTAGAACTTGAGGTCTTCAAATGCACACTCGACCCGAGAAAAGTGGATCACAAGCCGTGAGAGGTTTCCATGTTTGTAGGAGTCTGAAAAAGCTCTAGTTAATCAAACTAATAGTTGGTAGTAGGAGCCAAATGCTTCAAGATTTAATATTCTCGAACAATTGGCATCTTATTGAGTAGATGACACAAACATGGGCAGGAGTATAAATAATGAAAATAAAAGCATCTATCTAATAATAATGCATAGTGTGATCACACCACCACATGCAAGGGATGACCGCTTTCAAGACTGTGTCAAGCTATTATATGCTCAGCCAATGAATTTTGACTACCGTAGAAATTATCCAGCTTGTGTTCAGAATTACACATCCAATAAAATTTCAATACTCTTGATTGATGCAGCATCCCACCAGCTCAATCCTCTGCTAGACCCAATTATTATCAAGATTCCTTGTCAATACATATGCCAATCAGAGATGGATGGAAGAACAGGTCTCAATATAGATTTTGGATGTTTGTGTAGCTTGCAAATTTTGAAAAATGGACTGAAAAAATGTGATCGAGATCTAACACTAGAGAACCTACATGTGGAAATAACAACCATAACTATATGCAAAATAGAGTGTAAATAATGTTGTCCAAATAAAACCCAAAGACTGGGGTCGATCTTCAAATCTAGGATGTCATGTTACACCTGATTAACTAAAATTGGGCTAAACTATGGGAAGTATAGAAAACTAGTTAATCTAATATAGGAGGACTAAAACATTGTAAACTATGCTAAAACAATATGAAATTATTTAAATAATTATGTCTAATGAAATAAAACCCTAACTATGTAAAGATGTAAAAGGAAATGACTTAGTTGATTGTTGGAGACTATTGCAAGTTGTCGCAGGTCTGATTGTAGATCCTAGAAGTAGAAATGATCACTCAAAAGTCCCGTAAAGGTCAGATCTAGGAGTTTTGAGGAGATTGCAGCACCCAGAAGGTACAAGGCACCCCATTGACCTTGGTCTACATAATAGGTTCCCTAGTCTCTCTGTAAAAGTTGAATCTGGTTTTGCGAGGTCATAATATGATTTAGAATATTACATGTCTATTGCACTAGATTTTCCGAGTTACATCGAATGTGCCAAGTGATGGAAGATGAAGTAATGACCTATAAGAGAGAAAGAAGTATTAAAACCCTAAAAATAAAAGATGCAAAATGAATGGGTCGGACTAACCTTAGATGCCACAATAGTGGGCTTACTAAACTAAGCATTGCACTACATTTCAAACCCAAATGTAGTTCTAGTGTGTGTGTGTGCATATCGTGCCATAGGTGCTCTTGTGCTAGTTACACTTTGTGAAGTAGCGAGCAATAATAACTATATAAAATGTAATAACATGTGTGCATGAAATAGAATAGAATCCTCTCCGTTTGTTGTGTGTGTTGATGCAGATCTCCTAGCCTTGATGCATGACACTATGTGGATGCAAGTGATGCAATGGATGCAACTCTAGATGGAGTGATAGTACTATATGACGTTAAGGCCCTCATTATGGTATCATACCTTTATATTTATAGGGTTCTCTTGCTCTAATTTTGTAATTAACCCTAACATGGCTGACTTAGGAAAAAGATAAGGATGAAAAATGGCTAGAAGAGGCCCAAAAAGAGGTGGGAAAGTATAACATGGATCGGGGTGCCCAGGCAGGGCACTCCCAGCTATAGGCAAGGCATCCTGGGATTTAGGCTAAAATGATGGGATAGTTACGAAATAGGTGGATATGCATAGAAAAATATTCAAGAATGACGAAATAAAAGGTAAAATAAGATGGCCAAAAGGTGGGATTAATTAGTACTTTCTTCACTTGAGAACCCTCTAAATAGTAGTATAAGACTGGGATAAATAATGCCTAATGTGTATGATTTTGTGTCTACATTTTCCCCCACTTTATGTTGGTGATCGGAACGGTCGGTAACATAAAGTAGATAGAGATGCATACATGATATCCATGTAGAGTGTAGTAGAGGATGTGTTGATGGACTAGACTCAAGTGTGGAATGAAAAAATGAAAAATGTGGAGGAGCATGGATTCTAAAGATGAAAATGCGCATAAAAAAGTGATGAGAGTGAACTTAGGGTGAAACCGTGTGTATTTGATGCGGTGTGTAGTGTACTTGCATGGTTAGTAAAGGCAAGTGCCATCGCGGTGTGTTGTCATTGTCATTTTTGTTGCCCTTAATTTGATTTTGCTTGTTTCTCATACGAACGGACCTACAAGGAGAAAACATCAAGTAGTCAAATATATGTATATGTAAAAAATGTTGTGTAAAATATGCATGTGTATAGAAATGTGTAAAGTACGCAAATGTAAAATATGTGAAAAGAAAATTGTAAATGGAACATGTGCACCTAATCCATGTCAAGAGAAATGGTGTAGAAGGATATCATGTACTATCGCGAGTTTTTTGGGCGATCTCATGCCACCCTGGCTGAAGAAGTATAGGGAGGAAATGCTTTGTGTCCTCGAAACTTTAACCACTTCTACTTGAAATGTGTGAAGAGATATTTGTATTGTCTTGGTTTTTTGGGTAATCGACGCCACTAGATGAAGTAGTGTAGAGAGGAACACCCACTTTGTAACCTCAAGCTCATGTAACTGCTCCATAGAAATGTCAAAGGACACCATGTCCTATAGAAGCCATTGTGTATGGAGTTCGTAGACTAGTCTGAACTCACTCACTGTATGTAAACCCACAATGCCAAGGATGGAAAATGTAATGTATTGAATTGGTGTAAATACTTTTGTTAATAAAACCCTCAATGATTCCCCCCTCTTTGGGGGGCACATGCAACGTTGTTGAATGGAGAATGCGACCCCAAAGAGGACCTACCCACGACTCGACCAGGAAATCTGCCTGCAGGGGAAAGGGAAAGCGCTTGGTAGAAACCAAGGCACGCACAAAAGGGGATGGATAACCAAAATAAGTGTTAGTCCAAAAATATGTGCATGTAATAAGACAAGTGTAACATATGCGAGATAGTGTAAGTAACTACAAAAAAAGTAGTGTAAGCATGCAAAAAAACAAGTAGGTCACACTAAGTGGGTTATAAACATGAGACATCACTCACGATGTTGCAAGACATGCAAGGCCATCATGGTCATGAAAACAAAAATAAGTGTGCACATAAGCAAAGGGCAAAGCCTGCATACAATGACAAACAATGGTAACAAAGTAAAAAAAAGCAAACAAGGAGTCATAGAGACATATAATCCTACAAAACAAATGTTGCATATAGACACACTGTTATCATGTTAGAGCAATAGCCAATATGTCAAATCATGTATGAGCAAGTAATATAAGATGCTAAGTACAAAATGAAACAATAACACCTAGATAAGATGAATGTGGATGCCCCTAACGATTGGTATAGGAAGGGTAGAAGGCGAGCATCCATGTCGTGTGTAGATTCTTGTATTTACAATCACACTAAACAAAGGTGTGAACATGCATGTGTGTATGATATAGATAATGACATATAAGAAATTGTCTAACATGTGTAGTAAAGTGATCATGAAAAACACTAGTAAATAAGAGAAAATGCCCCAAGATAATGCAATATGTTGTGGATGGATGGAATGGAATGCAAGATGGAATGATAGGAGAGTAATGTGCCCCCGAGTGGATGGAAGTGTATGCAATGAGGTTCATTTTTCCCCCTTAGCAGTCAAGAATGAACCGTAAATGAGAGTGCGTCATCGAAAATGGTCGACTAGTGTTTTGTGTGTCTAGCACGCCGCAATGAATGATGAATGTGTATATGTAATGGTGATGATATGTGACATGTGGAGATATGTGCGTGAACCCTATAGTTGAAGCGTATATCACGACTTGATGAATGGATGAGTGACTATTCAGCCTAAATGTAGGCTACTATAAGATGAATAATATAGGGTGGTGATTTAGCCTAAATCATATACCACTACAAGATGACAAAGGGAGTGATGATTTATCCCTAAGCGTATATCACTATAAGATGAAAGGATTAGGATGAGTGATGATTTAGCACTAAGTGTATATCACTACATGATGAAAGAGATAGGTGATGATTTAGCCTAAAGCATATGTCACTACAAGATGAAAGGAGGGAGTGGTGATGTAACCTAAGGTGTATACCACTACAAGATGATAGTATAGGTGAAAATTTAACCTAAGGTGTATGTCACTAATGTTGAAATGTTGCATGAGGAAATGTCGCATGGTGAGTGTAAGGTCCATTTGATTGGTAAACCCTCGGTAGTCGAGTATGGACCGAGGAACTAAAGTGTGTCATAGGGTGGTGATGACAACACATAGAAGACAACATAATATAAACGACCAAGTGATGAATAGGGTATGTAAATGCATGGTGTGGGAAATGTAATATAGGATGTGTAGTGTGTGTAGAATATGTAATATGCAAGATGTGGTGATAGGTGTAGATAGAAATAGAATATGTAGTGATAAAATGTAAAGCTAGACCCATATATATAATGGAACCTAGCATAATATGTAGAATGTATGTGGAAATGCGTAGTATGACTATGTATAGGTTATGCTAGGATAACCTAATAATGTATGTGGTGTGTAGGGTAAGGGCTAGTATAATGTAGAATGTAGGGATGAAATGTAAAACTAGACTCATAAGTAATGACGACTAGTGTAGTATGTATGATATGAAAATATACAGTGTATAATGTGACTAAGTGCATAGATATCAGAATGAATGTAATGCGTAGATGAGGACTAGCACAATGTAGAAATAGATGTAGAAGTAATTGTATATAACACGTAATGTAGGATGAAATGTAATATGTAGTGCTTATGATGTGGTGTGTGGGGTTCAGTGTAATGGTAATCCCTCAACAATCAAGTGTGAACCGAAGCACAAGAGTGTGTCATTGGGTAATGACAGTGCTATGATGCGTGATATAATATGCTTATAGGAAATAATAATGAATGAGAAATACGAAAGGTGAGACTATGTAGCTATGTGGAAAAAAGGAGGGGGTGTGCGATTATTATGTCCCCCTCGGCGGTAGTGTGCCAAGCAACTATGTAAACTCGTCAAGAAGGTCATCATCCTTTGGATCAAAATCGAATGGATATGTGTTAGTAACTTGGTAAGCTATAGTGGTGGGTTGATCATGTAATGAGCCATTGAGACGTAAGAAATACATGCCCATAGCATATTCTTCATTAGTGAATGGAGGGAAGGGGCAGCCATGTGCATACCAACGAGTGAGGTTTTGTGTATAACCTAGGAAAGAGCTATTACAGATGATAGCATGTCTAAAAGGCATAGGAAATGATATGTCTATATGATCTAGATCTAGGGTGCCCCCAATATAGTCTAGCTAAGACTATCCTAATGTGAGTGGCGTAGTAGTAGGAGTACATGTAAGAAAGACATCAAGATGAAAGATACGAAGTCCATAAGCAATTGTGACATAGACCAACCCATGGTATAAATGAGGATGGTATGGGCAATAGATGAATATTAACAACTAGAAAAACCTAAATAGGCTAAGTTGTCGTGCGTACATATGGTTTCAGGTGAAGTAGGATCTAATGGAATGTGCTCCTAGTATGAACCATGTATGAAGAGTGTACACGTGAATGGTGGGCAAATAGACAATGAAGATGAGGATGGGATAGTATTGTCCATGGAGGGAACATGTGGTTGATATGGAATAATAGTTATAGTAGGAGGTGGTGTAGAAGGGACAACATCTAGTAAACAAATAAAGCACCCTCAAGTGGTGGTAAATGAGGTGGGTCATCCATAGGTTGAGGCTCATCTGTAGTATCAATGCGAGGGATAGGAAGACTAGTGTTAAGGTCATGAACACAATATTAGAACGGGTCATGGTCCTAAAAGATAGTATACTCAACACATTCATGTAAGAACTTAACGCAACAATGGACCGTAGAAGCAACAAATTTCATGGAATGGAGCCATGGTCTTCCTAACAAGTAATTGTATGAGACTGGAAAATCGATAACAAAGAAAACAATATGGAGAGTTTTAGGACCAACAGTAAGAGGCAAGGTAACATGACCAAGAACGGACGGATGGCAATACCATTGTAAGCATAGAGCGAAATAGAATAAGGGATAATGTCACGAGCGAGACATGCAGACCTAAATCCTAGAGGAAGGACATAGGGCACATATTAAGCTCAGAACCATTATCAATGAGAGTGTGTTTGACACCAACATTGTAAATGCGAGACATAATATAGAGTGGTGGGTCATTGTCAAAGGGATGAATGTCAGAAGGAGGATTGGCCTTGAATGTTATATGTTGTGAAAAGGCATCAACAAATGTGTTATACATGGAATCTGGATGCATGTCAAAAAAACATTTGTAGTAGCAAAAAGGTGTTGGACATGATGAAGTAAATCAGGATGGGTAAGTAGATATTCATTGATGGAGATACTCATGATGGCTAAATGCAAATGCAAAACCCTAGAAGGTGCTATGAAGAAAACATGGGGTTCACCAAAATGATTAACTAAAATTGAACTAAACTATGGGAAGTATAAAAACTAGTTAATCTAATATAGGAGGACTAAAACGCTATAAACTATGCTAAAACAATATGAAATGATTTAAATAATTATGTCTAATGAAATAAAATCTAACTATGCAAAGATGTAAAAGGAAAGGACTTAGCTAATTGTTGAAGACTTTCGCGTGAGGTCTAGCTGTAGATCCGAAAGTAGAAACGATCACTCGAGAAGTCTGTAAAGGTCATATCTAGGAGATCGAGGAGAGGCTGCGGTTTAGGAAGGTACTTGGGGTGCCACGATCGCAAAATAGGCACCCTGGTCACTTCAAAAGCTCATAATCTGGTTTTTACGAGGTCATAAGATGATCTCGGAATATTGTCTGTCTGTTGTATTGGATTTGTTGAGCTGCATTGAATGTGCCGAGTGTAACACCTTGGACAAACTGTTATATTTCTCTTTTGTATTACAAGCGTTGGCATGTGATTTTCTTGAATAAGGTATGTCCTCTTGATTGTTGAAAATCATGCTTGTTATGGATAAATCATTTCTACTCTTGGATGGAAATGATATGGCTTGCAAGAATCCATTTTCACTTCTTATTGATAAGCTATGCAATCTGATTTAGAGAGTTAAAAACTTATCTCTTTTACTAACTCATCCTTGGATCAATTTCAGTGATCCAAGGAATGTTTTAAATCTCCTTAACGGACTGAATGGTAAATTGACATTCATTAGTTTGAGAGACATAGCGGACTGAACTTTGTATGTTACAAATTCTTTGGTCTTGTGTGAACGTGTCTTCATTCGGTTGTATGTTTGTGCTTGGGTCTTTGGGATTGATCTCTGCAGGACATTAATGGTGTAAATGAAATGCAGTCTGTTTCATGACTAAGGAGGGAATCAGATCCTAAAACTAAAGGATTATCCTAACAATATCCTAAGCTAGGTAAGAGCACCTACTTCCTAGCTATGTCTACTTATTTGGGTTTCATTCTAACCTAAGCTTCTTATTCTATTTTGTTGGGATGGTGTCCTAACCTAAGCTCTTGTGCTAAATGAATAAGGGGAGATTACTAAATTAATGTTAGGCTATATTAACCTAATTCCTAAAACTAATGGTTGTGTATTTGATCTAACCTAAGGTGGAAATTACCTATGGAAATGTTCTAAGACCTAAGGAAATTATTGTTAGACTAACCTAAGTTTTAGGAAATCTATCCTAAACTATTAAAAAGGGAACCTAAGGGTCACATGACACCAAGGCAACAGTTCAATGGCATTTAATTGATTTGATTGGGTTTAATGTATGGAGGTACTACCAATTTTGGCAAAGGCTAGTTAACTTTAGTGGAGGCATACATGGAGGCTTCACTAAAGATGGAAATGCATGTTAAATTAAAAATGGCATTCACCAGTTTTGGGAGGCGGTGGCAAGGAGAGATAAGTGGGAGATTTGGGAGTAATGACATTAATGGACCTCGGTTTTGTGTGCAAACCTGTCTTGGAAATAAGGGAGGCGGATTTGTGGGAGGTTGTTTGGTCTTGCATGTCTCATAAATTTTTCTCTGCATGGAGCTATCTGGTTCTTTGAACTAGCAGTTTGACTTCTAATTCGTGGCTATTTTTGGTTTTCTTGGTCTATTTTCGATCAAAGGAATGTATATGAGGCATTAGAAGAAAATTTGTTTGGTTGTTGATCTTTCATGGAGAAGAAAAAGAGTGGGAAGCTCGGTGGAAGTCTCCTTGAATTAGCAAAGGCACTATCAGGCATGATAGGCTCTACCCATTAAGATTTCTTGCTTTCTTCTAAGTGATTCATTAAAACAATTCTGCTCTCATGAGATAAATATTTTCATGATTTTTCTGGTTAATTACTTTCATGTTTTTATGAATCTCTGTGGTTTTGGGATGTAAATCCATTGCAAAGTAATGTTAGTTTTTGGGAAACTTTCTCTATGCTAGTTTAATGGTGACATGCATGCGAAGCTTGTATTTGAAGCTCTATATTTCATTCTGAAACTTGTATTCAAGGTTGGTGTTGTTCTGAATTGGCATTCGTTGCTTGTATGGTTTTGAACCTTTATTGTAGCCTTGTGTTTCGTTTGAACTTTTATTGGAGCCTTATGTTTCGTTTGAACTTGTATTGGAGCTTCATGTTTGTTCTGATCTGTATTGGAGCTTTGTTTTGTTCTGAACTTTTGTTCAAAGCTTCGTATTCGACACTGTACTCGTATTTAGTACTTGTGTATTCGAACTTGTAGTTGAGTTGATGTGTTTGGTTCTGTACTTGTATTCTGAGCTGGAGTTTTACTCATATTCAAGGATTTGAAATGGCTTTGAACTCGTTTTGGGACTGTCTGCTCGAAAGAGACTTGAGAGATTAGTTTTGGTTTTAGTTGTTTTGGTAATCTCTTTTGAGATCTTCTCCGTGTAGCTTCTTGAGTGGGAATGGTTGAAGTAATTGTCTTTTAGACTGTACCGTGTTCTTGAACTGGTAAGGGCATGTAAGTTTGGAGGATATTCACCCCTCCTCTACTCTGAGAAATCCTGCATCTTGTTGAAAGCTTGACTATTTTGTTTAAAGGATTAATGGATTGGAACTATATCTTGTTGTGGGTTTGGTTGATATATAGTTCGTTTGTAACAGTCATTAATAGTTTTAGAGGTTTATGGAAATACAAGTATGCATTCTCCTTTTGTAATAGATGTTTGAAACAAATACCTTCTCTGTCGCAATATTTTTAGATGGAACTTGAGAGTCTTTGTTGTGATTTTGTTTCAGTCACGTTGGAGGTAAGATTGGGACATCTCTTGACTTAAACGTTATTGGGTTTTCTTACTCTCTTCAGATCCTTTAATTGATTTTTGGGTTTTATGGAAAGAATAATTTGAACACTCTCGAACAAAGGATCTTGTATGGAAGGTTATATTACCTCTGGTTCAGGGTTGGTTCTTTAAGTTTGTTCTTAATTGGATCATGAACTACTTGTTCTTTTGTATTGAGTTGTCGAAGCCTTGTAAATGGGATTTCAGTTCTTTTGAGTTCGTGAGTACTTCTGAACTTGTTTAACTTATTATTTTGGACTTTTGTATCCTTAGTTGGAATCATTGAAGGAATCTTTGGGTCTTTTAAAGAGAAAGGAACATGTTCTCTTGCGGATAGTATATTGTTTTGGGACTGTACTGTGTACTTCATTATGAGAATTGAATTCAAACTTGTGTTTAATGAATGGGAATAGATAAACCAGTTGGTAAATATTTGTAAGGGAAACTAGAAGTGTGCTTTCTTCTAACTGTGTGTTTGGTTTTGTGTTCTCTCTTGGGAACTAGTTAAAGAACTTCTAAGTTTGAAATAGAAATGGTAATTCATTTGATAGTATAAATGGAATGAATTATTGATTGGACTGTTATCCAAAATTCACCCCCAGGGTAAATTTTGATAACATGCATTAAATTCTCAAGTCCCAGGCAAATAGATTGATTCAAGGCAAAAAGTCATGTTTCTAGGGTCCCCTCAGATTTTTTCTAACTCTCCTGTCCAGGTTGAAAAGAGCAAGTTCTGAGAAAAGGTGAAAAAGTTGCAAAAAACAAGCTTGGGCAGGAAAAATCATGAAAAATGGCTAAGTCCTAGTCCAGGCGGTCCTTGGGACAGTTGGGACATCGGGCGCGAATCGGTGAAAAAGGGCGCCGGGTGGGCCATAGGCACCTGGGGCATTTGGGACGCGCAGACGCTGAAGCCGGTTCGGCCGAAGGAGAAAAGAAAATTGACTAACTGTTACATAGGGGCAGGTTGGGACAGCCAGGCCGTGAGGACGCGAAGGACACGAACCGCCCGAATCGACCGAAAAGGAGAACTTTCGCACTGGGACAGTTGGGACATAGGGACGCGTGGGATGCGAAGAGCCGAGAAAGTCGAGAGCAATCAGATCATGCCATGTGTCATCGGCGAAAAGGGGACAGGAAGCCCGAATCGGGCGGCGGGAAGTTTTTGTCCCAAATAATTTGGGACATCTAGGCCAAAAAGGCGTGAGGGGCGCGAAAAGCGGCGAGCTGCGGACGAATCGGGGAGATGCCACGTGTCACAAGGGAAAATGTCAAGAATTTCAAAGGGCAAGGTTTGAAGCTCTGTCTCGAGCCAATCAAAAGAGGACACGTGTCCAATGGAACAGGGAAGCGTGGAGCTCGGGGAGGATTTGGAAAATTTGGCCAAGTTTCGGCCAAAAGCTAAAAGTAAAGGAAGACCTTGTGCCCCTGTCGGACCGATCAATGCATGCCACGTGTCCCAGTGAAGGGGCGCGGGGAAAAGTGAAAAATGTTCCAAAATCATCAAAAGTCAAAGTTTTCAAGGAAAACCCACGGGTGAGCAGAGGAGAGAGAATTACACATCCAATCAGTGCTTGACACGTGTCATCCAAGTGGCAGAGCGCGGGAAAAAATTTTAAAACCCATTTTTGCCTGTTTCGTGCCCTAAATCTTCAAATCACCATATCTTTTGATCCAGAGCTCGGATTTGCACGTTCTTTATATCAACGGAAAGCTTATGAAATTCTCTACATGATTCTAGGGTTAATATTGAATTTTGGTGCAGTCTAGAGAGAGAAAGTTAAGAAACGGCTCTGACGCGTGTTCATGGCCAGAAGTGACATTTCAACGACCAAATTTAATACAAAATGGGTCGCATTCTCCTCCATACTAGTCAAAAAGGCAAGGTATGGGTTTGTAAGGTCCCCATGCCATTTTAATGCATTTGCGATCAATGAGGAATGGGCTCCCACATTTTTGTTCGTTTATCTTCGGGCTCGACCCATGCATGTAAAAGCCAGATTTGGCTCATTTCTAAAGTGTGGAACATCTTTTGGGCATAAGAACTTCTTCTTTCACCTCCAAAGCAAGTGATTTTTGAAGAATCGAGACCTCTCCAAATTGTAATAGTTTTTACCTCTCCGAGGTTGTAATGCATGGTTTTGACACTTTGAAATGATAATGCGAAGCCTTGTGAATGGTTTCAGATCCTTTGTTTGTATTATTTGCTTCATTTGAGATCCTAAATTATATCTTATCGCACTGTGTATGTTTTATGTTGCAATCTTTGGTGCATGTGTCTATTTGCTTGACAAAAATATTCACCACTCCTTTTTGGTGCATCACCATCTTTAGTTAGTTTCAATTTTTTGCATTTCTACCCTGTCTCCTTTGATTTAAAGTAGGATTAGGATCTCGAACCTCTGTAGTTGTGCAAATATAGATCTAAATCAGAGGAATTTGAGGAACCAACCTCTAATCTAGAGATTCCTCTCTCAGTTTCACAAGTCCCACACTTGGAGAGAGGTTTCCATGTTGTGCAATCACACCGGATGCTAGAGTGATCAACCTAGAAGCCTAATCTGCATCAGGGAAGTCTTTGTGAGCTGCAACAACGGGACCCTTTCTAATTGAGATCCCTTTTTACTATTGTTTAGATAAGTTCATTTGATTGAACTTCTCTGTATTTGATTCTCTTCTGAGATGGAAATTTCTTTGTGGATTGTTTGGTCTACTTTGTATAAGTCATTTGTTGTAATGGTGTAGAAAGAGAGTAGTTGAGTCGGTTCTATTGAATAGAGAATGTAAACTTGTTTTGACCAATTGCCATGCCTGATTGAGTCATACTTCTTTTGGATTTGGTATTGGAAGGTTTACTCTTTTGTACCCTATCTTTTATGAATCATCTTTTGGATGGATACGGGAAGAGACTAACCCTGTGTGAGTCTAGCTTGGATTTTTGGAACGTCTGGTCTCATATCTTTGGATGATATCTTCTAACATGTAGAAGTTAGTAAGACTTGTAGTTAGACTGTTTTGATTTCCTATTACTCCTTGGATTGATTTGGGATTCTTGTTAGATGTTGTCCCTTTAATGTTGAATCATTATATTGTTATCTTTGAACTGAGGGCGGTTTGTGTGTTCTAAACCTGTTTCTGTCTTTCAAATGATTAGTGTATAGGAATAGTATGTATTGATTCTTCTTCTTTGCTTAAGTTGTAGGATGAATCATCCTAATATGAGCTATGTTGTATATAACTCTTTTGCTACTTAGTAAAGATAAATGTGTATTTCTATTCTTATAGAATTATGAAACAATTGGATGACAAGACTGTTGATTGTTTAAAAGTAATTGATAGGATCAATTAAACCTTATGATATAATGCAGATGTTGCAGATTATATTATGCTCTTTTCTTAAAAGTGAATTACGACTCTTTAACTATACTTATTTTATGGTTGTTATTCTTTGTTAGTGCTGAATCAGCGGGACCCACGGATGTTGATCAGATTTCTAGTTTGATCATTCTAAGCATCCAGTGTGATTGCACAACATTGAAACCTCTCTCCAAGTGTGGGACTTGCAAAATGAGAGAGGAATCTCCAGAGAAAGCTGGTTCTTGCTCCTAAACTACCTGCCACAATCTACTCTAATGCAGGGAAACTAACTATGCTAATCTAAATTTCCAAGGGACCAGGGAGAGAGAATGCATAAAATGAAAGCCTACACTAAAGCGGTGATACACCAGAAAAGGAGTGGTGAACACTTCTCGTTCATGCAAATAGACACAGATCATAAAATGCAACATAAAACATCATGCACAGGCTGATAAGATGTAATCAAAGGTCTGAAATGAAGCAAGCAACACAAACAAAGGACTGAAACCCATTCACAGAGCCTGCATTGTCATTTCCACTGTCAAAAATCCCTGCATTACAACATCAAAGAGGCAGAAAACCTGTTACAATTTTAGAAGAGGTCTGATACTTGCAAAAATCACTTGTTGAAGGTGAAAGAAGAAGCTTGCTATCCAAAGAAATGTTCCCAAAAAAAATGAGCCAAATCTGGCTTTTACAATGCATGGGTCAAGCCCAGGAGAGAGAAAACATGTAAAAACATGGGAGCCATTCCTCATTGAATGAAGATGCATTAAAACAACATGGGCATCCTTACAGACCCATTCCCTAAAATTTTGGCCATCTTTGAAGAAGAATGCGACCCATCCGCATTAAAACTGGTTGTTGAAACGTCATTTCTGGCCATTACCACATACCAGAGATGTTTCTTGAATTTCTCTCTCCAAACTGAACCAAAATGAAAAATTTACCCTAGAATCATGTAGATAATTTCACCATCTTTCCATTGATATAAAGAACGTGAAAATCCGAGCTCTGGATCAAAAGTTATGGCCATTTGAAGATCTAGGGCAAAAACAGGCCAAAATCGGATTGGCGGGCAAAAATTTGAAATTTTGACCCATTTTGGTCTTTGGAATTTTTTTTGAATTTTCCCCACACTCTGCCACCCAAGTGCCATGTGGCACGATTTCATTGGATACGGGCCCTTCCTGACCATTTCCCTTTGTTTTTTGCCTTTGGAAAAAATTTCAAAATTTTCCCGCCGAGCCGATGAGGTGAAGACACGTGGCGGGCGCTGATTAGACACGGGCCTGTCTTTCTTAAATTTTTCATGGGTCGCTTTGACATTTTGACTTGGACACCTGTCAAAACCCCATTGGATGCGGGTTTGACCCTTCAAAATTTCCTTGCGGGCTTTTCCAATTTCTGGCGCCACCTGGACACGTGGCGAGATTCTATTGGCTCACAATAAGGGGGGCGGGCTAAAACACTCCTTTTGGATTTTTGGTGAAACACTTAGCCAAATTTCCAAAAATTTTCCCTTCGACATGTGGCACATTCTCGATTCGTTCACGGGCCTCCTTGTCTCTTTTTCTCAATGTTGTGCAATCACACTGGATGCTTAGAATGATCAAACTAGAAATCTAATCAACATCCGAAGTCTTTGCTGATTGCACTAACATTTTTGGCACACCCGGTGGGAGCTTCGAGGTCTTCCACTTTATCTTTGACAAGTTGGTGTGTTCTGTTAAAGATTCATCCTTTTGGAGGCACTTTCAAAAGCACATTTGGCGACTCCATCCGGTAAATAACTCGTTCTCTCGAGTTGCGAGACCACTTTTTCATCCATTTCCATCCATCTTTCTTTCCATATCTTTCATTATTTTCCATTCCATGAAGTTGTGTAATCATGACTTCATTTCCATCATGGAAATCACATTTACAACAGCAGTATATCACACCTCCAACATGTTTTACAAATCCTCCAAATCAGCATTTTGATCAAATTCAAAATCATCATTTTGATCAAATTCAAAATCAGCATGTCTACCCATATGAGTAGCAGAGTGCAAAGTCGGTTTGGTTGTGAAGCACATCATGAACAAGGGTACGCATGCAATGAAGACAATCAAATGGAAGATGCAGATTTTGTGGAAAAATCCAAAAGATGGAGGTAAAGATGGTGCAATCAAGAGCAACGGCTCAAATGAAGGCTTTCGGAAATTAGTTGCGCAGGACTCCTTGTCCATGGAGAGGCCCTTTTCCAAGACACTTCAGCCCTCGGGAGAAGCTCGACATCATGATGAAGATGTTGCCCCAACTTGCACAATGGACAACAAAAATAGAGGCCTATACACTTGGTGTTGAACAACCTTGTCAATGGGTAAGTTCTACACCATCATCCGGTTTTTCTCTTCCCATTACTCAAGCAACATCATCTCATTTGGAATTTCAAATTCTAAATCCAGTCAATGCTGCCCAGGAGTTAATTCCATTTCACCATCCCCTAGTCTTCCACCCCATCTCAATTCTTCTTTCCCCTTTCCTTCCAAACAGTCATCCCCTCCACAAGAGCTAACGGAAATACCCTCTCCTCCAAAGAAACAAGAGTTTCTACCTCCTCCACCACCACAAAAAATTGCCAAATCAATTGAGTTACAATCCACTTCTCCTCTTGCATTCCCAAATCCATGTTGGGAGGATAAAAATCAGAATGCCAGTCAAGGAAAACAACAGCAAAAAGAGAAGCCAAACAAAGATGAAGAAATTCAAAGTCTGAAGAGTTGGGCTCTTAAATTTGGGATGAAAAAGATCCCCTTGATGGTTAAGCCTTCAGAAGAGGTTGGAGTTGGAGAACAAGTAGTGGTTAGGACTGATTTTGTGACAGCAGAAGAAGAGCAAAAAGAAGAAGCAGACCAGCAGTTAGTTTGCTCAGAAAGTAGTGTCCATGTTGGCACTCTATTTGAAGGGAATGCTGATTCAATTCAAGTTGCACAATCAGCCATGGAGGAAGAAAGCTCAGAAGAAGATCTTGCAGTCCCAACTTGTCCTCTCAGAGCGCAGATCGAAGAGTTTTACTTAACAAACTTCGTCTTAGAGGAAGAGTTTTATCAAGAGCGGATTGTCTTCAAGTAGTAGAGGAGGAAGAAGCTGCTCCAAATCCAAAAGAAGAGGAGCACATTCTAGTTGTGGAGGAGAAAATTACAGATCCACGGGCTTTGAGCACAAAGCAGGCTACAAGAGAACCTTCGGTTCTTCTTTCTACTTCATCTCTCTCGAGTTCTAGTCTTTGAAGAAGAGTTTGATCTCTCAAACTCAATGTTGGAGGATGAAAGAAACCGTGATGATCAAATTCTGAGATCAAGAGGACACCATGGAGGAAGTTGAGCATTTGCAGCAGGACAACCATGAGGTAGTTTATCGTCGATTTAGAGGATGTTTCGATGAAGAAGAACCGGTTGAGTTCTACCATTCTCTCTTTCATCATCCACGTTCCAAACACTTGAGCCCACTTGTCATGAAGGAGAGCATTCATTTGCAGTGACTGCATCTTATAATGACCCTTTAGAACTAAGATTGGAAGATTTTAATTTTTCATGTTCTTCATTGGAGGAAGAGAAAGGCGAAAAGTCCTACCATTGCTTCCACATCACCCACCCAAGAAGGTCTATAAGAAGACTCCATTTTGGAGTTGAAAATCGAGCTATGGGCATATCAAATGGATCATACCTTGCCCAATAAGGTATTTGACTTCATTGGAGTCAAAGGAGAAGTCACTGACCAGTCATGCTTGCTTCTAAGCATGAGGGTGAGCTACAAAGTACCAAGGATCGGTGTCATACCTCTCCAATCCAAATGCGAGAACAACTAAAAGAGGTATTGAATTTTCCTTCACGATACCTTGATGATTTGGGTGGAAGACCGACTTCTTGCTGATTTTCCATTCATCCAATGAGCCATGTTTGGTGCCAAATCAGTTGCATGGTTGCCAATTTTGAAGAAAGGAAGCTATTTTGCACAACCAGTTGTAGGGTTTGTTTAACCTACCTTTGCTTCCAGTTAGAATAGAGTAGGTAGATTTGCTTTCAGTAAAAGAAGTGCTTATGCACACTCTGCATGTTCCATTTGGAGCATGTATGATTTTCAGTTTTGTACATAGTTTTTGTGGTGCTAGTTTTGCTCTTGCACGGTCCATTTCAGTGGGTTTCCAAGTGGCTCAGAGAGGAGGTTTTCAAAGTTCAGATCAGTTTGCAGGCTAGAACTCATGACTCCATGCCCAATGGATGCTTCAGGAAACTGGTAACTTCATCCAAGAGTAGGCAGATGACCCCACTGAGTCGCCAAAATTGTTATCCAAAATTCACCCTCAAGGTAATTTTGATAACATGCATCAAATTATTCGATCTGAGCAAGTGAGATTGATTCGAGGCCCAAATCAATCTTATGTTCATCTAGATTTACACACATTTGGACTTGAACTTAGTTTCTCTCAGGTCAAGTTAGTAGCATGTTTTGGATAGGTAGTAGCTTTCTATGACTCAGGGGTACCTTGGCACATTCGGATGAATTAGGTCAATCGAGTATGCCCATATACCCTAAGTCATCGTGAGCATCTTCCTATAACAAGATATGTTGCTAATGGTGGGGCTAGGGTCAAACCTTGGGCAAGTGGACTGATTTGAATCAGTAAAGACCATTCTAGATAATAGTAGAGTGGGGTGAAGGATGTGTTCGAAATGATGAGTGTGTCATCTAGGAATAGTAACATGAATAATATGTTGAAAATATTTAGCCAAAGTATCGCAAGTGCTTTGGTTGCGTTGTCCTATGTCACCTAGTTTAAAGCAACGTGATGTCAAATGAATATTGGTAACTAATATTCAGATAGGTTCTTTAAACAGATCACTCAGTACTTGGAATTGGGTAGGAAACCAAATATATGTAGTATACATAAAGTATTATATACTTTAAGTTAACATGAGAGATCGGTTGGTAACCGAGTCATGGAATGAGAGATTAGTAGCATACCGAGTCATTACAAATACATATGGTTATATGTTATGAGATTGATTGGCATGGAATGTGTGTTCTAAATGATGTTTTATTTAGAACAGAGAACAATTTGTTTCAAAAAAATTTTCCCTTGTTTCTAAAGCCTTAAAATGGGAATGTTACACCGAGTGATGGAAGATGAAGTAATGACCTGTAAGAGAGAAAGAAGTATCAAAACGCTAAAAATAAAAGATGAAAAATGAATGGGTTGGACTAACCTTATTTGTGACAACAATGGGCTTCTTGAATCGAGGCGTTACACTACATTTCAAACCCAAATGTAGTTGTGTGTGTGTGTGTGTGTGTGTGTGTGTGTGTGTGTGTGTGTGTGTGTGCATGTCGTGCTCTAAGTGCTCTTATGCTAGTCGCACTTTGTGAAGTAGCGAGAAATAATAACTATATAAAATTTAATAACATGTGTGCATGAAATAGAATAGAATCCTCTCCTATGTTGTGTGTGTTGATGCAGATCTCCTAGCCTTGATGCATGACACTATGTGGATGCAAGTGATGCAATGGATGCAACTCTAGATGGAGTGATAGTAGTATGTGACGTTAGGCCCTCATTATGGTCTCATAACTTTATATTTATAGGGTTCTCTTTCTCTAATTTCGTAATTAACCCAAATCAAGGAAATTGACTAGGAAAAAGATAAGAATGAAAAATGGCTAGAAGAGGCCCAAAAAGAGGTGGGAAAGTAGAACTTGGACCAGGGCACTCGGGGCACTCCAAGATGTGCACAGGCGCCCAATTTAGGCTAAAATGATGAGACAATTATGAAATAGGTGGATATGCATAGAAAAATATGCGAGAATGACAAAATAAAAGGTAAAATAAGATGGCCAAAAGGTGGGAATAATTAGGACTTTCTTCACTTAAGAACCCTCCAAATAGTAGTATAAGATCAGGTTAAATAATGCCTAATGTGCATGATTTTGTGTCTACAACACCCATATGTCGCTCTCATACCAAATCTTGAGAATGAATCAGATACACACAAGAATAAACACACAAATAATGATTCCTTATCTATATTTCTTCAATAATCGATCTTACACATATATAGAGAGTAACCTCTATAATAGGCCTCCACACTTGTCTCATATCACAACTGATTCAAGTAAGTTGTTGAAATAACCTACGAACAATACAAGCTACATAATATTCTATAACTAATAATGATTTTGTCTAACAACTCATTATACTACATTATATCTCACTCTCAAATATTAACTAATACATGTTCACACTAATGATTCCTAACATTCCCCCCTTAGTGCGAACATGGGGAAAACATCCATACTACACTGCACCTGATTTCGCGATCATGTGATTTTCCTTTGGATTATCACAAACCAAAATTTGGTTTTCCATCAGTTAACCAAAACCGAGAGTAAGGCACTTTTCTAGTGGTTGACCACAAACCAAAAAGGGGTGAAGGTTTTCAAATGGTTTACCTACAACCATATCGTGATGTGCTAGTGCATTCTTTAGATCTCATCATAGTCATTCTTTAGGAGATTATATATCGAATCCATCATAGTGCAAACATATCATTCCACACATACAACCGAAGGCATTGGGTTATTCCCCACACAACGTGAAGTTTCCATAACAAATTATTTTGAAAACAAACACTCACACACGTCACCAAATCAAGATGCGCCATCATTATTAGTTAATATTTGTAAAGGTACAAAAAGTTGTAGAGTGTCATCATCTACTTGGGCCAAGCCTTCCAAAAAGACAACCACCAAATAGTTTGGTCTCAAAATAATAGTTTTGTCCCGATAGATAGTGTAGAGCCAAAATCATAGATAAGGAGTTTAATGGACATTTCTAACTAGTTCATCCATTTGTCACACTCAGATCAATCTCCACACTAGTCGAAGAACTAAGTGCAATTGTCTTCTTATGCTTTACTCTATTTAGCACATGTTTTAATTGATCTATCTTGTAATTTTTGTATATGTATGTTTAGACCCACATATCAAAGTTAAATAAATAATATGAACAATACATCATGTTTATAACCCTAATTTGGAATTTGAATAAATAAGAAGGAACCATCACATTTCCCCTTTCCACATTTGTTTATTTTTCTAAGTATTATTAGTTGGGTATTGCTTTGGAAGGCATGAGTTGTGTAAGAATATGCATGGTAACTTAGGAAGCAATGCACGATGCCCACATAGTAGGAACATTATATGTATGGAACGCTTATGTAAACACAAGGGTATTGTTCCCTAAAGGGGAATACAAAACTTTATAAGGTGGATTATGATTAGTTAAATAGTCAACATGAGCTTCTCTAGGTTTGGTTTGATCGATGAATGCCATTTTATCATGTTTATCGATTGGGCTATTTAAGGAATTTGGTTGGGGTGTCTTTAAGAAGCATTGTCTTATCTCATTTAATATATGTATATCATCATTAAAAATATTTAACTCATTCAACATATGTATATCAACATTAGAAGTGTGATTATCAATGATCTCATCATTTACATCAATGTTAGGACTTATGGAAGAAGAAACATTAATATCAACCATTGTAACAATGTAAAACACACAAAAGCAAACAAGGGTTATGAGGAAACCTAAGACCAACAATTAAATAGATAGTCATCTTGGAAATTTAAAAACCTAAGGGTAAGGAACAAAATCCTAGGTTCGTGTGGATCAATAAATGAGTGTGTTCACTAATATGTAATGTGAAATTTGGGGGTTTTAGTTCCTAAATCTTAATTAATCGTGTAAAGTAACTTAGAATAACAAGACAATAATCACACAATCCTATATTATGTATTAAAATCAATGCCACAAGATATACCATATATATGATAGTGAAAGTATAGTTAGGGTTGGAAGGATATTACCATGCACCAAGCTTAAACTATGTGACAATGGACTAAAATTGGAGGTAGAAGTTGGGTGAAGTGTTGTCAAGCTACCCGTAAAACATGGGGAGCCGCAAGTGTGCATTAGATAGATTCATATGCAAGAAGACGTGTTCATGGCCAAACTTGTATGAGAGGCTACAAACGTGTCCTCTATTGTTTTGAGTTGAAATCTAGTTATGAGATCTAGATCACTTGTCTCTTTAGACTCATTGCTTGTATTTGGATCAATGCAATGATAATGTTATTGACTAGATATTACTTTTCATCACTTACAGACATAAAAAGGAGCTAGTCCTCATTTATGGTAGACTGATCTCACCACACTCCCACATATGTGATATGCACTACAATGCATACCAATACCTTAAAGGAGGCCAAACCATATGTATATCTTCTAATATTATGATGAGATGGAGAGTAGTAAAGAATGTAAACAAAATGGAGCCCTTGATTCGATCCCCACACTTGACAATTGACACTTGGCTTAATTGTAGTGGATACATTTGTGATTTAGAGCAACTATAAAGATGTATTCAAAATTCAAGTACCTTTCTTTTAGTTGTGCCTTGAAGAAAAGGTGCTTGAATACTTTGTTCAATGTTCTTCTTAAAGTGTGTCTATGATATGGGATCCCTAAATATCTCTAGTATCTTAGGGTGGATGTGTTTATATAGGTGATTGTTTGAATGTTTTTCGACTTAACTAACCAAAAGTACCACCTAGGCCGACCAAGCTGAATTTTGCATTTGAAAAAAATGACCATTGCAAGTACATGGTCATAGTGGGTGTGACATGTTTGTCGAGAAAACCTATTGGGCCCATGAACCTGTCTAGGCTAAAGATGGAATGGAATTAGTTATGAGATATGAGATGGTCTATATATGTATTCTATAAAATGAGCAAGTGATCTTTGAAGTGTTAAGCTAGAGAATATGTGTGATGTAGTAAAATGAAGGTATAAAATAAAACATGAGATTTTAAGCTAATCAATTAAATAAATAAATAGAATAATAGAGAAATAATTATCACAATAATATTAACAAATGGACATAATTAAATTTTAAGTATTACAACAACAAATATCCTAGGATACCAAATCACACCTTATAATTATATCCAATTTCCCATTATACCAAATCACACCTTATAATTCGATCCAATTTCCCATTATACCAAATCACAACTTAAAATTGAATCTAATTTTGTTGTCAATTTGTGGAAATAATAATAATAATAATGGGTTTTATAGTCCACGATCTTAGGACGACTGCTTTTTGGGTCTGCAGGCAACTTATAGCATATGAGACTACCTCGTACTTCTAGTACATAGGTGGCACTTAATTGTGCTTCAAATAAGAGGCGTACATACCCTACCCCCTATGGGATTTGAATTTGTGATATCTCTTTCAAGAGTACAAGTTCCACCATTAGGTCAACTCAAGAAAGAAGAAAGGAAGACTGATTAAAAAAATCTATCCCCCGAAACAAACCTTGGGATATTGGTACCGTAGGACAGCTTAAACCACTTTTTCTTTGAGAATTGTTGTGGAGGATTGCTTCCTTCAATCGGACTATGGTTGTATTTCTCCATCCTTACTTTCTTGAGTTGAACCTAAACCATATGAAGCATAAAATCTTAAATAGTCTCTATCCGTTTTAGAATAACCAGATTGTACGATCGCTTAAACAACAGAGTCAGATTACACTAACAAATTCGATTTGGAAGGAAATCAAATATTGTATGCAGTTGGGGGAATCCATGGCTACGTCCCTGTCAAGAGGCAACCTTAGACGGTTGTTAATAAATTGCGCAACTGTTTCATTCGGGCATGGAATTAGAACAGAAATTAATGGGGCAGGGCTTTTAAAGTCAAAAACATTCCCTCATATCGATGACTGGGCGGGTTTTGGCATTAGAGCTTGGGAAAGCAGGGGCGTGTCGGATGGAAGGCCGAGAGGGGCGTTATGGAGAAGCAGGAAATTAATAAGCAAGGAGGCCTTGTTTGTCATTCAGGAGATCAAGAGAGTGAAACATGATCCTGTCCTCCTCGCCAACTTTATGAAGACCCACGTGTCCAGGCTGCTCAAAGTTGATCTTCTTGCCCTTTTGGTGGAGCTTGAGAGGCAGGGGCAGATCATTTTAACACTCAAGGTAACTTGCTTTTGATTCAAATCATAAATCACATTACTACTTACTGCAAAACTGCATCAGCCACGCTTTATAATTAGACATTTGACCTATGTAAAACTGTGAAACCGGGATCATGTTGCATAGCCCGCCTTAGTTTAGGTTCTTGGTAAATATTGGGCCAACAAAGTTTGGGGATGAAAACCTTGTTACAATTTTTGTCATCAACGTTTGGATTGAATGAATGAAATATTTTAGCAATGTCCACCAGACCAAGCAGTCTATGGCACCAAAAGCCATACCAAGGATGCTACGTGCCAAAAGAGGCCGTTGAGACAAGGTCTGCCCCATTAATTCTTCAAGATATCCATTCCCTTTTTGATGGTGGATCTTTTACAATGAATATTGATCCAAAAGTTAAGGTTGCGAGAGTGTCAACTTTCAAGTTGTTAGTGTTTTTGATTCAGATATCGCTATAAACCCTGCATTTCAATGATGTCTGTCTCCACCAATTCTATACCACAATATAGGCGTGTTCCCTTTTCTTTAGGTATTGTCCACTTGCTGGTTTCACGTCTAAGATGATGTGATTTACTCCTTAGCTGAACTATCAACATTTTTGCCTTTCACTTGATTTCTATTCGTAAGTAGGCTTTTTGGTCATGATCACTAGTGGGATTACATTCTTTGACAAAGTGGCATTAAAGTCTTTGACAGTATTATTTCTTCCATCTGAGCTTCTTTGTCCACATGGTTACCTTGAATTTTTCTCTCATATACCTTTTTATCTCCTCATTGGTGTTTGGGCACTCTTGCATGCTACTGCCCATTTTCTCATTCACTTGTTTTGTTTCATCAATGTATTCTTCCTCAATTCTTCTTCCACCATCATTCTTGGTCAATGGGCGAGTCTCCATGCTTTTGCCTTGGTAACCCTTTTGAGTCTTTCTTGGTGAGGTTATTTGCTTCCACTATCTCAGCGTGGGGTCAAGCCCCTTGCCACAAATCATATGGGGGTATGGGGGCCTTTATCTTTTTGTTTGTTAAGCTTGGAATACACTTGTAAGATTTATAAACCTAGATCTTGCTCTGGTGTATCAATGCTTGAGGATACACCTTATAATTATTAAACCACGTCTTCTCCACCTGACTTCTGGAGTTATAGGCTGTCTTATTGCAGCTAGAGGAATTTAAAAATGGGTCACTTATATGAGTGCCCCTTGTTACCATTATACCACACCCTCTTGGACAACCTAGGTCGTGGTGTTACAAGTGTTCCCTTACCATTACATTATGTAGCCTGCCCTGTTTTTCTATAAGTTTATTTTATTCTATTATATTTTATTTCATTTAGAGCTGTTCAGTCTCAGGTTTCCAACATTAATCCATAAGTGACAATGACTTCCAGTCCACTTGGCTATTTTTGTTTGGTTCCCTTCACACACTTGCAATAACATTCAAAGATTGAATAAAGGTTGCTCAAGGAAGGTTGGACTTTAACATGATTGGGATCTTTGGAGGAAATTTTCCATTCACTTCTACCTGTCATGCTGGTTATAACAATTTACAGCTTGAGGGCTCTCTTTCACTGTCGAGGGGTTACTTTTTGCCTTCAAAAATTGTGGCAAGTACAAATAAACACCTTGCACCCGGACCATTTGCAGCACATCTGGACCTTTTGCAGCTTGGTAGTAAAAAGTTAAAAATGCACGCTATAGTGATGAGGTAGCTTGACCTCACTGGTAGACCAGGCGATCCTTCTTTCTTCATAATAATTTTTTTTATATACACAATGAAGAATGGAGACAACATTCATAGAAAATGGTGATTGCAAACGTAGGAATTAGAACAACTACTATTTGAGAGTTTGAAAACCAAAAAATCAGATAGTAGTACAAATTCTTTATAAGATATTTAACATGTTTTTTGAATAGAACATTGTGGGATTGTGAATGTGTCAACTGTTTATTAGCAAAAGATTATTTTTCATATAAAACTTTAATTGTCATGTATATGTTGTGCTGTATTGAACCTAAATAGTTGCTTGTATACAGTTCATCACTTAGCACGTCCACGACATCCATGGCTCAATACGTCCACCTCCACTAAAGCGCTGCCTAGCTCCGTTCAGTGCCACCCAGTCCAGAGCTGCACAGTCCCAACTCCAACCAACTTCTCTATTGGCCTAGGGCCTCCACAAACAGCAGATTTTCGGGTCACCACTAAGCCTACACTCGTCTAGCAGACTACTGGATTTTTCCCTTGTCTAGCAAACTAGCATTTTTCTATAGATTGGCAGATTTGTTGTGTGTTTTGCATGGAACTTTTCACAGTTATAAAGAGACAAACAAGGTATTTTGCCGTGTGATTTTTGCTGCTGAAGTTTCCATGAATATTTGCGTACTTTTCCCACGCGGCCAAAAAAAAGAGCCAAACTTGATTTTCAAGCCGAAAATTGGCGAACCTTGCGACTTAGATGATAATGTACTGGCCAATTGGAGTTAAAGTGTGATTTTGAAGTCTGAACTATTATTTGTTTGTTGCAATTATTATCACCGACATTCATTATATTTTTTAATTTTATGCAACAGTCATTTTTTTCGTCATTTCCTCATTTCTATGGGGTTTGGTTGTTTGCATTTCCAACACCATTTCTGTTAGAAACCATATCCATTTCCAAGATTCACGCAACAAGGCATGTACAACACCCAATTTCAAATTTTAAAAAGCCCATGTCAATTTTGAAAAGTTTTTGTATACAAACACCTAGATGGCCATAGGGATATCTCAAATGGGGGTTTAAATCTTATGAAACATGAACAAAAACTAGTGAACCTTATTTGTGTATAATGTTTTTGAATGAAAAATAGGTGCATGTTATTTCCTGGGAGCTCCAAAATTATTCTATCACGGGCTTCATTTTATTACAAAAAGGAAGTTGTTAAGGTGTTTGTGGTGCCAAAGGATTATTTTCTTTTGTAAAGGCCTTCTTTTTGCAGGTATCGAAGGACCTATTTTTCACATCCCTAGAGATTTAGATATCCCCCTTTATAATCCCTTATTGTGTCTAAGGGTGCAAATTGTAATAAGATGTGGCACATTTTTATGGCCACACCCTTTTAAATGTAGAGCGTGCAAGGGGGAGCAAGGGATAGGAGGTAGGATTTGATTTTTTGTTCTCTAATATAAATCGTTTTAATTATATAAGGGTCCACTTTAACATTGTACAACCAAATTTTCTTGTTATACTTATGGCCCCATACAACCGTTTCAACAAATCTGTGTAAGAGAGCCACTTTAATTGTGCGGGGCCATGCTTAAGATGTATTAGGTTATGCAAGCAATATAAGGCCAAAATGTATTTTTAGTGCAAGCAGAGGGCACTAATCTTTGGATATCTTTTCAACAACCACAAAAGTCAATATAGAAACTCAACCGTAGTTATTCGATATACCTTAAGGATACTGTTGGGATTTGCTTGAGTTTTTTCATACCTCTCAAAAAAGGCACACAATTACAAGGTAATAATCTATTGCATGGTTCTCAAACAACATCGACCATGCTTATTGTATGAGGAGCATGGAGACTCTTTTCTATTCATACAGTGTGGTGAGGCCATAAATCATAGAATAATGTGTTGAGTCCATAAATCACATAATCACGTGTTGAGCCCATGAACCACATAATATTGTGTTAAGTCCAGAATCATAGAATAATGTGCGAGTCCATTAGTCACATAATAATGTGCTGAGTCCATAAATCACATAATAACGTGTTGAGCCCATAAATCACATAAGGATGTATGTAATGAGCCCATATCTCAGTATGATGACATCTCGTTCGTTAGATTATGATACTTTAGAATGCGTTCTCCAATAGCGCACACGTGTGGAACCTAGGTGCACTCTAGTAGAGCATATAGTCATAAAGAGCAACGATCCTATTCTTTGCAGTCCTATTCTTTTTAGCAATTGCTTTTATGTAATTTGTTTTCCAATTTTAGAATATCAGTTCTGTATTTAGCAGTTTGCTTTTATAAAGCTCGACTTCATCTATTTAAAGGTGCAAATATTAGGTCAAGGGTTGATTTAATTTTGGGATGGATCCAGTTTTAGGATCCGGGCTATTTTAGGTCTCTTCTTCAATTATAAAAGAAGGCCTAGGGTAGGTGTTTTATTCATTCAGCTTTTCATTAGGTTTTTGTTTTTATAGTGTGTTCCAAAGAATTGTAGCTTCTATTTTCTAATTAATAAAACAATGATGTGATTTGGAGCAGATTATTTTTAGTTAGTGTTTCTCTACTGTATGTGATTGTAGATTCTAGCATTTAAAGTTCAACAATTTTGATTGGCTTTCAGTTTTGAGCTATCTAGTTGAGGGTTCTTTAAGATCAGAGTTTGCTTACCATGGTGTAGAGGAATTTTCAACATGGTATCAGAGCACAATTTCTAAAATCTTCCAGATTCCATGTATGGAGAGGCTAGTTGTCTGGAGTAGAGAGTTGTTGGAGGATTTCAATGGGCAGTATATCCAAGCTTCATTGGTTGAAGCATGTCAGTAATCAACTCATGGACCTGTGAAGGGTCGTGAAGTGTGAAACCCTAGTTGATCTAGTAGATTGAAGCCTGTTTGAACAAATACAATGACAAATTCCAGTATGCGAGAGTCACTTGTTGTATGGATCCTCTATGTGCTGTGGAAGTTAAGATTGTAGAATATCTGGAAGAAACAAAATTATGGTACCTTGTGGAGAAGGTTACACCTCCCACAAATCCCAAAGATCTAGCAGAGTACAACAAGAAGGTAGTGAAGGCAAAGTGAATCCTGTTGGATTTAGTGAAGGACCATTTGATCCCTCATATCGCCACTAAGAAAGCTGCCAAGGAGATGTACGATGCTGTGGGAATGGTTATACCGGAGTGTAAATGTATCCAAGGTGATGCTTTTGAGGAACAAGCTCAACACTACCCGCATGAGCAAGACAAATACAGTGGCAAGCTATTTGATGAAGCTAGCAGAGCTTAGAGATCAAATTGGTGCAGTTGGTGATGAAGTTGTAGATAATGAGCTAGTTTGGATTGCTTTGAATGCCTTCATCCATTGTGGCGCAACTTTGTTCAGGTTATCTGTGGTGGGGAGAAGCGACCCGACTTTAAGCAGTTGTTAGATGCTTTCATTGGTGAAGAGACCAGACTACAACAAGTCTCAAATAGTTTTAAGGATGATGTTCCATCCTAGGCCCTCGTCAGGAAGGTAAGAGAGGAAAGAAAAGATTTGGGAATGGTTAGAAGAAGGATGACTTAGGGCCTTCTAATTAAAAGAAGGTTTTGAGTCGTCTCAAGTGCTTCAGTTGCAATAAGCCTGGCCACTATGCTTCTCAGTGTCAAGAGAACAAAAAAAAAGGGAAGGAAAAGCAACAATGATAGAAACAGTTTGCAGGAAGTGTGTAAGCTTCAGGATTAGATGAGCGGATTTTTAGGTTTGACATAACCTTTGCCAAGGTGTCCTGCCTTTCTACTAACATAGTTTTAAGTGTTGGGTGGTATGTTGATGATGAAGACTTGAGATATATGATTTCGAGCAGGTCATCCTTCTTTGAATTGAAGGAACAACATACTAGCATGCAAGTGGAGCTTGGTGATGATGCCAAGTACTCAGTGACTGGGATAGGGTCTATCTCATTCCACATGCCAGGAAAAATCTGGAGCTGCATGAGGTATTGTATGTTCCTGGTATGACTAAGAATCTCCTTTTAGTTTCTTGTCTAACAAATTTGAAATGTAGGGCTGATTTTGATGATCAACAAGTAATCACCAAGAAATGTATTGAGCTTGGTCGAGTCTTAGCCAAGGGAATTCAAGAGGGCGGCCTTTACAAGTTGCTGGGAGTTTTGGTGAAGAAGAGCTTTATTGACCAATAGTGACAATCTGTGTGAGAAATGACACAAAAGATTTGGGCTTGTGAACTATGGGCCTCTTTTGAAGGACATGGTGGTTGGATTCTTTAATTTGAAGGTGGAGAAGAGAGGGTTGTGCAAGGTATGTGCACTCGACAAGCATGCCAAGGCCTCTTTTACAAGCGGTGAGGACAAGTCAAGGGGATTCTAGATTTCGAGAGGGTGGCCTTTACAAGTTGCTGGGAGATTTGGTGAAGAAGAGCTTTACTGACCAATAGTGACAATCTGTGTGAGAAATGACACAAAAGATTTGGGCATCTGAACTATGGATCATTGCCTCTTCTGAAGGACATGGTGGTTGGATTCTTTAACTTCAAGGTGGAGAAGAGAGGGGTGTGCAAGGGATGTGCACTCGACAAGCATGCCAAGGCCTCTTTTCCAAGTGGTGAGCACAAGTCAAGGGGATTCTAGATTTGATTCATTTAGACTTGTTGACAGATAATTTGTACTATGTTTACTTCCATTACTGATTATTCTAGAAAGACTTGAGGTCTTCAACAAGTTCAAGGAGTTTAAAGTCCTTATTGAGAACCAAACAGGCAGGAAGATCAACGTTGTGAGAATAGATAATGAAGGGGAATATGCCTCCAATGAATTTGATTCCTTTCGTAGAGAAGCAGGGATTAGGAGGAAGTTTACGGTACCGTACAACCTGGAACAAAATAGGGTTGCATAGAGAGAACAAGTTTATAGTAGAGACTGCTAAGTCTATGGTTCATGACTTAGATATGTATATGTTTCTTTGGGCAGAAGCTTGTAGTGTTGCAGTTTGCATACTAAACATGTGCCCTCAAAGAATGTTGAAGGACAAGACTCCAAACGAAGATTGTTTAGGGGAGTAACAAATGTTTCTCATTTGAGAGCGTTTGGGAGTCCAATTTTCATTTATGTTCCAGAAGAGAAGAGGATGAAGTTTGAACCCTCCACTTTGAAGGGTATTCTGGTTGCCTATTGTGAGACCTCTAAGGCTTACAAGTTCTATGTTCCATCTCAGAGGAGGGTAGTAGTGAGTCAGGATGTGAAGGTGCATGGTCTTCTAGGTCCCAGGAGCTTCCAACCACAGTTGAGGAGACAATACTTGAGGCACTAAGTGTTGATCCATGGGTTTCAGGAGTACATGTTCAGATTAGGCATGCTCTAGTACAGGTACAAAGACAACCTTACCCCTGGGACAACTAGGAAGCCTAAAATGGCTTCAACAAACATTGTCGTAGGCAAAGGAGCAAGTTGGTGCTCCAAAGACTTCTTTTGTAGTATGCCATCCTCCTTAGAAGTTTCCCAGTTATGCTACACTAATGTCTTCCATCATTGATGCAAAGCCTTCTTGTTTTGAGAAGGTAGTAGGTCAATAGGTATAGCAGGATGCGATGGTGGAGTACAACTCCATCAGGAAGAATGATGTGGGGAGATAGTGCCGAGACTATAGGGGAAATCAGTGGTGGATTGCAGGTGGTTGTACAAGGTGAAGCATGCAACTGTTGTCATAGTTTGTAGATAGAGGATGCTCTTAGAGAGAGGGAGTTAACTATGAGGAGACCTTTGTTCTAGTTGCTGGGTTTACTTCTATCAGGACCACTATGTCTTTAGTAACTATTTTTGGTTGACAGTTAAATAGGATGGATGTTAAGACATCATTTTTGAAAGGCTCAATTGAGGAAGAAGTGTACATTAATCAGCTGAGAAAATGTGAGTTGCATGGGCAAGAGATCCATTTGTGTAGGTTAAAGAAAGCTCTTCATGGGTGAAGCAGGCACCTCGTGGTTGGTACTCCAAGATTGATGAGTACATGTAACGTTTGAGCTTCACCGAAACAGATGCAAATCTCACTCTGCATAATAATTTTTTTGATG
The DNA here is from genome assembly GCA_018340775.1 of Taxus wallichiana var. yunnanensis. NCBI lineage: Eukaryota > Viridiplantae > Streptophyta > Pinopsida > Cupressales > Taxaceae > Taxus > Taxus wallichiana. The sequence goes on from CM031242.1 coordinate 198,672,196, forward strand.
GATCTGATTTGTTGGTTTTGGTCTTGTATGTAGATGACTTGATACTTACAGGGAGTTCAAAGAAGCTCATTACAGAGTGCAAGGAAGAGTTGGCTAGAGAATTGATGTGAAGGACATTGCATTGATGAACTATTCCTTGGGTCTAAAGGTGTGACAGAGTATAGGTGAGGTTTTTCTCAGAAGGGAAAATTTCAAAATAGTAAATACACAATTGATATTCTAAAGAGGTTTCAAATGATGGATTGCAAACCCATTGCCACTCCTATGATACCGAATCTGAAGTTACATGCTGACTTGGATTTAGATTTGGTAGATCCTTCGGTGTACAGGCAGTTGATTGGGTCCTTGATGTATTTGATTAATACCAAATCAGATATATGTTTTGTAGTGACCACTTTGAGGCAGTTCATGGTGAAGCCAAGATAAATTCACTGTGTTTCCGCAAAGCATGTGCTCCGATACTTGAAGGGCACAATACATTTTGGTCTGAGATATGCAGGGGATGATGAGTTGATGTTGCATGGATTCATTGATTCTGATTGGGCAGGAGATGCAGGTGATAGGAAGAGTACTTCAAGATGTTGCTTCAGTTTGGGTTCAAGAGTCATATCCTGGTTCAATAGGAAGCAAACTTCAGTGACATTTAGATCAAGAGAGTTAAGAGTACATGGCAGCCAACGTTGCTAATTGTGAATTCCTCTAGCCTCACAAGTTGATTGCAGAGTTGATAGGTGAGAAAATGGAGCCTAAATACATTTACCGTGACAATCATAGTTGTATCAAACTACATGGCAGCCAGCAGTGCTAGTTATGAAGCCATCTGGCCTCACAAGCTGATTGCAGAGTTGACAGGTGAGAAAATGGAGTTTGCAATCATTTATTGTGACAGTCAAAGTTTTATCAAACTATTTGCAAATCCAGTATTTCATGATCGCTCCAAGCACATTGACATCACTTTATGAGAGACAATTTTAGAAGGGAGCTGTTGCTCTAGACTATGTTCTGGCATATCAACAGGTTGCAGACATTCTGACAAAGCCTCTAGCTAAGAGAAAGTTTGAGATGTTCTGGGAGAGACTAGGATTGGTGGAGAACACATTCCTTAGTAAGAGGGAGTGTTAGATTATGGTACTTCAGAATGCATCCTCCAGGGCACATGTGTGGAACTTGGCGGCGTTTCAGTGAAACCTACAATAATAGAGAACAACACTCCTATTCTTGGCTGTCCAAATTTAGCAGTTGCTTTTATGTAGTTTGTTTTCCAGTTTTAAAATAGCAGTTTGCTTTTGTAAAGTTTGACTTTGTCTATTTAAGGGCACAAATCCCTAGGATAAAATTAGGTCAAGGGTTGATTTAATTTTTGGGATGGATCCAATTTTAAGATCTGGGCTATTTTTAGGGTCTCTTCTTCAGCTATAAAAAGAAGGCCTAGGATATGTGTTTCATTCATTCAGTGGGAGTGTTTTTCTGGAGTGTGTTCCAAAGCATTGTAGCTCATGTTTTCTGATTAATAAAACCGTGATGTGATATGGAACAGATTTGAGTATTGTGTTTCTCTACAATGTGTAATTGTAGATTCTAGTATTTAAAGTTCACCTGTTTTGATCAGTTTTCAGTTTTGAGCTATCTAACAGTCTGCTGACCATGGTGTAGAGGAATTTTCAACATTTTTTTGGGATTCATGATAATCTCATTTGGATAGCTATGTCATGCAGTCCACCATGAATATCAACAAGTCAAAAGATGCATAGCTGTAACTTTGTAAGCAATTTAAGCCTAAGATATCCTGGCATAGACAACGAGTTGTTGAAACCAAAAATCATAAAAAGAAAATGCTTGAAAAATATTTCCCATAAGGGAGGGCATGCTGTATACCTAGATGCAACATCTATTTTAGTGTAATGTCATGAGCTACTTTTTACAAAATCATCTCGTCTTTTTTCGGTCACAACTTCCTTTCTGACCTTATCATCTTCTTTTAGTTGTGGCATCTCATTCTGCATGTGGTCTCTTTTTGGTCACAACTTCCCCTGTAACATTATCATCTTCTTTTAGTTGTGGCATCTCATTCTGCATCTCTTTTCAGTCATAACTTCCCCTCTAACCTTAATATCACACAGAGGGCTTAAGTATAATTCAGACAAGGCGAAAAAAATTGTAATAATTGTGTTATTAATCGTACCACTCTCAATACCCCCACACTACGACAAAATAAGAGTTGAACAATTAAATGAATAAGAATCATTATTATTTAGTATTATGTATATGAGAATCATGTGAGGTGATGATACAATGCTCAAAGAAAAGTCACTCTAAATACATGATTCATGAGAAAAACTAACATGACCGATACAATGGTACATGATTCATGAGAAAAACTAACATGGTTGGTGCAATAACCTTTAAACAAATGTTGGACTAAAGGCACTCGAATAAGCTTAATATGCTAAAACATGGTTTAAGATATTTGTGTGATTTTGTATCACGTTCCTCATATGGTATAAATATTCTATTTGCCCTTATAAAAAACCAGACCTTAAGGAAAAATTATAATAAGGCTTGCTCTACAATTTCAGAAATGAACACTTCACATAATTAAAGAGAATTCAGGTATGAAGAACTGATAAAAATTGAGATTCGTTCATGACTTTTAGCAGTCAGTAATAAAACTGCCCAACGACTTGTTTTTGTGCAATACAATCTCCGGCTTCACACAAGAAAAGTGGAGGCCACATCGGAGGAGCTTATTGATTTGGATGAGATAGATCCATACAACGAGTGGACTGGGCAAGAAGAGGAAATCCCTACACTGCGTTCATAGAGGATGAGATTGCTTCTTTCGAGAGGGAAGCTATGGAGGGAGAAGCACTAGCAGGAGATATTGGATTGGATGACATCTTTGGAGGTGATCTCGAACATGCAAGCAGAGGAGCCACCACCATCTACTACTAGGTTGGAGCCAGAGTCGCAGCCTTCTAGGAGCGAGGAGACGCAGCCGAGTGTGGGGACTAGTAGAGGCAATAGACCCTCTCCCCAATATTTCTCTAGAACGGGAAGAGGAAAATGTAACTTATTGTATATTGTAACTTGCATAGATATGCAATTTATGATGATAATTTTCAATGAAAATCATCATAAATTCATAACACTTATCACCGAGCTGTTGTATTCACACGATGATGTGATTTTGTATTGTATTTGTATTCAAATCTAATAGAAAACACTTCTCCAACATTTTATAGGCTCATTTGATACATTTTGTAGCTATATTTTGCATAAAATTTATATTTTTAAAGAAATTTGAGTATTTTTTAAGTTGCCGAATATTATTTGAGTCCATGTTTTTTGGGTTTGTCAAATATTTGTCGAATACGAATATGCAAACTATGGCTGACAGATCGTGCAACAATGGCAACCAAACTCACTGGGTTGGCGCCACCCTTTACTGCGTGCCTGAATTTGAATCAATTTCTTCGTCTTCCTCTCCAGCTTGTGCCAAAAATCAAGAAATCGTTTGATGATTTCTTGTACTTATTTTTCTTCCGGTCCGCATGCGTAGCGATTCAGGACCTCGACAGAGTCAACTATTTGGTTGATTTTCGAGTGCAACTCCCGACTCGATTTATGATTTTTGAAATTGGCTCAAGAAATTTTGATAAAGTACCAACTGTTAATAGATTCAAGACCAAAATATTGGGTCGCCCCAGTATCTTCCTCGACCAGGCTCTTGAAATTAGCAACAATGTTTTCCTTGGGAGCACATTAAGATCATCATCTTAAAATCTGCAATGGATCTTATCAAATTCATCACTGATATCATCAAGGCCATCAATCCCTTCATTTCTTCCATTGGTTAATTTTGAGGTTGCCTCCTTAAGCATTCGGATGCGGAACTCAATGGCTTCATTGTATTCAAACAGTTTTGAAGAGTCATCAATGATCCCTTCTTCGAGGAGAAGATCGGATTTGACATTTCGTATCTCTCTCCAAGCCTCCAAAGTGAGTTCCAAATTATCACATCTTAGAATGCTGTACATCTTAGTCACCATATATATTTTTGGTTCAAGTTCATTGTACAAGTCCACAACATCTTTGATCACTGTTTTCCTTCCTGGATTAGACTATCGATCCAAGCTCCAACTGCCAGCCCTTGTCCAAAATTTTCAACTGCAGAGAAAGAACTAGCGTCAAAGCTTGTTGATATTGCAAGGGCGGTTGAATGGGTGGGCTGTGTGATCTTATGAAGGATAGGTGCCAATTGTTCCACTTTACTTTTCAGCTCATCCTTAGTAACCTTATCCTTATCAAACTTGTCCAAAAGGTTGCCAAGAGCAATCTGAACATCTTGCTTGGCTCCTTCATGAGTGGCCTTTCCTAGAGAGATCTTAGAAATCTGATAGTCCGCTGCTTTGATGTCTTCTTTAGATTTGTTAGCAGCTGGTGTCGCGATCTCAACAAATCTTTCCCCTGATTGATCAACCGATATGTGAGAAATAACCTTTGCCCTCTTTACTTGGCACCGGGGAGTTAGAACCAGGGTGCTAAGATTGAAATAATCAATAATAGGTATATTCTTCTTCTTAGGAGTTTGCCTACTTAGCCATTAAGGAGTAGAAGAAGAAATCAACTGCTAAGAGGATGGCAAAGATAAGGACATCATGGTGGTAGAATGCCTTTGGCGATGAAAGGGCAATTGTTGTAATAGATCACGAGTGACAAAGAAGGGGTGACAAACAGGTAAGGTATGGAAATGATATCTACAGAAATGGATGAAACGGGAAGGGTGATGAGAGAGGAAATGGGAAGAGATTGCTGAGGAAGAGGAGTCCTTAGAGGAGAACCTAGAGCCAGGGCATCCCGGATGAGAGGGAAGGAAGAGAGGAAAATACCTGAGCCATGGTAGGAGAGGAAGTGGTGAAAGTGAGAGTAGGGGAGATGGGAGGAGAAGAAACAGAAGATGTGAGTAAAGGAAGTGTGAAAGGTGGAGGAGGTGGAGGAACTGAAAATGGAGAAGGAAGAGGAGGTGGAAGAGGTGACTGCAACACTTGGGTGGTGGATGATGGGGAAACACTCAGATCTATTACTTCTGTAGTAGGAACAAAAGAAGAAGCTCCAACACCTTTACTTACAAACTTGATTTTTCAAGGCTTGGGAGTGGGATTCTCTCCTTTTGTAGTAGTGGGATGGCCCACCATTGGTTATACACTGAATTGTGATCGAGGCATGTTCGACACCTTTGGTGGAATTCCCAATGAAAGCAACCATTGGTGGGTCCGGTTGAGAATGTTCGCTGTATGCTCCGTAGAGCTGCTACATTCTTGAAGCAACCAATTGATCGAAGGCAGCAGTTGATCTTTTATATTCATTTGTGTGTAGATAGGATCCAAAACCTCTTCATCATCATGGAGACACATTCGGGTACATCTGCGATCCAAGACTTGGTTATCTCCTCAAAAGTTAGCTGCGAGTAATCTCTCTTGCATATTGTTACCTTATCCTTACAATTGATCCAAATATCTTCAAATTGTGGTATATGGATACCAGTTGGCCCGATTCGCCAACTACACCTAGTAATTAAAGTTGACTTGTGGGTGATAGGTTTTGGCTTTGTCATCATTGCATCTCACCTCGACATTTTGGCTTTGTATGATGATGCAAATATGTATCGACCCAAAGTTATTGGGAACTGAACTCCTGTCTTATACCTATTTTGTTGATACTTATGGATGTGGAGCAATTGTCGGACCAATTCCATTAAAACCCATTTATCTGTAGGGAACCTTGGTAGTTTGTAGGGAGCACCGAAAATCCTCCTACTCTGAGATACGTGAAAGTTGGGAATTGTAGGAATATACACCCCCAGATCCTAACTACATTCAATGCACTATCCGAGATTACGATTGTAAAGTTCTTTGTCAAAGATACACATGAGGGCAAAGAAAAAGGCATTATTTACTCTCCTAAAGTGCTTTGATCCTTCATCGTCAGCTGAGGATAGAAATCATAAATTTGTGATGAGTTCCTTGCACCAACGAATGTCAATCCAAGATAATTTTTCATCCCTCTTTACGGCGGTCATGTAGAAGTTGCCCGTGGTTTGGACCTCTAGCAATTGGGAGTGTATGGCATCAGCGCGTGTTACGCCCATCCGATGAGATCAATGTTTTTGCGAACAATGGAAATATATTGATACATCCATTCTTGAAAATCTTTCGAAGAAGGAAGTCCTATTACTCTTCTCAACAATGTAATTAGATCATTGACTTCCTGTATGAAGTTTGACCGAGGAATAATTTTTGGAAATCTAGTTATTGTCAGCTTGGGCTTTGCAAGGTAACTTTTGTTAAGAACTTTAATCTAAGCGTCGGAATTTCCTTTCCAGTGCTCGAGAGCAGTATTGGGAGAGATTGATGCATAACCCTCGACGTCAGGAAGTTTGAGCAAGTCCTCAAAATAGTTAGTGTCTAATTTGATCATTACTATCCCATCTTGATCTTTGACCGTTCGGGACTTTGAATCGTAGTGTGCCGTTGCTGCGGTATGAATTTTGGACATTGCATTGAAGGCAGAAAGGCAACAACCAGGGAAATCCCACTATCGTAAATGCTTTGATCCAAACAGTCTTAGATGGGGCTCTGACTCTTTCCCAAAATTCCTGCAAGTCTATGTGACCAAGGTTGGTATCTCCAATATTGTCGATGTCGATGTGATACTTGAAGGGGTAGACACCCCTTGGAAACTATACTTCATTTTTCCTTTACCCTTTGATGAGGATTCAGACATTTGCCTTGGAAAGATTCTCTGAAAGCTCTATGGAAGTCTCTGAAATTGAAGCCAGAAGTAGAGCCTTGAAAAACAACTGTAAAACTCTGAAATGCATAGGGTGGAAGTGAAGCCTTGAAAAGCAACCCCCGACTTCCGATTTACACTTGGGCGAAAGTTAATACTTGTTTTACACACTTGAACTCCCGAAAAGGTCTAAGGCGAGAACTTGACCCTTGTTCTGCAGTCCTTGGTCTTCGAAATGGCGAGTGGAAGTCAACACTGTTTTGCAAGCATTAACTTCTGATTTGAATTGAGGTGGAAGTTAATGTTTGCTTTGCAACTCCCAACACCTGAAAAGACCATGTCGGAAGTCGGCACTTGCTTTTCACCTCCGGACTTCCGACTTGGGATTTTGCGATTAAAAATTTCTCCGTTTTTCGAGCAAATCAAGATTTGAAGCCTAAAATTCATAAAAACCACAAAAAGCGAAGAAAAGGATAACATAAATCCTTGCATAAACATTAAAACACTAGATCTTACCAACAAATTAGATGGGTTGAAGGAGAAAACGCAAAAATCGTTCGAAAAAATGCGTAAGGGTGCGGTCAGAGGTTTGGGGGTCGTCAGCAAGTCGGCGTACAAAATGTTAGATGAAAATGACATGTAAATTCTGAATTTAAATAGAAAAATGGGCGCATTAATTACACGTGGATGACACGTGTGGGTTGGTGGCATGTGGGTTGGTGGCATTAAATACGTTGATTAGACGTCGGAAGTCGAACTCCCTTTTGCAACTTTGTCGGGTTTCGGGTTTTGGAAGTCAAATTACAATTTACATGTAATTTGAATTATAACTCGTAAAACCACGAGATGCTCTATTTCCTTTGTATTTCGGGTTTCGGTAGTCGATTGCTACTTTACTTGTAAAGTTGCGGTTGAAACCCGAAATACACTTGGGGGTCGGGTGAAGTCGGAAGTCGATATACAATTTACATGTAAATTGTAATCCGATCCCGATTCCCGAAACACGCTACTTTATTTGTAGTTCGGGTTTGGAGAAGCAATTTGCATGCAATTTGCGCAATGATTCCCAAAACCTGACATCCGAAATACAAAGAAAATTTCGACACTTAACGCTTTTTACAAATTCTCGAAAAATAATCTTTTGGGTAATTTTTTTTTTTTACAAAGATGTATTAAAAAAGAAGGCAAATTGGCAAGGTGACTTGAAAAGTCAACAGGTCCGTTGGATTTGGTGTAACTTATGATAGTATGCCTTTGTGCAATTATAATTATAATGTATTGGGGTTAGTGCCTTTAAAGGTTATCCTACCCCTTTATTGTATATTGATAGGTGTGTATAAAGGCAATGCCTTCCTTCCACCTATTTAACCAAGGAGCAGTTCATTCATTCTATTCTATTCAATTATTATTTTCTAAGGTGTCTTTAGACACCACCATATATGTGGGTTGTGTTCTCTTCTATTATCAAGTATTTCACTATTGTTTGATTATAAATCTATTTAAATAATCTCACATAACTTATATGCTTTCCGGGAAATCTTGGTTGCATGGGGATTACACTGTTCACATGAGGATCACCCCTGACTCCGAGAACGGTGAAATCCCAATTCTCTCACCTTTGTGTGCCCAACAAGACTGTTTGGCTTATACCCACGGTAGAGGAGATTCACATTCTTTTGTATAAGTCGTGGATGTGACAATTGTCTCATATAAGTTGTGGATTGGCACGGGTTGGAATCCAAAGTTGGGTAGGGTTGATCTCTTTGTTGAACAATGTATAAGATAAATGGAAAAAATGGGTTTGTGGGCTTCCACAATGGGGGTCTCATACATCAAATTGGTGTCTCACTTGTTGGTGACCTAAAAATCCACCTTTACCTTTATCATATTGATTTATTCATGAAATTATTTGTGTAACTCTTGTTTATTAATTTTTAATCAACTCTTATTATTATTTATAAAAAAATTACGCACACAAATAACATCTCTAGGGGATGAGAACCCGGGATAAGATTAAGAACTAGGGTAAAAATGTTTAAAGTAAACCACCAAAGCATTGCTCGGAATTGATGGATTTAGAACGGAACATATAAAATGCAATTGACATAATTTTTTTGAGGTTTATGCTTTGCTCGAGTTATGAGCCTTGATTAATCTTTTGGAAACCCCTCAAATATTAGTAAATCTCTAAATTTTGGAAGGATATGATGTGAGTTGGCAAAGTGCTCTTAGTTTAACTATGACTTCAGCTTGTTCATACACTTCAAATTAAGAGTTGCTGATAGATCATCTGAATTCAATTGAAAACTATGTTCCACGGGGACGCGTCCCCTGCCTTTTTAGGCTCGTCCCCGTATCGGGGACGTTTCGGAAACTCGGGGATGGGTAGGAAACGTCCCCTACCTATCCCCAATTTGCTAAAAAAATCGGGGACGTCCCCGGGACGTCAAAATTGGAGCAGGGGATGGCAGGGGATGTCCAGATGTCTCTCGGTCTTGCTGCCAGGGGACTTTACAAGTCCCCTAACCATACTGGGACGTCTAGGCGTCCCCTACGTCCCAACAAAGGTAAAGTTAATTTTTTTTAAAAAAACACAGTTAATTTTTAAAAAGGAATGTGCCCTCCCATCCCCACCACACTCATTCCTAACTAACCTATACCTAAAATAACCTCTCTTACAACTAAAACAAAAAAGAAGCTCGTTTTTGTCATTTCCCATCTTGTGAAGGAGAAGACAAAGAAAGAAAACAACAGAGAGAAGAAAAGAGAACAACAATGAGAAGAAGGCAAGAGAGCAATATTCTACAGTGAATTCATTTAATAGTTTTGTATTGCTCATGCAACAACGTGTCTATGAATAGAGAACATACAGTAATATGTTTTGGTGATAAACAAATTGTGGTATTATGTTGAATGGTTTGTTGTGCAACAAAGGGTGTATAAACAAAGCATTGAGTAATATGTTTTCATGAAAAACACAGTATTTACCCAATTCTTTGAACTATGTGTATGAATACATAACGTAGAGTAATGTGTTTTGGTGAAAAACATTGTGGTATCAGTTCAATGTTGTGTTGTGCAGCACAGGGTGTACGAACAAAGCATAGAGTAATACTAATATGTTTTCCAAAAAAGACTGTTTTTGACTCAATGTTGTGAAAGGTGTGTGAGACTACAAAACATAGAGTAAAATGTTTTGGTGAAAAAGAGTGTTATTCAGTTCAATGTTGTGTTGTGCAGCAAAGGTGTATGAACAGAGCATAAAGTAATATGTTTTGCTGAAAAAAACAACAGGTTATTTACTCATTTCTGAAAAACCCTATTATCATGACCGCTCCAATATGCCTGCTCAAAAGTGTGACAATGCATTTGCTAATTGTATGCTTGATGATGCATATGATTGCATTTGAATTGTTTTTGTGCAGGTGTTGTGTACTATATACTTTTTCTATGTTTCAGAGATATTGTAGTGAGTACTTGAAACTTGCAGCCCTTGGGCATTTCATTGTAATTATTATTGTAATTGAAACTTGAATCTTATGTGAAATCTCAATTCAGCTCCAATTTTATGTATTAAGGTTCTATAATATGTGTGATGAATGCTTTATCAATGTTATCATATGAATATTTGAAATTTCCTATATTTTTAATATTTTCCCATATTTTTTAATAGCTGTCCCCTAAAAAAGGCCTCCAAAAAAATCCGTCCCGGAAACACGTCCCCTTGTCCCCTGCCATCCCTGTCCCGGAAACTTGGTGGAACATAGATTGAAAACAATCTTCTTTTGTTCCTCCACAAAATTTATGAATATCCTTATGAATTTAGTGTAGATCAACACGTTGAAATTCAGACAAGCTAAGATTTGGACCCAGGACATGCTCCTGTTCGATGAGCTGCTGTCCTCCTGAGCTACTTGCCATGTTATGATGGGATAATCATTATGGGTTCACATGAAAGGTTAGGACTTCCAACAAGCCTCCTTGAGGTACATGTGTGGATTGCAACATTAGAAGAACAGAAGGTTAGGACCTATTATTTAACTCTGCTCCTATTCCTCTGTTAGGTTATGCTTACATTATACATACAGACAGAATTACTGTAGTTCCTGAAATTTACTCTTCATTTAACAATGTTATAAGTGGCCATCAGAAGTCCACACACTGGCAAGGTGACATATCTAAAACCACTTAACAAGTTAATATGTGCCCAATTAAATACCCTCCTGTGTAGAAGACACTGGTTGCTCTCCACTTAATGCTTTTTCCTGTGTGCCCAAGTTAAAAGATTTCTTTCCGTCTTTGCTAAGCATATATGAAGACCAAGAGGTTCAAGCTCCGTATTTGGGGGATGTAGAAAGGCCCCCACATTCCTCAGGCATGTAGCACACGTGACTTTGTGGCCCTCTTTATAACAGCTTGGCCCTGCGATTGCTAGGTGGAATTTAAAGTAAAACCCAGGTCGTCATTGTGACATGAGTCCAGCTTACCACTCATTCACACCCGCTGGACTAAAGGATAATTTTTCTGTTATTGATTTCCTGACCATTTATATATTAGAAGGTTTCTTAACTTTCCTATTGTCTGGTCTTATATGATGCTATCTTTTTGGCAAATAATTGCTGAGAAATTCTGTCTTGTTTCAACTCCTACGTCAATCATTCCAGACAAGGTTTTAGATACACTGTAATAGGATCTTGCTTTTGTTTGACATTTTCCAATTAACTTCTGCCATTATCTGTTCTTGCCTCCACTTTTTCAATCATATATATTCATCAATTGTTCAGTCTTATTATTGGTCTCCACGTTTTGTATAATGTCTCATCTATATATCTGTCTTGATTTGGTTATTGCCTGAATATTTTAAAGCAATTTACATTTGTCACTTGTTAAATGAGTTTGATTATATTATTTATACTTTATAGATTGATGTCACTGCTCAATTTTGCAGATATTTGATGCTATTAAAAAGGAGCCTTGGTACAAACCAGACATTTTTCTGTTTAAAGATATGATTGTTGTATTAGCAAAACATAAAAAGATGGAAGAGGCAATGCAAGTTTGGAAAGACATGAGAAGTGAAGGATTAGAACCTGATATACAGACGTATACTGAAGTTATACGGGGTTTCTTACAGTATGGGTCACCGTCAGATGCTATGAATATTTACGAGGAAATGAAAGAGTCTCCTCATCCACCTGAGGAGCTACCTTTTAGGGTGCTTCTGAAGGGTCTTTTTCCACACCCTTTATTAAGAAATAAAGTGAAACAGGATTTTATGGAAACATTCCCTGATAGACATGTATATGACCCTCCTGAAGAGCTATTTGGGATGCATTAAAGTTGGGGGTCTTGGTTTGGTCATTGTTAATGGTGATTTTCCTTGGGTAGTTGTTTTTATGATTGATGACCAAATTCTTATGAGAGGATTGCTCACATCATTTTCAGTTATTGGCATTGCTTTATGAATGTCATCATGGTCTGGTGCATTTTGTGAGCTTTGACAATAAGTGATTTCTCCGAAGGTAGTTTTGCATCACCACCTCTTTAACCCTGCATTGGTTTGAGTTGTTTCAAATTTCAATGCCTGTATCTTGTTTGGACAATCAAACAAGGACATAATTGTCTCTGGCGCATGGTGCCTTATTTCAACTGATAGGAAACAGCATATTTGCAGTGCTTCATGCACAAAATATTCTTCAGTCTCTTAATCTTTTGGAAGCAGAAGTCCTTGTTGAGTACTTTGAAATCACATTGTATTACATAATGAAAGAAAAAACGGCGACACTACCATCACTAATGTCCTGATACCATATCAACTAGCTGAAACTATGGAACTATTGATGTTCTTTGTCTATCGGACTTTTTTATTTTGCTATATCACTAATAACTGAAGCTGTATGATTCTGGAGAAGTTGGACAGAACTGAAGCACTTTGTTTATAATCTTAACCATTTTCTGTTTTTTCTAATTACATCGTGCCAAGTCAAAATTTGGTCAGAGTTTTGATAAATAAAACTCAACACAATGTAAAATAAAAACTTAACAATACCACTATCGTATTATTTCAATTTATTCCGGATGTTACAATATGTAGGCTGTTCAACCCCTAGAGACCAGGAGGATTACCTTATAAAATCTCAACTATTAACTCATTAATATCTCTCCTATAATATCCCAACAATATCTCTATATGAGTTGTATTAGCAACTCATAATATAATATTATTCAATACACATCTCCACAAATATTAATTATACATGTGAACAATAATACGAATGATTCTTAATATTCTCTCCTTAGTGTGAATATGAGATATTTTTTTATCTTGTACTGCAATGTGCAGTCTCGATATTTGCTCATGATTTGGAAGGTTTTGTTTTCAGGATAGCCAACAACTTCCGGGATGGTTTTACAAGTCGCTGACCAACAATGAAAACAAATGATAGTTTTCTAATGGATTACTAACAACCACAACAAAAGATGATTTTCTAGTAGCTTACCAACAACAACCTTTTTAATAGTTTACTAACAACCACAACAAAAGATGATTTTTAAGGTCAACCAGCAACCTACATATCATGATGTTATAGTATTCTTTCAGCTCTCATCACTTTATTACATTAGGAGAGAATACAAAGAGATTATGCTCATTTATTACAAATTTGAACAGGAATGTACTTCTGTTCTTATTACAACAAACCACACAAAGCATGAAAACAAACACATAGCAAAAATAATGTCACTAATATTGAATGCGGTCCCGTCGTTGGTGATTGATGAGAGGTCGTCGTTCGACCTCCTACCTCCATTGTCTATATATTCAAAATGATGTTGTTAACTCAGCGAAATTTGACCATGAAGTTCAATTTCACAGTCTCCCCCATAATTTTAATTGGAATGTTGCAGACAAACAATAAAACTTCCAATTCAAATACGGACAATTTTGTAATTTTCAAAATATTTAACAGTAACTCTCATGCAATGATGACATATAACACTGTCAAGACAACTTATGTTTTGATGACACTTACTAGTAACGACATTTTGAACTTTGATAATACAAACTATACATAAACAAAACAAATCTTAATACATATAAGAACTTACTCTAGACTTTATAAATAAAACTTCGATACTATGTGGACCATAAATAAAACTCACGTGGATGTAAAAATAAAACTCAAAACTTATGAATAAATGTTTAAAAAAATTCAAACAAACTAGAAAAACAAAATATATATTAGGTGACTTTTAATTATGGTAAGTAGCACGAGTTCACAAGTTTAAATTGTGTGGAGGAAAGCGTGGATGATGGAATTAGTTGGGAAGTAATACCGAATGCCGTTGAAGTTGAAGAAGACGAGGAATCTTTTTGCAACATGACCAAAAAATGGTGAGTTGGATTCACAGCCGATGAGCTAGATATGTATGCAGTCAAACTGATCTATTTATTGTTGATATGCAGTCAAAAATTAATGCAAAGTGTCTCTCTCCAATGCAAGGAGCAAAAATTTGATACCTTCATACTTTAATACACGTAGGATGGAGATACAATGTGTGCAAGTAGTTGTAGGTGAAGATGAAGTATCAGATTAGTTGATGTAGTATTTTCTGCCCATTCTGTAATGTTCACAATGATATTGATTGGTAGAAAATGATCAGGTGCTAATGCATATCAGAATTGATTGTATGTTACAACATTTTGAATTGTTGCACAAGGCATTTTAGACTTGCATTAATCATGTCCCACTAAGACAATCACAACCAAGCTTCTCACTTAGAAATACAAAGATAAAATATAAACAACTGTAAAAGAACTTTGATATGTTTCTATTACATAAAGATTAAAAAAACTTAAAACACTCTCATTGATCTTAACACTACTTTGATACCAAAAGAAAATTTGGTCAAAATTTTTATAAATTAAACTCAACGGAAGGCAAAATAAACACTCAACAATAATACTATCATTGTATGATTTCAATTCATTCTTGACAATTTACAAGAGGATAATACAATATATAGGCTGTTCAACCCCTACAAATTAGGAGCTAATAAAATCTCAATTATAACTCACTAATATTTCTGCTATAGTATCCCAACAATTTCTCTGTATAAATTGTATTAACAACTCATACTATAATATTATTCAACTAACACATGTCCACAAATATTAATTATGTATATGAGCATTAATATGGACAATTCCTAACAGGTTTGGAATGTATGGAAAATCAGAATGCATAAAAAGAATTAAATATAGGAAACTCAACATTCAAAATATGATTTCTTTAATTTACTAAATAAACACGCTGAAATCAAGAATAAGCACATGTTTATTTTTTAATTTAATGATTAATAATAAAATTAAAAGGGGACATTTTTCAGATCACTAGCTACTCAGGTTGGTGAAAAAAATGATTAAATGTTTTAATGGTACAAGGAAGACCTTTGGATGTTTCTCAATGGCCTTGGGGAGTGGACATTCCCTGGCACGGGAAACACCCGATTTTTGAGAGGAGTTTTCTGCCATGTCTCCTGCAGGAACAACATTAATAATTTAATCGCAAGTAGATTGTCAGATTTCACAATTGAGAACCATTAACATAGCAGTAGGGAAAACATTGTATTCACGAGGGAAAATCTGTGTACACAAAATTACAGCAATATAATCCAGCAAAGGCAGATAGAATAGTTTTCCCCGAAAATTGGTGATTGGTGAGTGAATCCAAAGAAGAAACATTTACAATTACAATACAACCTTATATTAAGCATTATGCCCCCAAAAGTAATTATGATGAACATAGGAAAAAGTTGAACAGGGCAGATTGTGGATTTGTCAGTTGACATTACTGCAAATGGATTCAATGTTTTACTACTAGAAATAAAAACAAAATTCCACGGGAAGTAATTACTCATATTTTAATAGGAGAAATCCAGCAAAGAAAGGCGAGAGGGTTTAATGTTTACTCATACTATTTCTTCACATAATTCTCCTTGCACAACAATTTCAAGAGGCAACCTTAAAAAGATGTTAATGAATAGCACAACAATTTCATTTCGGCATGGCGTTAGACCAGAATATACTGGGGTAGAGCTTTTAAAGTAAAAACTTTCACTGATATTAATTATTGGGCAGGTTTTGGCATTAAAGCATGGGCATGCTGGATGAAAGGCCAAGAGGGGTGTTATGGAGAAGCAGGAAATTAAGAGAGTCAAGCAGGATGCTGCCCTTCTCACCACTTAATACTGATCTTGTTGCTGTTCTGGTGGAGTTTGAGAGGCAAGGGGAGATTATCTCAACACTTAAAAAGGTAACATTCTTTAATTCATTTTGTAAATCCCGTAGCTACGTACTGAAAATATGCACCAGCCATGGTTTTCTAATTAGACACTCGTATGTAAAAGAGTGAAACTTGGATAATATTGCGTACCCTCTACTTAATAATTTAAGTTCTTGTTGAATATTGGGAAACCAAAGTTCATGGATGAAAATTGTGTTACAAGTTTTTTCATCAATGTTTTGGGTCTTTCTTGTTGACGTTATTTGCTGCCTCTGTCCTAGCATGAGGTCAAGCCGATTACCTCAAATTGTCTGGGGTTATGTGGTGTTGTGTGTGAGGTTATAGGCAACCTTTATCTTTGTTTGTGTTAATTGTGGATTACATTCTTAAGATTTATAACTTTGGGTCATGCTCTAGTGTACAAATGATTGAGAATACACCTTATAATCATTAAACCAGAACCTCTCAGCCTATCTCATGGAGGTACAGGCTACTTTATTGCAGCAAGAGAATTTTGAAAATGGGTTACGTTCTTACTAGTGTCTCTCATTGCCATTATATTATACCGTTCGAGATAGGCTAGCGGTGGTGTGTTACAAGTGTTTCCTTATAATTACACTACATAGCTTGTGTTATATTTCCATTCAATTTGAGTTGTTGAGGTTCAAGGGTCCAACATTAATCCATGCTTATGAATTCACATATTCGCCGCATAGAAAAATCTCCACTAGATGCCGGACACCGGGTTACTAGAGGCGGTAATCTTGATGGCTTGGGAATTACAACTACTCTCATGAGACATCACTACAACTCACAAACAATAAAATCTCAGTTGTTTCGCCTTTGTGTACCCAATGTGATTTGTTTAGAACTTTACCTCAACATCAAAATATTGGGGTTTTGCATTTTTGTTATAAGTTGGGGATGTTTACCACCATCTCATATTATACGTACTAGCAATATGTGAAATGTACGATGGAAACGCCGAAGAGCATGTATTGAAGAAATGAAAATGTATGGAAAAAATTAGTAGGAGAGGAGATGGTTGATGAAGATGGGGTATGAGGGAGGATAAGTGCAAGGGTGGGGAGAACTTAACATGGAACAAGTACGAAACTTCCTTCTCCTACAAGCACATGCCATGTTGTCAACCATTTGAAGGAGATAGGGCGGTGTGCAAGACGACGATGCAACAAATTTGCAAATTCATTCTCATTCGCAACATTTTGGTGAGTGCAATTTGTAGTGTTGATCTCATTCTCACTATTCACATGAGTGCAATTTGCACTTAAAGGTGCCAAAATAAAAAGGGGAAATCAAACTGGTTCCATGTTCAAGACTCAACTACAATGCCCACTTCTTGTAGAACTTTGTCGACCCACTTTTTAGTTGAAAGTTTGAGTAATTACAGGAAGCATTTGATGTGCGAATAAGAATCGATGATTGAATGCTTCCAATGTTGGTCATATGAGTGAAATGTAGATAAACAATTTCGATTGGATGACATTAACTTTTTTAGACAAGGAAAATAACTTAATGGAAATATGAACACTAGTTGCTTCTTATAGCAATTAGGTAGGACCTCTTTTCAATTTAAACATCAAGTAATTGGAGGGAAGCATGTGATGTTAGATCTCGAGAGTGTTGTCACCAAATCATTGCACCCTCCAAATGGCCAAAATGTGAACAAGACGTTCGGTGTGATTGGGACACATGGGATCACCTCTCAAGTTGTGGGACTTGGCTCGAGGTGAACCTCGGAGAAGGTCGACTTCCTCTTCCTAAACTAAACACAACACTACTTCTAATGCAAGAAAAATGGCTAACTAGTCCTATGCTAATATTTCATGGGATTAGGGAAAGAGATTTGCAAGGAAATAAAACCTATACTAGAAGTGGTGATGCACCAAATTAAGGGATGTTCAACATCTAGAAGGGTTAATGTGGGAGCGATGCTTGCATCATTGACCACCTTCACCTATCGCAACTAGAAAGGGTACAAAATACCACAAACCAGGGGCAGACGTTCCTTTGTTAAACTCAAGTGTACATAAGGGTAGATCAAATCATATTCAACACACAATTAATTTATCATGAGGAAACCACACATGCATATATCACACATCTATCTCTGCAACTAGGGATAATAATGACATAAAATTAATGCAGAAGGAAAATAAGGTTTTCACAACTGACATAAAAGATAGTAGTATTATTCCTTCACAACATGAAATAGATAACTTGAAATAAAGGTAAGATAATCACTCTCACTAAGGAATTGTAAATTCACAAAGTAAACATTGATTAACCATTCAACACAATAAATCAGATATTCAACAACAAGGTGTAACTCTGAATATAATTAAAAGGTATCTTAGAATCTCTGAAGCACTCTTCCAAGCTTGAAGAGCAACTCCTCTAAAAAATAATCTATATCTACTAACTTGAAGTATTCTACTATTTATAAGTTCTTAGGCTGAGCCATTACAAGCTGGGCCCTTAACTAACTAACATTTCTCTAAAAATAAAAATGTTATTTAATCAAGGGAACATGCTCCCATGAAAATAGCTAATTTGTTACAAGAGTTTGACTTAGTCAACCCTGCAACTTTGACTGATCCAGAGCTTAGATTTGTCCTTTCCTAGCCGTTCGTTGACTTTGGCCTAGTTGCCTTCACCTTCTCCACATGCAAGTTTCGTTGTCCTTCTTCCCACACAACCATTCGATGCTTGTACTCAATGAAGCGCTTGATAATCCCCTGAATTTCTTCATCTCCTAGGCCCACATGCATAGTGATTCACTACATTTGCTATCTCGATCTCCTTTGTGATCCTGGTTGGCAATCTTCGAAGTTTATTTGTAACTTTCTTTAGTCTCCCTATGAAATTTTGGCACAAGACCAATCGGTCAATGGAGTCATTATTGAAAGTTTTGGTGACCTCATCGTCATGCTTCACCAAATCCTTGAAATTTCCCTTAATTTGATCTTCAGAAGAGCATCGATATTTTCATTGAAGAATTTGCAATTGGCAATATCAAACTCCTCTGAGATGTCATTCAGGGCATCTGTGATTTCCACTCGTTTCTCCTCCAATTTCTTGATCAAATCCTGCAATACTTGACATTGGAATTCCATGGCCTTTTGATATTCAAATAATTTTGAGACATCATCGATCACCTCTTCCTGAAGAAGCAAGTCAGGATCCTCTTCTCTGATCTCACTCCATGTTGCCAAATTTAAATTTAGATTATTATTATCTTCAGAAAAGGCCTCATCCATCTTGGAAATGGTGGTTTTTGCAACCTGTAGATCATTATATATTTCAACTACTTCCTTGATTAAAGGATTGGCTTCCTGTAGAATTCTCTCCATCCATCCACTCACTGATCTCCCTTTCTGGCCTAGCTTTTCAAGCTCGTGATAAGAAATATCATCGATTGTAGATGAAATTTTCATAGCCGTAGTAGTTGAGACTTCAGTAGATGGAGTGGGTTGGGTTACTTTTGTGCAATGTGCAGTGAGCTACTTGACCTTGGCTTTGAGCTCATCCTTGGTGGCCTTATCTTTGTCATATTTCTCCAAAAGGGCCCCAAGAGCAGTGTGCACATCTTGCTTGGCTCCTTCATGAGTAGCCTTCCCCAATGAGAATTTGGAGATCCAATAATCCACAGTTGTGATTGTTTCTTTAGTTTTCCCCTCAACGGGGTAGCAACTTCTATCACCCGTTCTCCAGATGAGTTAATTGTCAGACTTGACACGGTTCTTGGTCTCTTGGCCTGTCTCTTGGGCATATGCTCCAATATGTTGAGATCTATAACATCTCCCAGAGGAACCTTCTTCTTTTGTTGGGAGTTTTCCTAAACACCATTCTGGTATGGCTAAAGCTGATGAAGATGGAGCAACAGATCCAATACTTGAAACATTGGTTAAAGCAAGATCACTAGAAATACTAGTTGGTATTTGAGCAGAGGTAGCAATGATGGATGGTGTGGATGTAGGGACAACCATAGGAATTGACAAAACGATGCTAGGGGTTGTGATTGAAGAAAATGGAAGTGTTAAAGGAAGTGAGGAGGAAATGGGTGACCCAATATTTTCCCCAGCTGATAGAATTGGAAGTGATGAGAATACTTGGGCCATAAAAGGGGATGGGAAAGAAGAAATGGTTGTGGAAGTGGAAGGAACTGATGTTGGAAGTGATAGTGGAGGAAGAAGATGATGTGATGGATCTTGGAAGATACCGGAGAGTCACTGACTTCAACCACTTCTATCACAGGCTGCTGCAGGAGATGTAACCTTGGGAGTAGGAGCCTTGGAGAGAGATGAGCCACCAACAACAAATGAAATCTTCTTTGGAATTGTAGGAGCCTTTTGAGTTGACCTTTTCCCCTTAGTGGGTGTTGGTTGGCTTATTGTTGGTATAGCTCTGTATTTGTAGGTTGATTTTCCCCTTTGGGTGAGATTCCCAAGGTGGCCAACCAACTGAAAGTCCTCTTTAAAATGGGTCCCACCCTCTCCTTTGTATTGTTGCATTCTTCCACATACCAATCAATCCATGACAGCGGTTGATTGGCAACATTATCATCCTTGTATGATGAATCCAAAACCTCATCATTGTCTTGCATGTCCTTTAGCACATCGGCCAAACCAAATTGCCGAACCTCGTCAAGGGTCAATATTTCATAATCCCTTTTTCACACGATGTATTCGTCCCGACAATGAATCCAGATATCTTCTAATTGGGGCATGTGGGAATTGGACCGACTTGTTTCCCCAAACTTACCCCAATAATCAAAATTAGTCCACAGATGAAAGGTTCGCAGGGTTACCTCAACCATTTTTGCATCAACATTTTTAGCCTTGTGAATATTTGGGCAAGAGTATTTGCCAATCGAAACAGGGAAATGCATTCCCGCTTTGTGACACTTATTTTGGATTCGATGATAATCCAATAACTGCTAAACTAATTCCAATAGAATCCATTTATCAGTGGGGCACCTATGAAACCCAAAATCCAGATATAGGTGAATGTAGGAAACTGAAAGTAGATTGCTCCCCATTCCCGCACTTCTTTGAAAGCTTCATTAGAAATCCTCCGATTATATAGTTCTTTTTCAAAACGATAGAGGATGACAACAAAGAAAGCGTCGTTGACTTTGCGAAATGCCTACTTCCCTCATCCAGAGTGAGTTGGGGATAAAAGTCATATATTTGGGAAGTGCTGCGAACACCCATGGTATTCAAATCAAGCAAAATCTCCCATAGCAGCAACAACATACACCAGGAAGGATTTCATGTAGAAAGTCTTCATATCTGACACTCTACCCAATTGATAGAAAATGGAGCTACTAATATGCTCCCCCATCGAATAAACTCATCATTCTTCTTGATGGTCGTGATGTACAAAAACATCCATTCTGGAATTCCTTTGCGAAGGAAGACCTGAAACTCTTCTTAACAACACAATAAGATCACTGACCTCCTGAATAAAATTCGATTGATGCATAGTTTTGGGTAGTTTGGCGAAGCTCTTGGCCGATAAGTTTTCATCATGATCCTTGAGCATACTTCCTCTTTCTTGTCCCAATGCTCCACTGCTAACTCTGGCGAAATTGTGGCGTAATCTTGAATGTTGGGAAGTTTGAGCAGATCTTTGAAGAAGTATGGGTCCAAATGGATTACTACCTTATCATCGTCATCTTTGACTGACATGAAATCCTTGTCAAAGTGGGCTGCTGCGGCTAAAACAAACTCTGGGAAATGCATGGATGTGGGAAAACCGACAACAAGGGAAAGCCACTGTCGTAGATGGCCTGTATCCATGGTTTCTTTTTTGGAGCCTTTAATCTTTCCCAGAAATCTAGAAAATCAATTTGTCCTAGGTCAGTGTCCCCTATATTCCCTAATTCGGAAGACAGATAGAAGTGAGGAGCAACCCCAAGAAATGAGTACTTCATCTTCTCTTTTCCCTTTGAAGTGGAAGCAGACATCAAGCCCTGTGTTTCGAAACCGAAGTTGTAGAAATTCCAAAAACCCGAAAGAAAACCTTCTAAAGTCCTGAACTAAAAAGTTATGAAAAGAATCACCGAACTAAAATCTCTAAAAAGTTTCGAATGAAATCTCGAACCGAAACTCGAAGCCGAAGTTCCGAAAGAAATCTCGAAAGAATTCTTTGAACAATTTTCCGAAAGAAATCTATGAAAAGAAGTTTCAAAGCGTTTCTCTGAAGTCAGAAGTTCTGAAAACCTGAAGGGAAAAACCTCCGAACAATATCTCTGAACAAGTTTCTCCGAAAAGAAAATTCCAAAAGAATCTCCCTGAAGGAATTCTCCCGAACAATTTTTTCGAAAGAAAAGGAAAAGGACTTTTCCGAACAATACTAACTCCCAAATTCTGAAAAATGAGAATTGAGAAGAAGTATGGGAGACTCGAGAAGATCCTTCGAACAACTCTGAATACCTGAAGAAAACTCGAAATGTGAAACATGGTGAACCAAGGGGTCGACATTTCGAAAAAACACAAAGGAGACCAAAGAGAAAACCAAAATGAGAAGGAAACAAAGAAA
This sequence comes from Taxus wallichiana var. yunnanensis, assembly GCA_018340775.1. Taxonomy (NCBI): domain Eukaryota; kingdom Viridiplantae; phylum Streptophyta; class Pinopsida; order Cupressales; family Taxaceae; genus Taxus; species Taxus wallichiana. The sequence goes on from CM031242.1 coordinate 198,694,836, forward strand.
AAGACCTAAAACCAAAAGAAAATAAACAAATTACCATACCTTGAAAAAGATGTCGCAAAGTACAAGAAACGGAATGTCAGAGCAAATGTGTTAGGTAAAAATGACGAGTAAAAAATCGAGTTTAAATAGAAAATCGATATTAATGGCGAAATCGATCTGTACGAAGGTAGGTGAAAAATTAATTGCATGGAGGACCTCCGAAAGTCTGAAACCCGAAAGCCCAAAATTCAGAATTTTGGGGTTTTGGACTTCAGAGATTGGGAGACGAAAAAAATGAATTGGCAATGGAAAATTTTGAAACCCAAAAACTCGAAAGTCTGAAAATTTAAATTTTGGACTTTTGATTTTTGGAAGTTTTTAAAGTAAAAATCCTAAAAACAACTCAGAGAATTCCGAAACCCGAAAGCCTAAAAGTCTGAAATTTAGACTTTCAGAATTTCAGACTTCGGAAGTCCGAGAGGGATTTAAACAAAATGGGGCCAAAAGTTCCAAAACCCGAAAGCCCTGAAAGTTTGAAATTTCAGACTTTTGGGGTTTCGGACTTCAGAGGGCTAAAAGAGTAATCCCAAATCGAGCAATAAAACTCGAAAGAGAAAATCTCCGAAGTCCGAAGATTGAAAATTTTAGATTTCGGCCTTGGAGAATTTCATTGTACAAGGAATTTCTAAAAAAATTGTCTGACATATTTCCTTCAAGGTAGGTTAAATGGTTAATGAGAGTATGCAACTATATTAATATGTATTTGAATAATCAAAACAAAAAAGTATAATGAAGATAGAGAATACCTAAAAAATGCTATATTAAGAATGAATTTCAAGAAAAATTCAAAAATTATAGTATTATTAATAAAAAAGGTCACATACATTTGAACACAAGGGATAATAGGTTATGCATGAACAAACATCAATAAAAGAACCTGCCCAACTGAAGGTCATATGAGAAAAATTATGTGTTAGTTGAGCTTTGATTTATTTATTAATTTTTAACGCCTTTGAGCCCGACAATTAGACAATGTTTAATCTAATAGATAAGACAAAGAAATGTATGGAAAGTTGGAAATAAAATGATGGAAATTGAATACCAAGCATGCCCCACACTTATTCCACAACTCAGATTGTTCCAATCCCAATAATATATGCCATCTACACTCCACTTTATCTCATGAACATGGAAGTGATGCCACTTCAAGGGCCTCCTCTCTTACCAAAAATTATTTTATTCAATTGAAGGGATATATTCCACAATAAGGAATAAAGGAATCTTCCACTTAATATGAATAAGTATGAAGTAATAATAACCAACTATGTCGAGTTAGGAAAAATTGATTGTTATAGTATGGACTAATAAATAAATAAAAATAAATATTGTAGCTCTTCTAAGTCATAAGTAGGGAAAGATGAATGGGGCATGTATGGATACATATTGCCATATATCTCTATAACGTAGTTGTGTCATAGGTGTGTTTAGCCGTCAAATTAGGTACTTCCCCATTACAACTAGAAATTGACAACTTTGTAGGCCGTTTTTGTGATTTTAATTATATATGCTTGCAATTATTTTGATATATATATATATATCCCAAACAACCGCTCTGAGTCTCCCCTACCCGAGAGAGTCATAGAGAGGAGTACTAGAGTTGTATACCAATGAGAAAGCTCCCTATATTCCACACTAAGGAATAAAGGAATCTTCCACTTAATATGAATAAGTATGAAGTAATAATAACCAACTATGGCGAGTTAGGCAAAATTGATTGTTATAGTATGAACTAATAAATTAAAAAAAAAAAATATCATAGCTATTCTAAGTCATAAGTAGGAAAATTTGAATGGGGCATGCATGGATACATATTGCCATATATTTCTATAATGTAGTTGTGTCATAGGTGTGTTTAGCCGCTGATTAGGTACTTCCCCATTACAACTAGAAATTGATAGTTTGTAGGCCATTTTTTGTGATTTTAATTATATATGGTGACAATTATTTTGACATAGATAATCGAATAATTTTTAAAACATGCCCCGATAAATATATATGTTATCTCTAAAAATAAAGAACTTATTTATGTGAAAGAACCATGAAAAATTGTATATTAAAAATTGAATTTACTGACCACTTGAAAGGGCTAAACCATTGAATTTTTTTGATTTGATGGGAAGCGATGATTTGAAACTGCATCCCTATTCCATATGGTTAAATAAAACATTATAAGCCATAATTAATCGAAAGATTAGCTTTAATTCTATGTGTGATAAAAATTGCACCACATTCACAAAATGCCAATCAAATGTTTACAAAACAATCAACTATGCAATGTTCGAGAAAATGGTTTATAAAGCATAGCTAGCAACAAAAACCAACATGTGTGGGTTATTTTCATATGCTATGTACATGCCATGGTCGTTAATACATATATTCATCATTGTGAAGTTTTCAGAGACAACAAGGTTTGTAACCTTTGTTGGATGACATTCAATTGACACTAAGATGAAGACATGAAAGGACAATTGGAAATAACGCGATGGAAATTTCAACATAAATTCAAAAAATTGTAGTATTATTAATAAAAAGGTCGCATACATTGGAACACAAGGGATAATAGGTTATGCATGAACAAGCATCGAAAATCGAACCCACCCAATCAAAGGTCATATGAGAAAAAATATGTGTTAGTTGAGCTTTGATTTATTTATTGATTTTTTAAACCTTTGAGCCCATTAATTAGATGATGTTTAATCTAGCGAGATAAGAAAAAGAAATGTATGGGAAGTTGGAAATTGAATACCAACATGCCCCGCACCTATTCCACAACTCAGATTGTTCAAATCCCAATAATATATGCCATCTACACTCTACTTTATTTGTGTGAAAATGGAAGTGATGCCACTTCAAGGGCCACCTCTCCTACCAAAAATTATTTTATTCGATTGAAGGATATATTCCACAATAAGGAATAAAGGAATCTTACGCTAATATGAATAAGTATGACATAATAATAACCTACTATGGTGAGTGAGACAATATTGATATTTATAGTATGAACTAATAAATAAACAAAAATAAATATTGTAGCTCTTCTAAGTCATAAGTATGGAAGGATGAATGGGGCATGTATGGATACGTATTACCATATATCTCTATAACATAATTGTGTTATATGCGTGTTTAGCCGCCTTGATTAGGTACTTCCCCATTATGATAGCCCGTGGGCCGTTTTTTTGTGATTTTAATCATATATGACAGGTAATTATTTTGACATAGATAATAGAATAATTTTAAAAATATGCCCTGATAAATATATATGTTATCTCTAAAAATAAAAAACTTTTTCTATGTGAAAGAACCATGAAAAATTGTATATAAAAATTTTGAATTTATAGCCACTTGAAAGGGCTAAACCATTGACAAATTTTGATTTGATGGGAAACAATGATTTGAAAGCGCAATCCTACTCCATATGGTTAAATAAAACATTATAATCCATAATTAATTGTCATATTATCTTTAATTCTATGTGTGATAAAACTTGCACCACATTCACAAAAGGCCAATCAAACCTTTACAATACAATCAACTATGCAATTTTCAATAAATGGTTTATAAAGCACATTCGGTAACAAAATCCAGCCTATGTGGGTTATTTTCATATGCCATGTACATGACATGGTCATCGATACACATATTCATCAGCGACGAGATTTGTCAAAGACAACATGGTTCATAACCATTGTTGGATGACATTCAATTTGACACTAATATGAAGACATGAAAGGACAATTGGAAATAACATGATGGAAATTAAATACCTATATGCCACACACATATTCCACAACTCAAATTGTTCTCACTCAAATAACAATTGCGATCTACCCTCCACTTTATATTTTCAATCTCGTTCACACTAAATATTAAACAATGTATTATAAACTATATATTTAATACCACCTCATATATATATATATATATATATATATATATATATATATATATATATATATATATATATATATATAGTCACACCCCACATTTTCATTCTATTTTGTTGCAAAAATAAGCTATATTGTATAAAATAATTTACAAATGCGAGAGGATTAGTAATGTTATGAAGTTTGGTTTACAACTATACATACGTACACATATCCCAAAAGGATATCTATACTTGTGCGTAGTCGCATGTATGACATCGTAACAATGCTCGCCGTCATGCATTCGTGGATTACTTAATATTTGTAACTTTTTTTTACTATACTTAGTTGTATGATTTTACTTTACCCTACCGCTATGTGTGTGATGATTTTGTAACATTGGTAAGCAATTTCATTCTTTGATTAACTAAAAATGTGGAATAATAGTAGTTAATCTAACTAGGAACAACAATAAATAACAATACTAAAATGATGTAAATAACAACTAAATAAATATAAAAAGTGACCCAAGCAACTAGGCTAATGAAAATAGAAACCCTAATATGCAAAGAAGGGTTGGAAGGAGTTTTTCGATTTGGCAAACTTTATTTGGACTATGTTGCATAGCCGATTGGAAATCGGAGGAGGAAACGACTATGAAGAAGTCTAGAAACTTGTAGATCTGGGCAACTGCACGAGGGGACTAGGGCGCTTGAGAGAGTATTAGGGCGCATGTGGGCTCCCTAGTATGTGTAGGAGGTCCAAAACTAGATTTGTAGGGTCATTGTATGATCTGAAGCCTTCGCCACCAGTCGCACTAACTTGCCGCATGCGTTGTATGTCGTTGGTAATCAACGATGAAGAAGAGACCGCAAACCCCGAGAAAAACATCAAATCCTAATAAAGAAAGATGCATATGAAGGGGTTGAATCGAACTCAGCTACCATAATGGTGGACTTACTAATTGAATGCTGCACTACATCTTAGACCCGATGTAGTTCTATGTGCAAGTGTGTGCAATCATGCCCTAGGTGCTCTTGTGCTAGTCACACTTTGTGAAAGTAGCGAACAATAACTATGTGTAGAAAAATGTAATAGAATGGTGGATGGAATAGAATAAAATTCCCTCCTATGCAGTGTGATGTAGATGAACCAACCTTATGCTTTGTGATGGAGCTAGATGGATGTAAATGGAGCCTTTGATGGATGCAACCTTAGGTGATGATAGTAGTGACTAGTGCTTGGTCACTTTATGTTTATATGGTTCTCTTGTTCTAATTTCGTAATTAACCCCGAAAAGGACGACCACAAGAAATATGAAATGTTCAAATGGCTAGAAAGTGCCCAAAAGTGGCGGGAAAGTGGGAAAAGGACCAGGGCACCCCAACTGGGACTAGGGTGCTTTTCGATGCCCCAGATTTAGCCTAGGAGCCTCAGTCAAGGCTAAAATGATGAAAAACAATGAAAATAGACCAGAAAGTATGTTTGAAGGTTGTAAATGACGATAGAAAGAAAAGCAAAATAGCCAAAAGACGAGGGCTAACTAGTACTTTCTTTACTCAAAAACAATATGAATAGTAGTATGAGACCGAGACTAAATAATGTCTAAAGTGCATAATTTTGTGTCTACAATCGCACTTGTCCGAATGATTCTACTTTATCTTGTTTGTTATAGGTAATGATTTTCTAATGTTGGTAAATCTGTTACACGGTAGTAATTGCATTATTTCGATGTTGAGAAATAAGTAATAACTATTCGATGGCATGACTAACTTTCTTGTGTTGATTACATTGGTCGTAGACCACATAGTATTAAAAGGTTTTCATTATGGTGTTATAAATGGTTCTAGATCATCAAGGTAAATGTTTATTTAAGTTTGATTTAAACGATATTGACTCTACAAAGTGGTGTAAATGCATTGCTTGATTTCTTATAATCTTGGACCATCGCAAAGTTTTTCAAGGTATAATTGTCTTGGTTTAATTGGTCTTAGATCATGGTAAGTTAGCATTTAAAATGACTGGTGAAAGATATTGGTCCTCGACCATACTCAAGTGCATTATGATTGTTGGATTATGGAACTTTGGATAGTTTTAAATTTAATTATTAAGGTCGATGACTTACCACACCATGCAAGGTTGATAAGTGTTAAACTTAGGAGATTTGGTTATAAGGTTCATGATAGTGAATTATGGGTCTAAGCCCAAGAAAATGTATTTTTTTGTTTATTGCAAAGTTTGATGTTTGCTAAGTTGGTAGAAAATGGTATTAGAACCATATATGGGTGGAAAATAATAAGTTTTGGAAATAATACGGACTACGGTCCCTGACCATATCCACATGCATTTTTGACTATTGATTATTAAAAATTTATTATCATCACCTTGTAACTTAGGTTATTATATGTTTTTAAACTGGTCTTTGATTTCTCGTAGAAATCCATACAAGTGGAGGGAATTGGCGGTGGTGAGTATCAATAAGGCACTACGTAGCACCTGTAAGAAATTAATGCATTTAGTACAAGCACGATATTTTGGGAAACTGTGACGCTTCTGGGAGAATCTACCACATGCAACATAGAGTTTCATTTTATTGTGTTGTTTGTTTAGTTTGAGCTCTTCCTTTGGTGAGTTGTGCATGGCGGTGTAGAGGTTGTTATGTTGAGCTATTTTTGTAGTTTTAGTTTTCTAAAAATACGTGCTATTATTATTGGGTTTCATGGCATAAAAGTGGTTTAAATTTGGGGATGTCTTTTTGGTCTTTTGCTGTTTAATTTACTTGAAGATTTGGAAAGGATATAGTGGGAGTTCTGAAGGAAAAATGCATGAATCTCCATAGACTTAGAAAGGAATTTATCAATCTCCCTTCTTGCTGTTATGTTTCGAAATTGATGAAAATATTATGGTTTCTCGACTATTTTTTATTCATTGATAATTTGTTGAGAGGCCATATAAATATGAGTTCTTATTAATTATTTCTAAGTGGAAAATGTTTGTGTTTCTTATTGGGTATTTAGAAAGAGTAAGAAATAAAGTTCTCTTTTACCATTCTTAAAATTGGGTTGAATGAATTCGTAATCAAGGTATTTGTTAAAAATACGAATTTGGTTTATTGAGTAGTTCGTTTCGGGTTTTTGTGAATATGGAAACCATGGTTGTATACTTTGTTGGATTGGGAGAATGTTGTTTGTTTTGAAGATGGTTTGAGTTAGAACCCCTATAATAAACTAATTTTGGTAAATATGTGATACATATAGAGACTTAAGAGGTGAAATAGATAATGTGTTTACAAGTTCTTTTTTTTTGATGAACTCTGCATTTATTTCCTTAATTTTTTTGGGTATAATAGAAAATAGGTTTTCGTAATGTTGGGTAAAACATGATTTGAGAAATGGGTATTCTTATTTGATAAATATTTCTAAATATCAAAGTTGAGACCTTGAAATGAACTAAGGTATTCACTTGACTTAGGTTCATTATTGAGATTATAAGTTGAAAAGTCTTTTCCTCTATTATCTGTTATAAAATCCCTTATCATACGTAAACAACTTGAGTTGTGAATGGCTTTGTGAAAATTCGAGTATTACGTTTGATTAGAAAATATCTCTTTTTCGGTTTGACTCGGTTGCTATGATTTCACCATTTCCTACAAGGGCTAAGGTTTCCTTGTGATTGTTCTCTATCTATGATGAGATATTCTCTTGAAGTGAATTTGTGTGATCAAGTTGTAAATAGTTGAAGTAATCATTGACTTATTTCATGGTTGAAGTTTTGTTGTGATTGCATTGAAATAGTCTTGAGTTTGGTAGTCTTTCATTACATAAACCATGAAGGAAGTTTTAATAAAAATGTTTCCAAAATATGATGATGGATATTACTATAGACTATCATTATACCTTGTATAACGATGTTAGAAAACATGAGGGTTCACTTTGCTAATTGGATATATAAATTAGATGTCCATAGATCATTATAATAGGTTTGGTTGTTTCTTCATTAATCTCTTTGTTTCAATGATATGAATCCTTAAGGCCATGAATGGATATAAATAAGAAAGGAGAATTATATGTAGGAATAGAGTTCATTTTAGTTGTTATTGTTTGTGACAATAAACTCTATTGAAGTTATCAACAATAAGTCTTAACAATGTTACTTATTGATTTTATTGTTTGATACACTTGTGACATCATAGAATTCACATCATTAGACAAATGAGAATCATATTGATTATTTATATAATGAAATATGATTAGTAACACGTGTTAGGAAAAACCCTACAACAAATCCATTGTAACTTCCTTTTCTCTCTATCTTAGTCTCCTCCTCATGATTACAATGAAAATAGGAATACCAATGAGCCACACCTCACAACCCTTTTTAGGGAAACAAAGAAAAACCACCCTAACATGTACCATTAAATCTATGACCTAATAATGAATGGTATAGATTTTACAATGAATTAATACATATAAAATATGGATTTGGGCGTGCCCTTAAACCCGAGGACCGCAAGGGGGCACCCCCTCCTGCAACCTCCCAAAGGCTATGAGTGTTAACCAATAATATCTAGCTCCATAAACAACAATATCCGACTGGAGACTAATCACAACAACTCCACGCGCTATCGCATCCATTTGGATGAGATTCCACTTTGGACTTCGCATGTTTCTCATCTTTAAAATCATCCTTAAAGACCAAATGAAGCTACAAATAGATTTAGTTTCTCCATTGTGATCATCCTGGTCATTATATCTCGTAAGATTCGACTTGTATGAATCTCCTCCAGCTTCAATTTCTCTTCCTCCCAAGTGTCCCGATGAAATGGTACCATATATGTATATGCTTTGTCATAGAGTGGAATGCAAAGTTCTTTGCTAGGTGTTTATCACTATGACTATCACTATGCAGCTTCCCCAACTCTTACTTATGCCCCAACTCATCAAGCAACTCCTGTAACCAAATCATCTCTCTTGCTAGCCTATGTAGCAAAGTAATATACAAAGTCTCGTTGTTGAAAAAGACATAACCTTTTGTAGTTGTGAAATCTAGCTCACCACTTTCCCACCTACAATGAAAATATATTCTATCGTGTTCCTCCTTATATTTACATATCCTCCCATGTTAGAATCTACATAACCATGCAAAGTGGTATCTAATCCACCATAGCTCAAATATAACCCCATGGTCCCTCTCAAATACCAAAGGGTCCACTTTACCACCTGTCGAGTGCTCTTTACTTGGATCACCCATAAAACTTCTCACCACTCCCACTTTGCATGGGAAATATTTGGCCTAGTGCATACCATGACATACATAAAACTTCCAACCACCGATGCGTAAGGTATCTTGGACATATCATATTTCTCCTCCTCACCTTGGGACACCGCTTCTTTGATAATTTGAAGTGGCTTGCCAAAGGAGCAAAGCAACCGGTTTAACATCTTGCGTACTAAACCTTTCCAAGACCCTTTTTATTTACTTTTCTTGAGACAAATACAACTTCCTCTCCTTCCTATCTTGAGATATTATCATACCAAGGATTTTTTTGGCTTCCCCAATACCTTCATAAAGAAAGTAGTCACTTAGATGCTTCTTGAGTACTTTTATTTCTTGCATGTTTCTATCTACAACCAACATGTCATCCACACACAAGCACAAAATAACATAACTACCATCCTAAAATTTATTTATATACGCAAAATGGTTAGAATGACATCTAAAGTAAACCCGATCTATCATGAAGCTATACAATTTCTTATACCATTGTCGTGGATATTGTTTCGAGCCATACAAGCTCTTCTTTAGTTTGTAAACCATCTCCTTTTTACATTTGAACTCATAGCCCTCCAACTTCTACATATATAGATCCTCCTCCAAATCACCATGAAGAAATGTGGTTTGTACATCTAGATGCTCTAAGTGCAAGTCTTCTATTGCTACTATTCCAAGAATAGTTCTAATAGAAGTTATTTTTACAACTGGAGAAAATTTTTCATCAAAATCTATACCTTTCTTCTGTGCAAACCCCTTGACCACCAACCAAGCCTTGTATTGTTTCTTCTTCTTCCTTCTTCCTCTTTGACTTTGTACACCCACTTATTTTACAATGCTATTTTACCTTTGAGTATCTTCACCAAACCCCAAGTCTAGTTCTCCATAAGAGTCGATGCTCCTCATCCACAACTTGCTCCAGTGCTTCTTAACATATACCTACATTGCTTCATCAAAGCTCTCGGCTCTCCATTGTCGGTGAGTAATAAACAATTAAAACAAGGAGAAAAACATTAAGTTTTCTTTCTTACCTTATAATACTTCCCCAATATAGGAGTTTGGGGTTCCTATTGAGTAAGTTCTTGAACCGATTCATGTGTCACTTTCCCATCTGGAAGATCCTCTAGCACTACATATTCTTTCTTGGATTCTTCCCTGTTTTTTTGCAATCGTTGCTTATAAATAACTTTCTCATTAAAGATGACATCCATAGATCAAATGCTTTTCTTGTCCTTAATACTCCAACATTTATATCCAAATTCATCACCACCATAACCAATGAAAGTGTATTTATCTGATTTAGCCTCTAACTTGGTCCTATCATCCTTGTCAATATGGACAAACACCTCACATCCAAAGACTCTAAGAAATGAATAATCAACCTTCTTACTAGACCAAGCCTCCTTAGGTATTCCTTTATCTAAGGCACTTGAGGGTCCTCTATTTATCAAGTACATAATTGTGCTCACTTCTATCCAAAAAGAAATAGGTAGTCCTGCATAGAACCTCATGCTCCTAGCTTGTTCCATTATTGTCATGTTCATCCTTTTTGACACCCCATTTGTGGAATTCCCAGGCTCGTATTTTTCTGTGGATTCCATTCTTAGAATAATAATCATCAAATTCATTGCTGTAATACTCCCCTCCATTATCTAACCCGAGACACTTTACCTTAAGATTTTTTTCATTTTCTACTAAGGCTTTCCATTTAACAAAAGTGTAAAATACATCATGTTTATTTCTAATACAATATACCCAAAATTTCCTTGTTGTATCATCAATAAAAATGACATAATAATTTGAACCCCAAGAGATAATACCAGCCGCCCCAGGACATAAGAATATACCAAATCTAACTTACTATCTTTCTTCATAGGTCTAACCTTGAGAAATTTTATCCATTTTTTTTCCCAAATACGTAGTGCTCACAAAAATCAAAACTTGTTTCTATAAATCTGAGAATTTTTTTCTTTATGATCTCGCATGCTCTTATGACTCATATGGTGAGCCTATAGTGCCACAATGTTGTATCTCCATTTGAAGCCACAAGATTACAAGAATTAGTGATACCAATGGTTACATATGAGTTTCTAATCTTCTTACATCTTTCCACCACAAGAGAACCCTTGGTAACCTTCCAAGAGTCAGCTGTAAATGTCATAATATAACCACCATTTCCCAGCTACCCCACCAATACCAATTTTCATCTTAATGTAGGCACATGCATGACATCCTTAAATAACCATGTGTTCTAATTTTACATTTTAACACGAACACAACCTTTTCCAACTATGTTGCAAGGCTCATCATCACCAAGATAAACATGCCCAAAATCCCCTTGAACATAATAAAAAAAATAATGCCTATGTGGAGTAGCATGGAAAGAATCCCTCAAATCTAAAACCCAAGATTCAACAATATTATCTAAAGAAAGAATCAAAGATCCGATAGACATTATCTGTTGCCACATTCACCTCCTTGTTTTACTCTTTTCCCAAAGAGCCCAACATTCCTTCCTTGTATGTCCTACCTTCCCATAGTACTAGCATTCCATCTTGCTTTTGGATTTTGACCTTTCTTGATCTTTCGATTTTCTACTGACTCCCTCTAATTTGCACCATAAAATAATACCTAAAGTAGAAGATTCCCAGAGCTTTTCTTCACATTTCCTCATTTAGAATCACCCCTACAACATCCCCAAACTTCAACTTTGAATTGTTTAGAACAAAGTTTCTTACCACCATTACCAAGCTATTCCAACTCTCAGGTAAGGAGCAAAAAATTAATAAAGCCCTAACTTCTTCATCAAATTCTATTGTAATCGAAGCTAGCATATTCACTACCATATTAAAATCATTCAAATGATCTCCTACTGAACCATTCTTAGACATCTTTGTACTAAACAACGTTTTCATTAAAAATATCTTGTTAGAGGCAGATGGTATTTCATATAACTTCCCTAATGCATCCATGAGTTCTTTTATAGTCTTCTCATTTGAAACATTAAATAATCTTGAAGATACAAGACACTGTTTGGATTGTCTTGAGTTCCTTTATATCCAAAACTCCCAATCCAGATTCGACATGCTCGATAGTTTATGTCCCTTTTCGATTAGCGAGAATATAAAGATCCTTCTAATAAAGGTAATCTTCCTTTTGCATCTTCCAAAGACTAAAATTTTTCTGTTGAATTTATCAACCTTTTATCTTCCATCATGTCATAGCTCCCACTCAAGCTCAAAATTTCCTTGCGATTCAATGCCTCAACAAACCAATGGCTCGATACCAATTGTTAGGAAATAAGGGATAACAATTATGTAGAACAATCCAACATAATCGTAACAGTAGAAACAAAAATGTAGAATATATAATAGATTTGAAATTAAAGGTGAAAAAAATAAAATAACACAAATCAGAGACAATTTTTAACATGGTTCACCCAGATCCAGTCTACATATATGAAAAACAACCAGTCCTTTTATTCCATCCAACAAAATAGAAGAAGGGACACACCCTATAACAAATCCGTTGTAACTTCCTCTTCTCTCTATCTCAGTCTCCTCCTCACGATTATAATGAAAATAGGAATACCAATGAGCCACACCTCACATCCTTTTTAGGGCAACAAGGAAAAACCACCCTAACCTATACTGTTAGATCTGTGACCTAATAATGAATGGTCCATAATTTATAATGAATAAATACATGTAAAATGTGTCTTTTGGGGCACTTCCCCAAACACCCACTAAAGCGTGTAGCCCCTAGACCCCCTCTGGGGGGCCATCCCCCATACCCCACAAGGTGGGTACCCACTTGCAACCCCCAATCTATGAGTGTTAACCAATAAGATCAATCTCCATAACCAATTTAAAAGGAGATTCCACAATGTAGTGGCTAGAGGAGATATAAATCTTGTGTATGAAGGAAATATGTCATCAATTAGAAGGGACATGTCAGATGCAAAAATCATGGAAATTTTGGAAAATATTTTAGCGGATTTAAATGTTGTAAATACCAAGCTAAAGAGCGTGAAAGAAGACAAATGGAGGAAACGAGATCATGTGACTTGCGATGCCAGGAGGCAAAGGACATAATGAAAATTCAACAATGGGGATAAGATTGAATGAAGAGAGTTTTAGTTGAGTTCCAAAGAGAATAATAGGCATGCATAGATGCACATCTAAATATTGTGGGAGAAGAGAGCAAGAGAGAAGAAAAATAATGCACGGAGTACCTTTGAGAGATGTGTGAAATACAATGCATGAAGGAGGCTCACGAGATGAGAAAAGGGTGAAGAGAGAAGTCACCCAAATATACATATAAGTGTGCAAGATTATTGCACCAAGAAAGGAGGCTACCAAGAAGAAGGATTTTGTTGTCACATATCATATGTGTGTAGAAGATTGTGCAAGACTTTGTAGACATCGGTAGAAGGACAAGGATATGAGAAGCTGGAAACATTGTGCAACTAGAGAAATAACAACACACAAAAGGAGTTGTCCTAGAAAATGTACCAACGAGAATAATGGATTGTGTAGAATAAAATTCCCTAGATGAAGGATAAAAGGGGTGCAAATTTGAGTGTGCCAAAGAGGATACCATAGTGGAAAGATGAGATGGTACGGGAGAGTGTGCAAGAGGATAAACTCTAAGAGTATGAGTTGAGGAGCACAAGGTGAAGGAACAAAAAAATAAAAGCACCATGTCAAAGGAAGTAGAGAAGAGAGAGGAAGAGTTTCCCCAAATAAAATTGAAGCATAGGAGTCTATATACAAGATTACGAGAGTGCACATGAAATAGAATATATATAACTATATAGGACATCAAATACCTATTCCGTTATATATATATATATATATCCACCACATATGAAGAGAGAAAAGTAGTTGATTGTTTCAATTTAGAGTTATAACATTCATAAGAGTGTTCAAGAAAAGAAGGGTGCAATTTAAACAAGGAATTGTGTGAATGAGAATAATAATTATCCCCAAAGGAAATTAAGTATGAGTGATCATAGGAGGATACTACAAGAGTGTGTAGTGAACGAGGTACATGGGAGAAAGAAAATGTGGACACTAGAGGGTGAAATAGCAGCGAGGAGACACTTTATGAAGGGGATAAGTTTCATCGTAAGAAATTGAGGAAGGAAAGAAAAATATGAGGAAGCTCCATAAGTTTTGTGCAAAGAACTAGGTACAAAGGAAGAAAAGAAGAAAATAGATATTACTAAGGATAAACATCCCTATGAAGTGGGAGAGGAGATGTGTCATACAACTAAAAATTTAGATTGTGTAGTGAATAAGGAGTGCAACCAAAAGAAAAATCACCAAGGAGAGTGTGTGATAATTAAGGCACATCAACGAAGAGAAGAAGGTGGATTAGCAATTAGGAAGAGAAGAAAGCGAAGTACGTGAGCAAGTAGATGTCAGTCTAATAATGAAAGTGAATGGATTGTAGTCCAATAGGGGTTAAGATAAGGAAAAGAAAAGGAGAATCCCATGAGTATAATTTGTGCATAAAGAGAAATGTTTCTTGGAATAAATATGTAAAGGATGATGCGTAGAGAAGTAAAGACACAATGAAAACAATCTCAAGGTAGAAAATGGTGAAGGAAAAGAAGAAGAATGGGAGATGGATGGTCTATGGTGGGTCTAAACTCACAAATGTGTGGATATTTTAATGCATGAGGGAAGAAGGATATATAAGATAAGACAATGCAACAAAAACATGAAGAGGAGGTGTGCGAGGAGTAGTGTAACTAGAAAGTGTGCAAAACGAGAATGTATAGAGAGATGAGGATGCAAACAATAGGTGATGAGAGGAGAATAGAAGAAAGAGTGCAGAAAAGAATCCTGTGAGAGAAGAAGGGAATGAAGGAAGACAGGTGTAGAGGAGAAAAAGTGTACACATATTAGATGCACAAAGGAAAGGAGTCTAGAGATAAAGTGGGCGAGGAGAAATAAAGCCCCAAAGGATTTAGGTGGAGGTGGATGGATAGAGGAGAGAAAAAACTTACAAAATAGGAATTCAAGGTGAGAAAATACTCGAGAAAAGAGATAATTCAAGGTGATCGAGAGAATCACAAGAGAAAAGGTTCAACATAGAAGTATTAGGTAGAGGACGGTTTCATGGTGGAAAAGGCTCAAATAAAAGAAGGTTTTAAATGAATAGAGACTCACTGAGGATCAAAGAGAGAGATCAATTTGGAGTAGTTTTGGTGGTAGTGATTTCAAACTCAGCGAAGTGTGTGGGATAACATGAAGGAGTCTCCAAAAAGTGATAAATGATTGGAAGCGATACTAAAAGAAGCACTGAAACCAAATTAAGGTTCTAAGGATGAAGGATTTGGAACTATTAGCCTTAATAGTTTGAAGGGTGGTTCTACCTCTCACTCATTATACTTGAGGTGGGCCTCTAGTTTAAGTGCTTTAGGTGTTTAATGTAGGATCATCCAAGGTTCAGGTAAATCTTGTACAATTTTGGCTAAGTGTTGTATGCAAGCTTGGAGAGTGCATGTACAAAAGAGAGGAAGAGCAACAAAACAAAATGGAGATTACAAAAAGTGTACGAACAATTTGCGTAGTGGAAAATAAGTAACAATTACATTGTACATGGATTGTACAATAGAATTGGGTGTGTAATAGTGCACAAGATATTTAGAAGAGTAGAGTAGGTGTGAGAGAATAAGACACAATAGTGTGCATAGTATTTTAGAAGTGTAGCGAGGTTTGGCACGACCTAGTTAAGCGTAGGAACACAAACATTGTGAGAGGAGTTATGTGTAATATAGGGAGTGTACGAAAGGTGTGAGAGTATGAAGAAGGATTTTTAAATAGTTAATAACATGAATAAGACTCTTGGATATGTGGATCAAGGCCCATAATCCAAAAGAAAATGCATGGAAGAATTTGAAGGTGTAACTTGAAGCTAAAAGTCGTGGAAGAACTAAAAATATCTGCGGTGGAGTATGATCAAGGAGTGCACTATAGAGTTAGTGGTTAGCAAGTAATAATAAATAACTATTATAATACATTTGATTAAGGATGCTAACAATAATTCATTGGATAGAGGATCCCAACAACCGAAGCAACGTGGCACAATATTTAGGTGGAGGTAGCTCATTACATTTAATGATCTCAAGCTCAAATTTTAGTTTAAGCAAGAAGATATAGAAGCACCTAGAAGGAACCAACCTGCCCAAAAATGGATTTAAACAAGAAGAGAGAAGTGAGAAAGTGCATATATAAAGGGAGATCAAGGCCATCATTTTAGGGCTAGTTAGTTGAGCATGGGAGTTAGTTCTTAAGGAAATGAGCATGGCGGACAAAAAGTGAGAGCCAAGGATGAATTTATTAAATGTGCATGAAGTCACAAGAAGACCGGTCTAGGTTAGGCCTATAAGAGAATAATAAGAGTTTATTTTTAGCTCCAAGAAATATTTGTAAGCTCTATAGAGAGAAGTTGTACACATATATCATTAAGTCTTTAGACATTAATAGAAATATGTAGCTTATTTATGAACTCCATTGTGTGAATCTATAGTGAGGGAAGTACCCTTATGCCAAATCATATGGCTAATAAATAACTACAAAACATTTTCAAAAAAATTCTAATTTCACTAATCCATAATTCTATTACTTTCAAATGCTTTTAACCTTTGTGAAAAGTTTCATACATTTAAGAACCATAATAAGGTCACACTTATTACCAAGAATAAGTTAAAATATAAGAGCAATCCTCCCCACATATTTCAATATAAAATACCATGGAAAAACACCTTTTTGACCCCAAAGATAATGATAATAAGAATAAGGCTAAGAAAACAATTAATATGGTTTCACACACCGCCTTGAGAAAATAATGTTATCCGATCCTCAAAGGAGGCAATTTATACAATTATCTAAACCTCATAAAATTTTACAAAATCTACTTGAGCGAAACTTCATATCTCTCCCTCTACCTATGGATTTTGACACGACTATACCATAATATAATAACTTAAATATAAATGCATATTTTGAGAGGCATATGTACATGGAAAATTAATCTTAAGGGTGTTTAACTATAAATAAAGATCTAGAATCCAATAGAAGACAACATTATCTCTATTAATGAAAAAATCATGTCTACTAGGATTTAGTGATACCGTGTACATGTTAAACTTGCTATGTTAATTGAAAGAAACTAACACCTAATAGTCTCAAAGCAAAGAAAAATCTACCATTAACATCATGATAAGAGCTTAAAGGAAATAACTATCTTAATTTCATAAACATGAATGAAATCACCTAATGCTAACCATTCCTACTCTTTAATGTATGATTACTTCTAAGCATGAGCCTCTTTAGATCACGAGTAATCAAATTTGTGTTGATCTCTAAAGAGAGGGAAGGATCTCACCAAGAAATGGCTACAAGGCCATACTTAGATCTTCCTTTCTACTCAACAATGAGAGAATGGATGCAAAGATGAAGTAGTTATTCCAAAGAATGGAGAAGGCTCTTATCATAAGCTTGTATAAATCACTAATCAAAGTGTGGTGTAGGTGTGAAAGAATGTAGGAGGGTCCTTTATATAACTTTCCAATTTGGGAGAAGCTTGCAAACTAGTGCATGTGGGATAAATGATAAAGTAGATTTAGAAGAGATAAGCTTGATTAGAGGAATTAACAAGTGATTAACAACTCATGGGAGTTGGAGATGATTTAATTAATCAATGAGGATTAATTAATAGGTCATGATAGTCTTAGAAAACTATTTAGAGATGATTTAGAGGGAAATAGGTATGATTTAGAGGATTTGAGAGGAGGATTTAACCAATAAGAGGATTTATTGATTAAATAAAAGGTTAAATAATCTTAATTAACTAATAATAGTTAATTATTCAATCAGAAGAGGATTATAACTAACGAAGTGTCATTAATTGGCATCGAAGTGAAGTAAAGGCTAGTTAATTAACAAAGTGTCATTAATTGACTAAAATGGAGGGAAACGTTAGTTAATTAGCGAGAAATCACTAATTATAACGAAAATGATGGGAAAGAGGGTAATTAGTGCAATCTTAGTATTAAAACTGCGTAAGCGGATTTTAGGTGTCTACATTTTCCCCTCTTTGGGGTGGCGTAAGCGATGTCACTTCAAAGATAGTAGACAATTATAAACAAGTAAATTTTTAATGGAATGGAAGAAAAATTAGTAGAATGAAGGATTCCCCCTTGAGTGTCGATGGGGTGATGAAAGAGGTTGATCGACGATAAAAAGATGAAGGAAATGGATAGAAGAAACAAGGAGGGGGAGGGGGATAAAAATAATCCCTATTGCCCAGGTGATATTGAAGAAAAATTTGGGATAGAAGAAAATGATATGAAGAAGAATGGAGATGAAGAGAATGGAAATAGCTTTCATCTAGCTTAGCTCAAGAACAACTTTGTTTCATCACTTTTCTCATGATCTACATCATCGACTCTTTATTATATATAAACATACAACAAAAGTGTAAAATAACATGAAAATTCATAATACTAACATTTGTTCATTACTAAAACACTAACTCAATGCAACATACATAACGTAATGCAATATGAGAAATTAAACAAGCTAGACAGGGAAACAAGTACAAACACACATACTCAAACAAACAACGTTCAAGATAATTGCACCAATATTTTTGTTATCGAGCTTCAGTTCCCAAATGTTTGAGTTAACGACAAGGGTTAAAAATGGCACCCAAGAAAGGATACATGCAAGGTGAATATACAAAGGACACAAGGGTCCCATGAAAAAGAAATTGTGTACTATGAAACAATACCAAACAATTCATTGTGCAAGGGAGTACAAACATAGTAAACAAACCAACTTTATTAATGGAGGTAGATCTAAATGATCCGTGAGGTCACGCAAGAACATGTGAGAACCAAAGAAAGATGTTTTGTAGGACAATTTTTCGATGTTTGAGGACATTGTGTCCGGTAAATGATTAAGATGCATTAATGCTTTTTACCAATTTTTGATAGGATTTTTATTTTTACCAATGTTTTGGATTTTTTTTGAAATATACCAATTTTTTAGATTTTTTAGATTTTTTTGGCAATATTTGATTTTTTAGAAGTTTTTAAAATTTTATGAAGAATGTGATATAGAAGAATGATGAGGCATGTGATGCATCTACCAAAATCTCCGAGAAGCAAAAATATGCCCCATGTAGAAGAAAAGGTCACCGAGAAGCAAAAACATGCCCTAACGAAGCGAAAATGCTAGAAAAATGACTATTTAATAAAAATAATCATTGCGATGGAACACCAACATGTGGCGGGAAGAATATAGAAGAAAAATGTTAGTTATCTAGCCCTTAGAAGGTGAGAAAAATGAAGAATTAGGTCAAAACGACTATAAATAATAGTAGGTGAGAGGGTAAAATCCATCGCGACTAGTTATTGTTACTTGACCCTTTTGAGATTTAGTGAGGTTTTTGCTCTAAATTTGGAGAGAAATGGCTCTAGTTGAACCATATATACCATCTAGACAAAGTACACGAGGATGTGAGGCTTCCTTCAGATGGACCATCGGTACGTAAAACAAAAAAATCATTTTTGAGTGCATTTAATGCAAGTTTAGGCTAGGGGAAAAGAACAGGCTCACACTAGTGCAAGTCTTTGGCTGTGCTAGCACAAAGGGCTTGTGCTAGTGTCAAAATGAGAAAACTAGCATTGAACTAGATTTGTAGGTTTATTAGATTTGTGCTAACATCAAAATGAGAAAACTAGCGTAAAAATGAGTGCACTAGCGTGAGCTTGCACTAATGCAAAAATGAGGGAGTTATGAAAAGGAATGCGTTAGAGGAGGATTGTGTTAGTTCCAAAAGGAGTGCACTAGTGCAAAAAAACTTATTTGGTGCGAGCTTAGGACTTACAAATTTTTAGAGGAAATTGGAAGATTTTTAGATGAACTTAGAAATGAATAGAAGAATGTATAAGCAATTTCAACATCTTAGGAAGACATTAGTAGAAGAAAATATGTTAATCAAGTGTGTTGTGTAATCTTGTAGGCAAGATTGCGTACCTTGGAGTGCACGGGAGTGGCATGGGTGCCTTCAAGCCTATGAGAATAATTTCTAATGGCAAGAGCATATTTTCTTGAGCTGCTGCGACATTGGAGGCTACATGCATCTCTCATATTACACAAATGCCTCATATTACATTAGATCACGCCCTCCTAAATGTCTTAGTAGAGAGGTGGTAGAGTGAGAGTCAAACCTTTAGAATTCTCGATCAGTGGCGAGATGATGTTGACATTAGAGGATGTGTATCGGATCCTCTAGATTCTGATCTAAGGTAACTTGGTGACATATGACAGGGATCACATCTGGATTGTAGACTACATTTGGGACATGTTTCTATGCCATAACATACCCTAGAAGAAGGTGTGGCGGTACTTCTATATAAATGTTTTGAGGATTGACATTTTGCACAAATACAATGTATGGAAATAATCGTAGTATGCTTGTCGGAAATAAATGTTTTGAGGATCGTCATCAATGTAGTATGCTTGTACACAAGCTTCATTGAGATCCTTGGGCTTCATGGAGATTACCTTCCTCCGAAGGTGAGTGTGAAGTCCTCCCAAATACTTGGTCAGAATGTCCTCATCCTCTAAGTCCATATTAAGCAACATGGCTTGTCTCGAAATTCTGTAGTGTAGTCTTGCACGCTTTAATTGCTGCCCTGTCTAAAGTACTGCCACTTAATCATCATGTTAGTCTTATGGCCAATAGGATAGAAGTTAGCTCTAATAAACTCTTTAAAACCCTTCCAAGTACTGACAATAGGATGTTTCTTCTTCTCACAAGTGGCTAGATGGGTTTTCCACCAAACCAGAGCATGACCTTCCATTTTGAGATGTGCAAAGGTGATCCTTTGTGCCTCAGTGACATTATGCACACTAAAATAGACTTCCAACTATTTTAGCCATTTATCCAATAATTATGCATCTACTTGTCCTTCAAAATTCTTTATTTCCACTTTCGTTTCAACTTTAAAAGGCGTATGTGCATATTTTACCTTCTCACTTACAATTGGCATCTCTTCATGCTCTTCCCATTCTTCCTCTTCATGGCTCTTTCCGATACCAAATTTTTTGGGTAGTGCTCGAACCACCGAGTCCATGGAATCTTGCTTAACAAAGCCATATTTTACATATCTGAAATCTCTTTTTGGTTTCTATGTAATCTATCCATCATGGTCTTTAGCATCTAGAATCTACTGAGACTAAGTTCTCTTCCTCCATTTGAGCTCAAACTCTCTGTTTCCACTTCTTCATATAAATATCTGGCTCATGCAAGGTAAAAATTCTTCACCTTTCGACCTTGTCATAGGAAAGATTCAAATACCATAGTCTTGGATATATAATCAGCTCTGATACAAAAATGATCCATAAAATTCTACTTTGGAACTCTATGAATCACACAACTATGATGTTCTACTTTCAACTTTAGAAAATGACAGAATTTCTTGAAAATTAGAGCTTCGTGACTGATTATCTAGTGCTATAGAAAGGAAATTGCAGAGAAGGAAATAATTCAAACTTCAACACCAACAATTTTATCCTGGAAACCTCCAAGGAGGAAAACTAGTCGGGAAGGGCAACTGCTCTTTCTTCCCACTTTTATTGGTCTAATATAGACAATTACAGATTACAATAAGTATGAAAAGAAGCAACAATGTAAACCTTCTCTCTAATTACTTGCTTGCTCTGTTTCTACACCTTGCTCCTACAATTCCATTCCAACACTGAAGATCTTGCTCATTGCTCTCATTAAACTCTGCTTCTCAATCTCTCTGGATCTTCGAATGCCTATTCTCTTGTTCCTTTCATGTATTTATAGGCCTTCCCATGTCCTCTCATGCACTGGAGGATGTGAAAGGGCATGAAAGGGAAGAGACACAACTGGGCACTTCAAGAACACATCCACTTGCATTCCATTCTTCTTTTCTATTCAAAAGTGTCAGGACTACTTGTCTTATGTAGGCGGTCTCAAGACCGACACCTTGCAAGGCGGCGGTTCTATCCAGAACCTCTATTTATCTCATTTTTCTCACTTTTCTTGTTTCTCCTTCTTGGTGTTGATGGGCGATGAAGTGGTGTGTTTTTGGATCCATATGGATCGAGATATAGTGATATTGGGTCAGCCTAAGGCCGAGGTAGATTTACATGCTTAGGGCCAGGGACGGGTTCAACAACAAGCTCCACGAGATACCACCGGTGATTCCAATGCAGCCACAGGGTCCACCAAGACAAAGTTCCTCTACAACCATAACCATAACCACAACCACAACCACATGAACATGTACAAATATTTATGCTACAACATGTTGTGCAACAAATTATTATACAAGTTTCACCTTTACCACCTCGAGCAACAAGTCCTCACATAGAAGTAGGTGGGGATGGATGGGATGGATGGGGATCACCCCTAGATAGATTGCAATAGGTGGGGGTTGGGGGTCACCACCTAGGTCACTCTAGATGTCACCTTAGAAAGGATTTAAGATACAAGGTGTTAGGGATCGGTGCCTTGAGGAAAAATTATAGCGAGATCACATCAAAGAGAGATTAGTTGATAGTTTAGAGAGCACAGTTGATAGTTGAGAGGACTTAGCTATAGGTCGATGTGATTTGGGTTGATAGTAGAGTGAGATCAGCTAGCATCCGAGTGAGCACAATGGGTAGGTGAGAGGACTCAGCTACAAGATGATGTGACTCGGTTGATAGGAGAACACGATGCACTACAACATGTAACCTTAGGAGCAAGAGCTCGGGACTTAGTATTTTATTTTGCATCAACCATATGTGAGGTTGTATATTATAAAACACTATATTATGAGTCCATACGAGTGACAAATGACTATACCTTACGATCGGATGGATGACAGTCATTATAGATCTAAGTCACACATGCCATCTAAGTCTGCTAGGTCGACGAGATGCTATCATCTCAACAAACTCTTTCCTCATAGTAGTTGCCACCGCCGTAGGATCCAAGTCTAACCGATGCCTCCTCCACATGACATTCCAAGTTATCGAGTCACAAGCCGGACATTCTTGGTGTTGGTGAGAGAGTCGGGTTGAATTTCTCATGTTGTTATGTATTGTTTTTGATGTATGCCTCGTGATGAAGGCACAATTTTGATCAGATTTATATGTCTTGTTTTTTTACTATGCCTCGAGATGAAGGCACCTTTTTGATCTATTCCCATGATGACATATACAATATCGATGTATATCGAGACACATTGTTTTGTATGTGGATATATGATGATGATAGACTTTTTCGCTTATCACATTTTGTGTTTATGAGATAACATGTTTAGCCCATGTTTTTATTATGGTCTATCATGTCGGGGATAAAGATAATCCCTCTTGCCCCAGTGGTGATATCATATGATGATATCTTAGCATACATGTTTAATTTTAATTTTCATGATTATGTAACTTAGAATTTTATTTATATGTGATTTTTCTTAGATATGATGATAGATGATATTGATGATGAAATGATAACAAATTGTACAAGAAAACAAAAACAAGCATAAACAAAAGTTAATCAAATCTAATACAACAACACAACTATGTACAAACATGCAAATAGAACTAATCTAATGAACTTCACAACAGATTCAAGTAAGACTTAATCTAAGTAAAGAAAAAAATGAGTCGTTATAAAAGCATACAACACGAAAAGAAGCAAACCAACAAAACCATGCATGAACAAACAACCAAACAAGAAAATACTACTTTGTTTTTGTGGGACAATTTTGAAATGTTTTACATTGTTTATGTATTTTCTTGATACAATGTTATATTGTTTTGAGTTTTCTATGAAATGTATTTGAATGTTTAGGGATTTTCAAACAAACATATCTAAATGTTTTTGAAATTTTCTAAAAAATTATGTGAATGTTTAGATTTTTTTCAAAGATATAAAAAAGATGCATGGATGCCCCAGAGTGTTAGAAATGGAATGTAGTAGGGAAAACATCACATAGATGTACAAGAAAGTGAAGATGCAAAAAAATTCTCCCAACATTAGATGGGAATGTATAAAGGAAAAATATTGGTATATATGAGTTGGATTATTCGGATTAAGGCCACGAAGGGTAGGCTCAAAAATATCTCAAACACATGCAAAAACGAGCTTAGGATAAAGCCACCATATTCGTAGCTATGAGATACTTGTGAACAACAAACCCTCCGATGGTTCCGTAAACCGTTTTTCACCAAAGGACTTGTCTAAAGTGCCACAATTACGTGGTTTTCACATTTGGACATCTTGCTTTCTTTTTTTTTTTTTTTGATTTTTATACTTTTTGATTTTCTAATATTTGAAGGAATTCCATGATTAATCGTAGAATCACTTGAAATGCATGACATTCATAGGATCCCGCATGCTCGTCACCATAAGAATCAACACATTTTTATGATCTTGAACCAAACTTAGCAACCACAACATATGGTCCTAACTAGTTAGGCTCAAACTTACCCTTCTTCTCACGATCCTTTGTGGTGTTGAACTGATTTTCCTTTAGGACTAGGTCTCCTACCTCGAACTGGTGAGTTATGAATTTTTATTATAGCCTCAACACACTCTATTATAATACAATTTTAGATGATCTAGTATAAGGTGTTTCTCATCCAACAACTCTAGTTCCGTGAGTCTAGAAACTCTATAGTCCTCCTCTTTGTCTAAATAGTCTCGCAAAGATATGCACAAAGAAGGGATCTTGATCTCAAGGGGTAGGATGACTTGTGCTGAAAACTAAGGAATATGGAGTAACACTAGTAGGGGTGTAGATAGATGTTTGATATGCCCAGAGGGCATGATGAATCTGTAAATGCCAATTACAGATGGTTTCATTAACCATCTTATCCATTTTTAAAAAAAGAGTCTTGTTCGAGGCTTACACATGTCCATTACATTGAGGGTAACATGGAGTTGACAATTTTAGTTGGATTTGAAAGCATTGACGTAACAATTTCACGATTTTGTTCTTGAAATAATTTCCATCGTCGGCTATGTTGGTGCCCAAATAAGTTTTTCCTTTGAAGCCAAACAACATCAACAGGCTAAGAAGGATGCTTGGAGATAGATAGATCAAAATCTTAGTTTTTTTTGTAGTCGGGGAAGGGTCTAATTGACTCTTTGTCACTTGATCTTGGAGAAGTTGGATAAAAATGTGCTAAGGGTTAGACCTACCTAACTAATTTAGGTTACGCCTTAAACCAAGGTGAGAGGATTTGTTTTGTAACTTGTATTTACAAGGGAAATAAATGGATCAACAATATTTGACTCTCCTTTTTAGGGAATTTGAGAAATAACCTTGAGAAGACATGGTCAATGCAACATAATCTAACTCTCATGAGTTGTCACCTTAGAAAATGCAGATGCCTCCTAGACAAGGTTCAGGTTACTAAAGACAACAATAAAACCGACTTGCTCCTACATATTTTGAGTAAAGGATGGATAAATTCAATGAATCTTCTTAGTATTTATGGATAAGCAATGCAAAAAAGGGCGGTTCTTGTAGGATTTATTAGTTTTGGATGCATTTTGTTAGGGAATTGAGTAGGATAAAGTTGATTATACCAAATTTATGGGAAATTTTAACAAAGGTTGGAAGATATGCCAAACAAGATGATGAAAACACTTCAAATAACCAATAATGAACCTTGACGAATATGTGAACCCATGGAAGCCTAAGGATATATAGTTTCACACATTCTTTGAGAATTTAAACATAAAATATCATGTCAAAGACTCAATTAAACATCAAGAATCCCTGATCTATCATGCCTAAGATACACTCATAGACTAACAAATGACTTGTATCAACAAAATGGAAGTAAAGTGAATTTAAAACTGTTTATTGCACAATGAAATGAAAGCTCTTCTCATAACACAATTTCAATTACCACAATACTACCATAAGGATAAGATCTTGTGTGATTCAGAGGAATTCCTAACATAAGATTGTGACACGAACACAAATAACTACTTGAAACATTTCAACTTAAAAGCGAGCACACAACAATGATCATGATTAACATAATTAACTCGGGGCTCATCAAATTGATCAACAAAGGAAAGTTTCATTTACAGTCTAAAATATTGTCAATGGTTGTACACTCACAACCATATTGACATGATTCGATTTGAAGGCTAAGGAAATTAACATGCTTCTCAAACAAGTTATTGGAAAAAATGGTTTCTCTCGACTTATGCCTTTCTCTAATTAATTTCCATTTTTTGTAACCCCCTCTTATGCGAGAGTATTCTCATCGCATTTATACAAATTCAATCGCTCACTCATTCTCTGTTTCCCCCTCTAAAAACATGAATCTCAAAGAGAATATTCTTTCCTATTTTTCCAGGTGGAAAAGTTATGAGCCATTCACATTTTTACTTCCATCAGATATGATTGGGGCACCATGTCACTTCCTTTTGATAGTTTTCTTAATCATTTCTTTCCTTTTGGCATGTAAGAAATACTTTTTAATAATTCCCAAGTGGTTCCATATGGCTTGATGTGACATGTAATCCTTTTCACCTTTTGAAAATCTACCTTGAGCAACACATACCTATGTTCATGCCTTTCAGAACTGAGTGTCTTCACGTGGATTATATCACATCAATCAAATGCCCTTTGTCGCACAATGCCAATCTTTCTCAAATTTATTCCCTTTGTGTGAGCTAAGAAAAAATCTTCTTTCATCTGATGGCAGTGATTTTACTCGACTCGACCTGTTTGCGCCATCCTCATTATAAACTCAATTCTACTTTTTCACCAATATGCATCCCTTTTCCAACCTTGAAACTAGATAATTTTTACAGAGATTTATTAGCACAATGGATAATGTGGTTGTAGTGAGCAATCGGAAAGATATTTATTGAAGATTTAAACCAAATCTTCAACCTGCATGGTCCAGATGAAGCCTTTGTCAAAACTTTTTTTGATATCATAGACCCAGGGGATACTAAAGGGCCCCTGACTTATCGACAAGTTTGACTATCACTCCTCTTGAGATTGATCAATATCAATCATGTCTTCTCAGCCTTCTAATCCATGTACTACCATCTTTTCGGTGGGAATATCAGAAAGCTCCAAAATATTTGAAGAAATTCTGGATCGAAAGGAGGCCTTCCATGATAGGGGTGACTGAGTACAAGTTTTCCTTCCCGCTTGATGAAAAATTCATGCTGATGGAGATTCCCAAAGAGTCCTACGTGCTATATGACAAGTCTTCCATTGATATTGTGCCTGCCATTTCTCATAAAATGGATGAACTGGAGTGGAGAATCATTTCTCGGGAAAAGGTCAAGCAGGACCTGTGCCATCACAACCATCCACCACACCAACACCATCTTCAAGAAAGAAGAGGGGGGAATCAAGATCCCAACCCCCAATTATCATCTTGGATGAGGAGGAAGTAGAGCCTTCATCTCCCCATCATTCCAAAGCATCATTATCTACCACCCGGGAGGGTAAGGGCAAGTCCACTTTTCAAACTTCCATTCATTTATTGTGATGGGATTCTCTGATAGAGAAAACATTATCAGGACCTTGACCTGTTCCTCTACCAAGAGAGCATCCTCCTTTCACGAGGATTCACCAGGGTGAATCTAGCTCAAAATCACCTATTCCACCGAGTACCCGAGATGCATTTCTTTTCTTCCGGCTACTCTATATATGTCCCCCTCAATTTAATCCCGATAAGTCTACTCCTCACTAGGGAAAGGGATGATGACGTTTTCATGGGTGGTTCAGATCTTTTAGACAGGGTATCTTCTTATCAAAAAAGAATCGAGCTAGAGAATATCATGGACGGTCCCATAATGACACGTTAGTGCAAATCATCAGCACCCTTTGGATGTTCTATCATATTTCTAGTTGACATTCTAGCATCCAGTGTGATTGCACAACATTGAATCTTTTCCCCAAGTGTGGGAATTGTAAAAATGGGAAAAGAATCTACAGGTTAAAGGTGGTTCCTCAACTCCTCCGAAGCAGTGTATTACTTGAAAATTGCAGAGGTTTAAACTTAAAATTCTACTATAAATTCCAAGGGGACGAGAGATAAAGAATGCAAAAGAATTAAAACTAATGCTAACAAGGTGATGCACCAAAGGAGTATTAGACACCTGCTGCTGCAAAACATACACAATCCACAAGAAAATATAGCATAAAACATGCACAAATTGCCAAAATGTAATGAAAGATCAGGAAACAATGATGAACATATGAAAGGATTGAGAAGATTTAATCACAGAGCATATATCATCATTCTAGGTCCAATACAGTGCATTACAATGGCCAAGAGGAAAAAAGAAGTGTAGTATTTGCATGGAAAGGTAAAAAAATCCACAAATCTACCTGATTAGGAAGAAAAGGGAAGTTACAGAGCTAAAAGAATGTCTAACTTTTTAAAAATGAGCCCATTCTGGCTTTTACAATGCAAAAACCGAGCTCAGGAGAGAGAAACGTGGGAAAACATGAGGGGAGATTCAAACACCAACCAAATGGTATTAAAATAGCATGGGCACCCTCAAAATTCCATTCCCGACATTTTTAACCATGATGGGAGAGAGTACGAACCATTCTTCATTAAAAATGGTGGTTGAAACGTCATTTCTGTTGATTTCCACGTGCCAGAGGCGTTTTCCAATTTTATCTCTCCAAAATCCACCAAAACACAAAATTGACCCCAAAATCATGTAGAGAATTTCACCAGCTTTCCATTGATATAAAGAACACCCAAAAATGAGCTCTAGATCGAAAGTTATGCTCATTTGAAAATTTAGGGCAAAACAGGGCCAAAATGGGTTGGCGGGCCGAAAATTTGAAATTTTCCCACTTTTTGCATTTGGGAAAATTTCCCCAAAAATATCCATGCCCCACCACTCTTGGTGCCACATGGCACATTCTGATTGGTTGTGGGCCTTTCTGCTTCTTTTTCACCATTTCAGTCTTTGGAAAATTTTCCAAAAATTCTCCGCCAGTTGGATGACTCGAGGACACGTGGCATGATGTGATTCACCGTGGGCATTTGCTCCCGAATTCTCCAATACCCCGATCATTTTCCCTAAATGGGACACATGGAAATATCCCATTGGATGCGGGGCTGTCTTCTTCATTTTCTCTGTGGGCTTGCCTTGTGTTTTTGCCGCCATGTGGACACGTGGCATGATTTGATTGGCTCGGGTTTTGGGGCGGGCTCTCCCTTTCAATATTTCCTTTGATTTTTCTTTGGGAAAAATTCCCAACTTTCCCCATGCTTCGCTAGTCTTGGGACACGTGGCGAGCTCCTACTGGTTGTGGGCCTTGGGGGCAAACATTTCTCCTTTGCGCTAACCTTTGGGAAAATTTCCCACTTCTCCCCACCGCTCTGATGCCCGATGGCCCCGAGGACACGTGGTCTGTCCTTATTGGTCGGCGGGCCCCGGGGCCAAAAAATTAACTTTGCACCCTCTCCAAACACTTTGCCAAATTTTTCTATCTTCCTCTGCCTGCCGACATTCCTTCAGCCTAAGGACACGTGGCGTAATGTGATTGGGTGCGGGCCTTAGGGCCAAAAATTTGTTTGCACCAACCCTTGGGAAAATTTTCCAACTTCTCCCCATTAGGACATGTGGCATGATCCTATTCACCGGTGGGCCATCGGGCTTAAAAATACCTTCTGAAACCTTGCCAAACACTTGGTAAAAATTCTATGTTTACCTCTGCCTCCACCCCGAGGACACGTGGCCTCATCTTATTGGCCCGGGATTTTCTAGGGAAAATTTCCCACAAAAACTCCGCCAAGTCATAACTTCAAAAATATATGGAGTTAGGAAGAAAAATTTACCTTTCAGAAAGTGAGAAAAAGCTCTATCCAATGGTTCCATTTCTAGAAAATTTTGAGTCCTGAAAAGTAAAAAGTTCGACTAAGGCACAAGGGAGGAAATAATGAAGGGAGTTAGCCAAAAAATGAGCAAGGGGCTCATTTTGGATAACAATTTTGGTGACTCAGAGGGGTCATCTACCTGCTGGATGAAGTTACCAATTGCCTGAAGTGATCCATTGGGCATGGAGTCATCAAATTCTCTACTTGGTACCCCAATTGATTAGAACAAGGAAAGGAGGAAAGGGGAGGATAGAACACCATCTGATTGTAGAAAGGCTTGCAAAACACATTTCCTGGAACAACAAGCTTGTGCCAAAGCACTTAGGGAAAGAAAAGCTAAACTACAACAAAACAATGTGCATAAGCATTTGGAGGAAAGAAAACCTAAGCTAATATGTACAAGGTGGAGAATTTCCTTCAGTAGAAATGCTTCATATGGATTCCATTGACTGGAATTTGCATTTCTTCACCATCCAATGTAGACAATTGGAAGGCATTGCTGTCCTTACACTTTGTGAGAATGTAGGGCCCACTTCAAATGGCATAAAATTTTGAATGCCTCCCGGTTTTGCTCTGTCTGCATGCAATTTTAACACTAGATCTCCAACTTGGAAAGATATATCCTTGGCCTTTCTATCAAAGGTCTTCTTGATTAAAGCTTGATCCTTCTCCATTGCTTAGGATGCCTGATTTCTAATTTCTTAGAGCTCCATCAATTCTGCATACCTAACTTCCATGGGTCCAAACTCCAACAACT
The DNA here is from genome assembly GCA_018340775.1 of Taxus wallichiana var. yunnanensis. Classification (NCBI taxonomy): domain Eukaryota; kingdom Viridiplantae; phylum Streptophyta; class Pinopsida; order Cupressales; family Taxaceae; genus Taxus; species Taxus wallichiana. The sequence goes on from CM031242.1 coordinate 198,725,702, forward strand.
CCAACTGCTTCATGAGTTCTAATGTTGGCAACTCAAGTGACATGGGAAAAATTTCCTCTCTTCCATAAACAAGCTTGAATGGAGAATTACCTGTAGATCTCTTGGGGGTTATCCTATCAGCCCACAAGGCTGATTTCAATTTAGTATGCCAAGACCTCGATTTTCATTAAGAGTCCTCTTGATGATCGTTAACAAGTTCTTGTTTGTGGACTCGCTTGGACATTACCACGAGGATAATAATTTGATGAGGTGCTTAGGTAGATCCCATTCTTGATAGCCCATTCGAGTTACCTTGGATATAATGAATGCCAATGCATTATTTGATATTATTATAGCAGGTATGCCAAATCTGGTTGCTATCCCTTCATAGAAGTCTAGGATGATAGATTCATTTACTTCCTTGAGTGCTCTTGCTTGATCCACTTGGTGAAGTAATCTATTCTTTGTTAGAATCCACTTGTGTCCTTAGCTTGAATTTAGATTAATGACTCAATGAATTCCAAACCCCATTGCATGAATGGCTGGTCAACTGAAATTGGATGCAATGGAAGGGAAACTAGTATCTTCTTACCTGTGAAGAATGCAAAATTCTTGCACCTCTTGATCCATGCATAACAATCATTGAAAATCTTGGGCCAATAATAGCCAACCCTCATGATCTTGAGAGCTATCACTCTTGGTGAAAAATGACCACTAGCTGATCCACCATGGAACTCTTCCAACACTCTGTGAATTTTATTTGTACTAATGCACCTCAACAACACTCCATTCACATCCCTTTTGAATAAAACACCATCAACAAGGGCGTATGGGACAGCCTGCAATCTGAAGTGTCTCCTTTTGGTTTTGTTCATTTATGGAGGGTATAGGCCCATGTGTATTAAGTGCATTATGTCTTGGGTCCAGCAAGGAGTGAGGACATCATCATTTTCTTCTTGAATGCTTCCTTACTCATGGCTATCTTGCAATGCAAAAACAACCTCTTTCTCGTTGCATGCTTCCTTTTGTTTGTTCAAGACCATTTGCTCACACAATCCTTTTCCTCGACCAACTTGGTGACTTTGATCTCAATGTCATACTCCATGACATGAGTAATCGAACCTGCTCTCTTTTCATTCAGTCTTTGTTGAGGAGGAAGTCTTTAACTCCCACATGAGAAACCAACAATTGAACTTTGTTGTTTGAAACTAGGTTCTTAAATTTCTTCAAGCTCCTAATTATTGTAAGAACATGCTTCTCAATGAAAGAATATCTCACCTCATAGTCCTCTAGGCTTTCACTTTGAAGAAAGCAATTGGATGCTCATCATTGTCTTTTTTCGCTGTACCAAAATTGCGAAATAATATCATCACCTCTAAATGCATAAAAGATGAAATCCTTGGAGAAATCTGGGTTAATGAGGGTTGGAGCTTGTGAGATAGCCTCTTTGATTGCTTCAAAACTTGCCTTGCCTTCTGCTATCCATTTGAAAGCTATGCTTTTCTTTAACATCTTGGTGATAGGCTTGACTAGGGCTGCAAAATTTGGGACAAACCTCCGAACAAAAATTATCCTTCCCAAGAAACTTTGAAGGGCCTTCTTATGACTTGGCAATGGTAGTGCTCTTATGGCTTCAACTCTTTCCGGATCAATTACCAATCCTTCTTTGGAGAAAATGTGGCCAAGGAGCTTTCTTTCATGAGCTATAAAAACACTTTTTGGGATTTAAGAATACCCCAAATATTTTTCACCTTTTGAATACTTGTCTTAAATGAAAGAGATGGTCTACTACATTTTTTGAAAAAACAGTGATATCATCAAGATATATCAGCACCATGTTGTTAATCAAATCCTTGAACACCATGTCCATTGCCCTTTGGAATGTAGCTCCAGCGTTGGACAACCCAAATAGAATTTTTCTATATGCATAAGTTCCCCATTTGGTTGTGAAGGTTGTCTTGAAATGATCCTCTTCCTTCACCATAATCTAATTGTACCCTAAATAGCCATCAAGAAATGAAAACCTTTGAGCGAAACAACTTGTAAAATATGCTCCATAGAAGGGAGTGGGTAATGATCCTTGAGAGATGCTCTGTTCAAATCTCGAAGTCAACACACAATCTGATTTCTCCGCTTTTCTTTCTAATCTGGAACCAAGTTGGCCACCCAACTAGAATGTTTGATAGGGAATATGATACTTGACTTTATCAACTTATTCAATTCTTTTCTCATGAGAGGCTCCATGTGTGGATGGATTTGGACTTTGTTTTTGCACGATGGGTTTAGCACTTGGGTCCAATTCAATAGTGTGTTGAGCTAACTTGGGATTGAAACCTTTCAAATATTCATAGCTCTAAGTAAACACATTAGGGAATTCTCGACAAATCTGTATGAACTCATACCTTTCTTGCTCAGTTGTCACTTTACCAATTTGGAGTGATTTGCCCTCTCCCACCAAGATGGGCCTTTGAATCTTCCCCCTTGACTTGGATGTTTTCTTTCTCCTTCCTAAACTGATCATTAGGATTGAAAATGGACTCCAAAGTGACAAGTCCCTTTGGTAGTTTGTTGGTTCTTAGTTATACCACTTGATCACCATACTACTATTCTAAATTTTCCTAATTTTTAACTAAGAACTCAGTCTCTTCTTGCAAGAAATGGATGGTTTGTTGATCATTTTCACACACTTGCCAACTTACATGTTTATTTGGCATCGAAGGCCTTACAATCACATGAATGTTTGGTTGTACTTTGTCTTTTTGATGCTTTCAACAACATCAAAGGATGCTCCAACTGCTACAATCCTGTCAACAGCTTGGTTCTCTTTCCTAGGGATGGAATTGATGCTAAAGCCCTCAAAATATTCAATGAGGTCCCACACCCTATTTTTGTAGCACTTGAGCAGATCATTCTTGGTAGCATGCTGCCCCTTAACTTGGTTAACAATCAGCTCACTGTCACCAAAAACTTGCAAGTTCTTTATTCCTCTCTTGAATGACCAATGTAATCCTTGTATCAAAGCTTCATATTCAGTAGCGTTATTAGAACATGAAAATTAAAATCTAAAAGCTGAATAATACTTAACTCCTTGAGGTGAAACAAGCATAGCTCCCCCTCCTGCACCTTGTCTACTTCTTGATCCATCAAAGAACAACTGCCATACCTCATTGTCATCCTTGTGGTTTGGATTGGTGATGCTAGGAATAGGTTGATTTTATTCATGTATGCAATAGACTCCTAGCTCAGATTCTTCTATTTCTTGATAAGGATCAAAAGCATGCACCTTTCTTGCCCATTCATCAAGAGTCAAATCTAGGATGCTTCCAACCTTGGTGTTAGCTTCATCAGTGCTTGGATAATATTCTTGATCAAACGCTAAACAATTGGCATTGATTTGGCTTGGAGTGTGAGGCTCAATGTGAAAGTTTGCAATAGGATCAGATTTGATTGTGGCTTTGGTTCCATACCTTGTTCTGAAAAACATGTGTGACCAATCAATAGATAAGTAACCTCCAATCTTAGCTATGAAATCCCTTGACAAACATAGGGCAAAGAGTGGTGGAAGATCTATCACTGAGACATCTTGCAAAACAACAACGTTGGGGCATGCATGTAAAGTAAGACTCAAGTTTTTAATCACTCCTATCTCTGCCTTTGCTGTCCCATCCAATTACACTACCCCTTTGGATATGACTTCATATTGGAGCCCCAAATGATCAGCTATTTGCTTGGGCATTACTGAACTACTTGCCCTGGAATCAATCATGCAATTGTGTACTAATTTGTCCCCAATGATCAATGAAACATAGAATGGAGGGGGCTTCAACATTTTACCTTGCTATCCTCCATGATTCCCCTCAGGATGGGTAGCATTTGTGAGTACCTTCTCTTCCATTTGGAAATGTTGATTTGAAGTTGACCAGTCCTTCATGGTGACTTGTAGCAAATCTCTTTGGCACAGGATGGATAATGATTCCCACATTGATATGTTTACATTTGTCTTCTTCATCGATTAATGATGTTGAATGGGGATGAAGAATCCCTTTGCTGTCCTCTAGACTACACATTCATTCCTTGCACATGGGCGATGAATACTGCATGGCATCTGTGTTGGCTTAGGAGCTGGTTTGGGTGGTCCTTGCATGTTTGGAACTGCATTTTGTTTTCCAACAATTTGTGGAGTGGTAGAAGGTTGTGGATTACTTGGAGCCAATGGCTGTCCTTCACCCAAATTTATCCTTTTTGACCTTGTGTTGGCTGCAACACTTTGAGAGATTGTTTGATTCATACCACAAAAATATTCCTTGCCAGTTTACAAGTGTGGTATCATTTGGAGCTGATTGTTCTTTGGGGTGTTTCTTTTTGTTGGTTATGTCCTTGACTCCCTTCACCCTCCACACCAGTTATTGTTGCCATCAAGGCTTGATTTAGAGCACCATTGAAGCACATAGACTGGTTGTGAGGTTCATTACATGGGAAACACCAATCATACTCCTGAGCTATGTTATTTTGCACTAGCACTATTGCTTTAGAGGCATATGTAGCATTGGGATTATAGGGTTGAAATGGTCTGTTGGAAGGAGGCCTTGCTTGATTTTGATTTGCAGCTAGATTGGGTGGTCTTTGAGATCGATATGGCTGCTGTTAGGCTAAGCTTGAGGCTGATATGAAGGTCGAAACTTTGGGCTTACTGCCTCTTTAGTGTAACCAGCTCATTACCGAAACTTTACAATTGCTTCATGAATTCTTGAAGCTCATTTGAGGCACTAGAAGATGTAGTAGAAGCTTCACTTGAATTCTGATTTCTAGGAGTGGGGATAGGAGCTAAAATAGGTGCTTTACTAGTGCTTGGACTCTCTAAATTTGGATACAATGGCATTGGAGGCCTAGGAGCTAGCTTACCAGCTTGAATTAGACAATTTTCAGCTCTAATGGCAATGCTATAAGCAATAGGGGTAGTTGTGCCTCCCATGGATTGAATTAACATAGAAATATAAGAATTTAAAGCTTTAAGGTAATATAGGAAAGCACCTTCTACTGTTGGCCTTACTGCCATTGGAATTCTCTCCCAAGTCCTTTGAAATATGAAGTTGAAGTTAGTCAGCTGCTCATTGGGAGCTCTCTTGATAGTTGTCAATTGTTCTAGAAGGGAAAAGTTATCTCCCTTTTCTCCAAACTGCTCATGGAGGGCTATACATAGCTGGTTCCAATTTTGGATAGAGCCTAAAGCAAGGCTCCTGAACCATTGCAAAGACTTCCCTTTGAATGAAGATGCCAGTCAGTTTGACAACAACTTGCATCTCATCAATCTCATGGATTGCACAAATATTAGCAATATCCTTAACATGATCACTAGGAGTGGTCTGATTCTCTCCAGTAAAGTATGGAATGTTCTTGGCTGCAGTTGGGATTGGATTTTGTGCATTGAGGGAAAGTGGGCTATTGCTTAGTGAAATTGACATAGGGGTTGTGTTGTGCCATTCGATTGGCCTTAGAACCCTTGTTGATTGGATGAAAGGTCTACGAGGTGGACGAGTTGATAGAGTTCGGTTTGGTGGAGATGGAGACCTTTGAATTCTCCTCCCTATTTGTCTTCTTCTTGAAGATAATTGTAGATACTAAAAAAATACTTCTTCTCCAACTCTTGACCTTGTGGTGATTCTTCTCATGAGTTTTCAGGTTTGTACTGCTAAAACCAGCTGATTCTTCTTCCTCTTGGAGTCGCTAGATGTGTAATTCAAGGCTCTTTTAAGCAAGAAACTTGCAACAAATGTACATCAATTTTGTTGTAATGGAGATGAAGACCTCTAAGGTCCCACCGGGTGTGCCAAAACTATTAGTGCAAATCAGTAGCACCCTCTGGATGTTTTATCAGATTTCTAGATGACATTCTAGCATCCAATGTGATTACACAACATTGAATATTTTCCCCAAGTGTGGGACTTGTAAAAATGGGAAAAGAATCTCCAGGTTAGAGGTGGTTCCTCAACTCTCTCGATCGGGTGTACTACTTGAAAATTGTAGAGGTTTAAACTCAAAATCCTACTATAAATTCCAAGGGGACAAAGATAGAGAATGCAAAAGAATTAAAACTAATGCTAAAAAGGTGATGCACCAAAGGAGTATTAGACACTTGCTGCTGCAAAAAATACACAATCCACAATAAAATACAACATAAGACATACACAAATTTCCAAAATGTAATGGAAGATCAGGGAAACAATGATGAACATATGAAAGGATTGAGAAGATTTAATCACAGAGCATATATCATCATTCCAGGTCCAATACAGTGCATTACAATGGCCAAGAGGAAAAAGAAGTACAATATTTGCATGGAAAGGTAAAAAACTCCACAAATCTACCTGATTAGGAAGAAAAGGGAAGTTGCAGAGCTAAAAGAATGTCTAACTTTTTAAAAGTGAGCCCATTCTAGCTTTTACAATGCAAAAATGAGCTCAGGAGAGAGAAACATGGGAAAACATGAGGGGAGCTTCAAACACCAACCAAATGGTATTAAAACAGCATGGGCACCCTCAAAAATCCATTCCCTGACATTTTTAACCATGCTGGGAGAGAATGCGAACCATTCTTCATTAAAAATGGTGGTTGAAATGTCATTTCTATTGATTTCCACATGCCAGAGGTGTTTTCTAATTTTCTCTCTCCAAATTCCACTAAAACACAAAATTTACCCTAGAATCATGTAGAGAATTTCACCAGCTTTCCATTGATATAAAGAACGCCAAAACCGAGCTCTGGATCGAAAGTTATGCTCATTTGAAAATTTAGGGCAAAACAGGGCCAAAATGGTTTGGCGGGCCGAAAATTTGAAAATTTCCCACTTTTTGCATTTGGGAGAATTTCCCCAAAAATCTCCATGCCCTGTCACTCCAGTTCCACGTGGCACGTTCTGATTGGTGGTGGGCCTTTCCTCGCTTCTTTTTTTGACCGTTTCACCTTTGCAAAATTTTCCAAAATTCTCCGTCGGCTGGATGACCCGAGGACACGTGGCATGATGTGATTCATTGCAGGCCTCTACTCCCAAATTCTCCACCACCCCGACCATTTTCCCTAAATGGGACATGTGGTGAGATCCCATTAGACATGGGCCTATATGCTTCATTTTCTCTATGGGATTGCCTTGTGTTTTTTGCCGCCACGTGGACACGTGGCATGATTTGATTGGCTCAAGTTTTGGGGCGGGCTCTCCCTTTCAATATTTCCTTTGATTTTTCTTTGGGAAAAATTCCCAACTTTCCCCGCGCTCCACTGGTCTTGGGACACATGGCGAGCTCTTACTAGTTGTGGGCCTTGGGGGAAAACATTTCTCCTTTGCGCTAACCTTTGGGAAATTTTCCCACTTCTCCCAGCCCGCTTTGATACCCGACGGCCTCGAGGACATGTGGTATATCCTCATTGGTCGGCCGGGCCCTGGGGCCAAAAAATTAACTTTACACCCTCGACAAACACTTTGCCAAATTTTTCTATCTTCCTCCGCCTCCCGACATTCCTTCGGCCTAAGGACACATGGCGCAATGTGATTGGGTGCGGGCCTTAGGGCCGAAAATTTGTTTTTGCGCTAACCCTTGGGAAATTTTTCCAACTTCTCCCCGTCGGGACATGTGGCACGATCCTATTGGCGGTGGGCCGTCGGTCCGAAAAATTCCTTCGAAACCTTGCCAAACACTTGGTAAAAATTCCAAGTTTACCTCCGCCTTCGCCCCCGGGACACGTAGCCTCATCTTATTGGTCGAGATTTTCTAGGAAAATTTCCCACAAAACTCTACCAAGCCATAACTTCAAAAATATATGGATTTAGGAAGAAAAATTTACCTTCTCGGATAGTGAGAAAAATCTCTATCCAATGGTGCCATTTCTAGAACATTTTGAGTGCTTGAAAAGTAAAAAATTCGACTAAGGCACAAGGGAGGAAAGAATGAAGGGAGTTATCCAAAAATGAGCAAGGGGCTCATTTTGGATAACATGACCCTTGAGTCATTGATGGATATAGGGATGTCCCAAAATCTTGCGGGGTCAGTCATATTTGTTTAGACAACACAGGGTTCAAATGAGTTCATGTCAAGGAAGAAAAGGCTATTGAACAAGATCCCTCCACTTGGAGGAGATTTTAAAGTGGGAGTAAAGGATAACTGAGCATTGTTTCTCTTCTTATGTCCTTACTTCTAAATGTGTATACAAATTTCTTCATCATGGGTTGGGGCCCCTATAGAACCCCAATTTTGATTTATGTCTGAAACTATTTCTTTATCTTTCATTATATGAGCCTACATGGTGTTTGAAAATTCAAAGTTTGCATGTTCAGATCACCCCGCACTGGCCCATATTTTGTTTATGTTCTGAGGCTTTAATTGTAACTCTGCAATTCCTATAGTCTCATCTATTTTTCCCATGATTTTTTTAACCCACCACCTTTCTATCTTCATTTAAGAGTCTCAACTCTAATTTTTAGCCATGCCTTCAAATGCATGCCTCGGGATCCAAAGTGTATTCAATTTTTCCAAACACCAAGTCCTCTACCTATTTGTTTGGTTCTCTCACCGGTGGTGGCTGATTTACACAATATGTGGAGACCCCACACATCTTTGGGTCTTCTCTCTCTCTCTCTCTCTCTCTCTTTCTAAATCTGTGCCTAAGCAACACGTGGAATCATGCGAGCCCCCTTCTTTTATTTGAATTTTCAGCCTTCCGGGTTGCCTTGCTGCGTCATTATCCACGTGGCAGATCCTTTCTCCTTGAGAGTCTTTAATCCTTTGCACTTTTATAAATATGCATCGAAGGGACACGTGGATACCTTCCGTGTCAATTTCGCACCTAGGAAAAATTAAGCCCCAAAAAACACAAAAGAACACTAGAAGGACAAAGGGGTCAATTTTCATAGGGATTTTCAGGGAAATATAACTATTACATTCCTCGACCAAAAAGAGGATTCACACCCTAAACACAAGACTCACATTTGCATCCAACACAATCCTATCTTTGATCATTAATTTTTTCACATGAAAAAACCAGTCAGAGTGAGTTTTTCAAAGGTAGACATTAGATAAGAGTGCGATACCAAAACAAACACTAATATGATACAATGATAGAGGGAATTTCATAAAAGAAAATTAGGTGGTTCATGATGAACTATGAAATCACAAGACCTTTGTAACATAGGTAAGAGGAACAACCTCTACCCACTTTGTGAAATAATCAGTGGTAGTAATAATGAACATGTGGCCATCAGATGAAGTAGGGAAAGCTTCCCAATTAGATTGAGTCCCCACTTTGAAAAATGCCATGACGTTGTGATTGGCTACAAATACTGTGCTAAGGCATGTATCCAATTGCCATACTTTTGGCACAACAAGAATTTATTAACATATTGACAACAACCAATTTCCATAGTAGGCCAATAATAGTGCACTCTTAACATTTTTTAGCTAGAACCATGCCACTTATACGAGCTCTGTAGATGCCTTCGTGCACCTCTTTAACCACTAAGGTAGATTCATTTGAATTAAGGAAACACAAAAGATTCCCAATAGCCTCTATGATAGAGCATGCCCCCAAGTAAAGTGTAGCGGGCTATATGCTGAATAAGGTTTCTTTTTCATATCAAGAAATTTTAATAGGAAAAATTCCATCAAAAAGATAATTATAAATATATTTATACTAGGGAGATAAGGGAAAAACAAATTCACATACCAAGCAAGACTCTGACATGTCATATGATGGTGTCATTAAATGCTCCATGAAGAAAGGCATGTCTTTTTTTTTTTTTTTAGGTGGGATGCACAAAAAAGAACCAACTATAGCCATAACATCTGCTACATGATTCTGTCCCCTAGGTATCTAATGGAACGTGATTTGTACAAATAATTCCTTCAAAGTTTCAACCATTTTCTTATAAGGAATGAGATTCTCATCCTTAACTTTGTACTCATCATTTACTTGTTTGATGATTAACATAGAATCACCAATTACATTGATCTACATGATATCCTAGTGTATAGCTATTTTCAACCGTGCAATGAGAGCTTCATATTCTGCTATATTATTTGTACATGGAAAACCAAGCCTGAATGCTTGTGGAATTAGATCTCCTACGGGAGTGATGAGCACAACTCCTGCTCCTGAACCATGGAAAGTAAAGGATCCATCAAAATACATCTTCCATGTAATGGAATCCTCAAGATACATCATAGAAGTGTCTGGAAGTTCTAGACTCAATGGTTTAATTCTGGAAAAGGGGCTTCAACTAGTTGATCTACCAATACCTTCCCTTTGACTGATTTTTGATTGACGTACTCAATATCAAACTCGCTAAGTAGGATGATAATCCTTTACGTAAGTACAAGTTTAGATAATAAGTAAGTAATTGGGTCAATTCTAGAAATGAGCTTGGTTTTATTATTTAACAAATAATGACATTTTTTGAAAAGCAAAAATGATGGCCAAGAAATCCTTTTCAATCTGTGGATAGTTGAGCTCATAAGTGATCAACGTGTGACTGAGGTAATAGACAAATTTTTCTTTCTAGCTTATATCATACTAAGCCAAAAGTGTTCCAATTACAAATTGAGTGGCAGAAATGTACAACAACAATGGTTCACATGCAAAGTAGGTGAAATTAGAATAGGGGGTTTAGAAAAATATTCTTTGAGAAAATAAAATTCTTGTTGTTGTTCTAGACCCCAATGAAAATCAACATCTTTCTTTAGAAGATGTGTGAATGAATGACACTTTTTGTGAGTTGGGAGATAAATATTTTGATAGCTTGAATCTTCTCTTGTAAACTGCATAGTTGTTTGATGTTCTTAGGAGGAGGAATTTTTGTTATGGTAGTAATATTTGCAGGATCTACTTCAATTCCTCTCCTTGAAACAATAAAACCTAACAATTTTCCTGATAGCACCCGAAAACACATTTCTTCGGGTTGAGTCTGACCTTATAGTCTCTAAGATATCTTGAAAGATATGCCATAAGGTCACTTTGGATGATCCTCTCTAGTCTTGGAATTGCCAAAGATGTCATCCACATAATCTTCCATTATATCATTTATCATGTCGTGAAAGATTACAGTCATAGCCCTTTGATAGGTTGCACCTACATTTTTGAGGCCGAAGGGCATGACTTGATAACAAAATGTCCCCCAAGGGGTAGTAAAAGTTGTCTTGTGTTGATCTTCCTCTATAATTTTAATTTGAATATCTGAAAAACCATCCATGAGTGATATCATTTCATAACCAGCAGTTGAATCGACAATCATGTCGATGTTAGGAAGAGGAAAATCATCCTTAGGAAACACTTTATTAATATCTCTGAAATATGTACATATCTTGATACCAATGGGTTTCTTTTGTACAAGGACTATATTAGAAATCCATTATGAATAATCAATAGGCCTGATGAAGCCTACCACCAATAATTTTTCTAGTTCCTCTTTTACTAATAAGGCAACACGAGGATGCATCTTTCTAAGCTTCTTCTTGATGGGCTTTGCTTCTTCATGCACAACTAGGTTATGCACTACTAATGAGGGATATAACCTTGACATGTCCACATAGGACCAAGAAAATATATCTGAAAATTCATTCAAAAGCATCACAAAGGTTTTTTGTTCTTGTCTGAGAGTGAAGCTCCCAACTTAACCATTCTAGGCTGATCTAAGGGCGTCTCCATGAGATTTTCAACCTTAGAGTGGTCACTTTTTATGTCTAGTGATGTTTCCATTTGTTTGTAAGTGCCTTACAGAGGTTTTCACTATAGGACTTGGAATTCTCTTAAGATATCTTGCCCTTGCTTTTATTTTGATTTTGTTGACCATGAAGTTCAACCTTATCCCCGAAGTATGCGCATGCATCAAGATTAATGGAGAATCCTTTCTTATGATCACTAAGAACAATGCCATCATGGAGACCCATAAACTCACCAATTGTTTTGTCATTCTCAAAGAAGTCGATTGGTACATGCTGTTGTTGGTCCTAATGGAAAAGGGAAGGATAAACAAGATTTAACTCAAGAATGATAGGGGATATGGTTAATATAGCCGTGTCATAAAATAAGTTTGTAGAGGAAAGGTCTTCATAAATACTACACCAGGAATATGTTTCACTTTCATAATTAGATGAACTATATTCTCATTCAAAAGAGGTTTCTTCAACCTCTAGAGGATTAGACCCATATGGTTAGATACCAATACCATACTTACAAACCTTACGATGTGGTATCGAAAGAGATTCCCACATACCTTGCTCGTTTATGTCACATCCATATCCTTTGTATCCCATAACATACATAATTTTATTTGGGATAATATACTTGGGTGATTGATAGCATGGAGCCATTTCATCATCCAAAGGTTAAGATACAATAGTGCCAAGAAACTTCTCCTCTCGATAAAAGACCACTAGGAAGAAAATTATCAATGTTAGAATGCTCTCGGTGTCGTTGATATTTGTATCTTGTCCTACCCCCGCCTATTGGGTGATAGGGGAGTTTAGAAACTAAAAGGGCCTGTTGGAGGTCATATTCTCCACAACCATTTGCAATAAATTTCATCTCCCATGAAGCAAAGGGAGAGTTTGATGTAGAAGCACCATCTTTATGACAACCCATGGTATCCGGATCAATGCACAAGGAGAGCACCTTTGATTGAACTTGAATGACCATTTCTGTAGAAGGACATTCAAATGTGGTGGGAAAATAACTCGACAATGCTCTGTAATGAGCAAAGGGTTGAGGATCCCCCTGAATGGTAATATTCTTTCCTTCATGGTATAAATTTAGACATTGATGGTATGTGGAAGGCATGACCTACATGGCATGAATCCATGGTCAACCGAGGAGCATGTTGTAAGGAAGTTCCAAGTCCAAACATGGAACTTAGTGTCATGAGCAGTAGTCCCCAATTTTATAGGAAAAGTGACCATGAAAGTTGATTTCCACTCTTCATTATCATAGGCCTTAATGGTGATGACCTTAGGTTCTGGATCAACATCATTGAGACCAAGTTGTTGAACTAGTTTTAGAGTACAAATATTTTGGCCCAATCCATCGTCTATAAGCACCCTTTTTATCTTCTTATGATGGAAAATAAATTCAACATGTAAGGGTATATTATGTGTAGGATCTTCTTCAGAGATCTCTTGATGGATAAAGGTTATGTGCTTAGTAGGATATATCTACACAACCAAGGCTTGGAAGTGCATGAGATAAATATGAACAGACACTCTTGTCCCTTGTAGCATTTTGCAAAGGATGTATTTCTGAACATTAGATATTTTAAGAAGATCTAAGATCAAAATCTTAGCAGTGGTATTATGAAGTTGTTCTAAAATGTCATAATGACTATCCTGAGGGGTAGGAAGAGGAGGATAACGAGGAAAGAATGTCACGTTGCCATGGAAAAATCTCTCACTTTAATCTTAATAGTGTTGATATGTTCAATAGGTGGGATAACACAACCAATTAGAGAATCAAAATGATTATTGGTTTTGGAAACATAGTTAGTACTCTTGTTCTAGGAAGACTGACCTTGATCCAACTTCTTCTCCCCTTTATTATTCTTAGGGAAAGGTTCTTTGTAAATTCCCAAGTTTTGATTGGAAGACTTTCTAGGTCTCGGGAATCCATTTCCACATCTCTGCTATCAATTAGATCTTGTATGAAGTGCTTTAACTTCAGAAACTTATCAGTCTTGTGACCACTAACACGATGAAACTCATAATAATCATTTTCTCGAAACCATGTTGGTTTTATTGCATCATCTCCAAAAGGTATAGTGTTTGGGAATTTAACCATGTTTACCACCTCTAACTGTTTTAAAATAGATTATAAATAATTCGTTAGAGGCTTGAACACATGACGCTTGAATTATGCTACAATAATTCCTTTGTTAAGTTTCAAAGGAATGTTATTTAGAATTGCCTATACACATTTAGAATCAGTTACACCATCACCTATGACGTTTTTATTCTTGTTTTGAAATAATTTTCATATATTCGTAGGCTTTGATTCTTGTTATCTCTTGAAAAGGGTTTTAAGGTCCCTTTGGCTAATAATGCTTTTTTTGATTTGGATTCCTTTTTCTATAACCTCTTCAAAGGTGTTTCCATAATGCATTTGCAAGTGGAAAGCAATCTCAGGGTGTAGATTAGGCACAAAAATTCTAACCAATTGTTTCTCTGGTATGGAGCAAGGGAAGTGACTAGCTAACCCTCACAATATTTGTAAGAAACTAGAAAAGTTCTCATTGTTATGTTGTTTTTCATTACACAAGTATATCATGGTGACATCATTTTCCATGTTAAAGGAAAAGTGACGTACAATTTTTTTGCTAATTCGGCCATGTAACAATTGACCCCTTAGGTATGTGTAAAAACCATTTAAGCGCTTGTCCCCCTAGAATCTATGGGAAGAGGCGAATGAGATAATTATCACTATATGTGACCTCTTGACATGCCATAAATAAGTCTTTGACATGGTCCCACAGATCACCTTTACCTTTATACTTATCAAATTTTGGACAATCAAAGTGATAAGGGAAAGGTGTTCTCAACATAGCTCTATCAAATGGATATGGGCATAACTCTTCAAATTGATACTTCTTTCTATGTCCCACATTTCCTTCTTGTAAATAAGTGAGGGCGTTCTTCATAGATAACCATTCCTGGTCGAATATTTGACCACATGTAGGTGAAGCATACATATATACATGGTTAAGTCTAGATGTTTCACCACCTTTATTATCGAGTGTATAATTCATGATACACCTCTTTATGTTTTTCTTGATGCAGAGTTTTGGTGTAAAACTCATGATATGAAGCTCTAGGTTTTTCTTATCTTGGAGTCTTTGTAGGATCTTTGTTGACATGTGAAGCTAAACTTGCCAATTGATGAGTAAGATCTTGTATTTGTTGTTCTATTGTAACCTCTTAGTTTTGTGTCTCTTTGTGATTCTCATGAGGAGGGGTTTTTCATGATTGTTATGTTCTTCATGATCCTCACAATGAATTTTAACAATGGGGATGTGATAACCACCATTATTTTGAGAAGGCACTTCTTCCTCATTCTGTTGGCGGAAGTAGAAGCATGTCCTGGGTTTAGGATTTCATCAACATTGCAAAGAGGACACTCTACTTCTTCTTCTCCATGAACCATGTTCATGAGGAGAGTGATCAAATGTAGGTGGAAATTTAGCCCCTAATTCTACAACACGCATAAGGACTTCATTCTTGTTTTGGAATAAGAAGTTATCCATGTGGGCGGGATCAAATTCAAAGTCATTTTGAGGAGAGTTCCCTCATCACCACTATGGTCAACCATGTTATTGTCTTCATAAAGAGGGTTTAACTTATCATTAACAAAATTTTTGACCCTAATATTCGATGCCCCATCCTTGTGATAGGTGGCATAATAAGAAATATTTCACTAAGGTTGATTAAAATGGACCCTAGGTAAAACCAAGCAACATAATGACGTCAAATCATCACAAAGAATGCCAAATAATGAATGGAAAAGAATCCAAAGAATCAAGGCAATATGAACCAAGGATACCAAAGAATAAAGAATGATACACTGATATGGAACCATATAGTAAGAAGTATCTAGGACAAATCAATCAAGTACAAGACCAAGATCCAATCACAAGAATAACTACTCCCTATGTTCTCAAAGATTTGTTACCGATAAGATGACAACACAATTTCGGTATGTAAATCGAGTTTTGGATCAAACAAGATTTAAATACTAAAAAGGGGCTGCGGTGATGTAAATAGCATAACAACATAAAGTATATACTCTAGACTTAGTTTAATATAAAAAATTCTAAGTGTTGAAAAATGGAAGTTACAAATGTGGGCAACGTAACAATACTATCTTGGATACTTTTAATCAAGTTTTCAAGAGAAAACAAGATGTGAGTATCAAAATAGGATTGACACAATGCAAACAATGTAACAACAACACCTTCCAAGACTTAAGGCAATGTTTGAATAAAAAACTAGGTCCAAGTATATAAATGAATCACTACAATGCAATCAACGTAATAAGACAATCAATACACTTATATCAAGTTTAGGAAAACAAGATGTAAGTATCACAATTATATTGTTATAATGCAAGCAACATAATGACGCAAAGGGTAAATCAAGGTAGGATCACCTAACTATAATGATCATGAGTCTCAATATGGATGTGAGATAATGGCTATCAAAACATGAAGACGTACCATTCACACTTTCAACACTCACATTTCGGCATTGCAACCTAGTCATGTGAGTAGAATACAAAAGTGGTGGACACGATTATTTTTGATATGCACACATATGTATGCTCTCTTTTGTCCCAAAAAGGAAACAAGAAAAAAATGAGTAGATCAAGTGGTGATGAAAAATACTTAACGTAACTTTGGCAAGAGTTTCACCTTGTCTTATGAGAAGGTAGAAACTAGGAAAAAGTGAAGCCTTGTAATTTTCGTGATGAATAACAAGTGACAAAAATTCAATGAACTCTCCCCTTGTTTGACTAACAAGATTTTGACTTTGAAGAAGTTTTTGCTTTGTGTGAGATCTTTGGAACACGAAGAATAAAGTCAAGTTGGGCCCAATGTGAAATGGTTTCCTAATATTTTGTTCACTAACTTGCCATATATTTTTAGGAGAGGTACGCATGTCTAGTTATCTAGACAATGGACCATTACCCCACAATCAAATTAATGAACGGGGCTTCATATGGGTAACTTGAAGATTTTCCTCATGAGATTTTTGTTCTAGTCAAGTGGGTAAGGGGGAACTTCCCATTTTGTTCACCAGTTCTATCAAGGTGTGTACTAAAATGAGGTTCCTGTGGTAATCGTCATAATGATTTTTATGGCTTATGCCAAGATACTTCCCACAGTTTAAAGCAAACGAGCTGTAGATCTTAACTGAACCTGCAAATACAATGTTATGAATAATGGTGTGTTTTTTTATCTTCAAACTTAATTTGGTTTAGCACACCATTGGAAACCTACAACAAACTATATTTAGTATTTATATACATCCCAATTCTTTGACAAGTGTTAGGTCCTGCACACAAAATATTTAGTAGTTTCCTATAAAAAGTGAATAAAAGTTTATTTTGATTCCTAAGATCGTCTAAGGATGTAAGAGACTAGCATACACAACAATTGATTCAACTAGATAGATGCAAAGGAAAACTTAAATCAAATGAACCATAGAAATTCTTGATAAATTGTTCATTCCCTTAAGCAAAAAAAGAAAATATTGAGTTTCTAAATTAGCCAAATGTTAGAAAAAGAAGGTCTAAAGCTGCTTTTGATTCTCAAGATCACACAATGGTGCAAGAGAAGAGCATACACAAACTTTAGCCAAACTCATACAAATCATGGAAAAATAATATTCATCAAAGCATTATACATGTTAGAAAATTGATCTAAATCAAAAAATTGCAAGAACAAAAGTTAAAAACCTGCAAAATAACAGAAAGTGTCAAAAATAAAAATTTGAAACCCTAGATGACAATTAACATAGCATGCTAGTGCAATCCTATTCAACAATAGCACAAGCTTCAACGCGGTAGCACAATCATCTTCACACTAGCATAGACATCTTTACAAAAATGCAGGTCTAAGACAAAAACATAGAGCAGTGAAAAATAATGCAATGCTAGCGCATGAAGAGAAATGGTAGTGCAAGCCTATGTAATGGTAACACAAGCCTAACACAGAGGACCAAAATTCCAATTTAGCATATACACATGCATAATGAAAAAACACAATCCTAACAATGCTACCACAAGCCTATGTAACAATAGCATAAGCCTCACAATGGTAGCACACCCCTTTTGACAGAGAGCACGAGAGGGTTTCACGCTAGTGCAAGGCACTTGTAGAGCTTCAAAAATACATGGTTTTGAAAATAAGAATGTCAAAAAGCTCAAAATTTTTGCAATTGCTTCAAATTTGACAACACCTCACCTCCCTTATTCCTGCAAAGAGCATAAAAACCAAGCACACTCAACTAATCTAGTTAAGAAACTCTAGATAAATTTGAAAAAGCTAAAATGAGAGTTAGTAACCAAAATTGAAAATAATCTAAAAAAACTTGAAATTAATGCAAACGACAATGGAGTAAGTCCCACCGGGTGTGCCAAATGTGTACATGTTAAAATTGCTATGTTAATTGAAAGAAACTAACACCTAGTAGTCTCAAAGCAAAGCAAAATCTACCATTAACATCATGATAAGACATTAAAGGAAATAACTATCTTAATTGCATAAACATGAATGAAATCACCTAATGATAACCATTCCTACTCTTTTAATGTATGATTACTTCTAAGCATGATCCTCTTTAGATCATGAGTAATCAAATTTGTGTTAATATCTATAGATATGGAAGGATCTCACGAAGAAATGGCTATAAGGCCATACTTAGATCTTCATTTCTACACAACAATGAGAGAATGGATGCAAAGATGAAGTAGCTATTCCAAAGAATGGAGAAGGATCTTATCATAAACTTGTATAAATCACTAATCAAAGTGTGGTGTAGGTGTGAAAGAATATAGGAGGGTCCTTTATATAGCTTTCCAATTTGGAGAGACTTGCAAACTAGTGCATGTGGGATAAAGGATAAAGTAGATTTAGAAGAGATAAGCTTGATTAGATGAATTAACAAGTGATTAAAAACTCATGGGAGTTGAAGATGATTTAATTAATCAACGAGGATTAATTAATAGGCCATGATAGTCTTAGAAAACTATTTAGAGATGATTTATAGGGAATATATATGATTTGGAGGATTTAACCAATAAGAGGATTTATTGATTAAATATAAGGTTAAATAATCTTAATTAACTAATAATAGTTAATTATTTGATTGAAAGAGGATTATAACTAACGAAGTGTTGTTAATTGGCATCCGAAGTGAAGTAAAGGCTAGTTAATTAACAAAGTGTCATTAATTGACTAAAATGGAGGGAAACGTTAGTTAATTAGTGGGAAATCACTAAATATAACGGAAACAATGGGAAAGAGGGTAATTAGTGCAATTTTAGTATAAAAGCGTGTAAGCGGATTTTAGGTGTCTACTGAGCACAACCTAATGAAAAGCTCAACATGTATAGTAATTGATATCTAATTTATGTAGAACAAGAAACTAGGAAATAATTTGAGAAGTATATGACTCACAATGCACATCTTCCACCTATTTATTATGCTTATAAAGCAAATGAGAGGCATCCTACATATGTCATTTTTTTACAATTATCAATGATCCAACGTGACCACCAATGATTACATTTGATGACCATGAGATTATTGACTATGATTCAACTGATTTGTTCATATGTGTTTTCATTGACTCGCACCCCATATAAAGTGTTATGGTACAATAGATCAATTGAAAACATATCAACTATGGCATTACTTACTAGTTTCAAATATGCATAAAGAGACCTTGTTGATATAAACAACACAATGAAAGGATTTGATGGAAAATATCAAAACACTTTTGGAGGCATTGTATTACCACCTACGGTATGGCCTATGATTATCACCACTTGGTTCTTATTCATAAACAACACCAGTGCAGTAAAATGATGTTAGGAAAATTGTGGATACACAAGATATGTGCAATCCCATCTTCACTACATTAATACTTGAATTTTATCCAAAACAATAAGGCCGTTAAAATATAGGGGGTTCCCAACGAGTGCCCCATTCATATGGAAACATTCCCTTGTGTGAATTCACATGGGGCTAGTGTGCAACATGAACAAGGGAATCCTTCTAACATCAATTCATATTACAATGCATAGACATATAACTAGATTGAAACATTTACAAAAGATACAACACCCATAATTTATGAGAACGCATTCATATCCTATGTCAATCTTACATATAACACCTAATCTAGTGCATTTATGGCAGTCATAATGAAACCTTGTGACTATGATACAAAAACTATTCCAATGCATTATTTTGACATAAAATTTATAAGTCTCTATGACTAATCGTGATACACACCGTATATACAATCATATCAACCATAGTGGTGGTTCAAATATATACCCAACAATCATATCTCATATTCGATAGCTACGTGTGATGTTTGCACTAATAAAAAGAGGACCTAGGTATGAGCATATCCTTGGTGGGAGATAGTTTAGCTCACCTAACCTATATTCATATGGAAAATTAGATAAAAATTATTGTACCTAACTTCTTATGGACTTCTTTCCTAATCTCCCTCTATTGAGATGACTAATTGACTCTTCCACATTATTTTATTTCTTCTACAACTATGTACATACACATTTACATTTACCATTTTTCTATCCCTAATATTTGAATTGAGTACTAACTTGGGCCTTTCTCACTCATTTTAACCCATTCTATACATTCATGCTAGCTATCCAACCATGATGTTCAGACACATATTTGATAGCATTCGAAATATCAAAACATATACCTTGAGGTATGTTACACCTTGATATAACATATTACTTTCCCACCTATCCATACTAGCTATATGTTCCTATTTATGTCATGACACACATTGATCTTACATGATCACATATATCCCTACACATATTATGACATTAACATATACATTAATAATTTAATCTTCCACATTATTTTATTTCTTCTACAACTATGTACATACACATTTACATTTACCATTTTTCTATCCTTGATATTTGAATTGATTACTAACTTGGGCCTTTCTCACTCATTTCAACCCATTCTATACATTCATGTTATCTATCCAACAATGATGTGCATACACATATTTGATAGCATTATAAATATGAAAACATATACCTTGAGGTATGTTACACCTCGATACGACATATTACTTTCCCACCCATCCATACTAGCTATATGTTTCTATTTATGTCATGGCACACATTGATATTACATGATCACATATATGCCTACACATCTTATAACATTAAAATATAAATTACTAATTAAATCTTCCACATTATTTTATTTCTTCTACAACTATGTACATACACCTTTACATTTACCATTTTTCTATCCCTGTTATTTGAATTGATCACTAACTTGGGCCTTTCTCACTCAATTAAACCCATTCTAGAGACATTCATGCTAGTTATCCAAACATGACGTACATACAAATATTTGATAGCATTCTAAATATGAAAACATATACCTTGAGGCATGTTACACCTTGATGCAATATATTTCTTTCTCACATATCCATACTAGCTATATGTTCCTATTTATGTCACGAGACACATTGATCTTACATGATCACATCTATGCCTACACATCTTATGAAATTAGTATATACATTACTATTTTCCACTTAGGAATTTACTTATTGTGATTTATCCATACTTTTTTTAACATGTGGATTCACCATCCTTACGTGTACCTACATTGGGGGCACACCACTTGCCCTCATTCTCCCAAGACTACATTTTTACTACATGTGGCATACACTATGCATTTAAAAATACTACTAACTACATAGAATGATATTGTTATTCTATTTTTGATACCTTTACCCTTATCTTTGTCTCATTGACAAATGTGTGATTTCCAATAATATTTGAAAATAATAATTTAAAAACATTCAAAATATGTAAAAATATAAAACTAGGACCAATGCATGACATGTTATAAATAGAACACATAATTACATGATGGTTGTGTTAGATACAAAGTGATTTACATATCCACTATATCCACTATATACATACATGAGATGGATACAAGACATACAAGCTATAGTTGAGGTATGAACACACAAAATCACATCATTACTTACACATATACGAAAATTTTCTACACTAGGAGCATGCCCATACTGGGGGCATCTTAGAACTCTTATTAGGTGATATATTTTCATGTTACTCAATTTATCATATTGAGCTGATTATAATGATGATATTTGACTTTCTCTTGTTCATACCTAAGAGTTTTATGGATAAATGTATTGTTATACTATATAATAACATTGTTTGATTATTGGTCTAACATGTTTTCTCTATGCTTACTTGTTACTAATGACTATGACATTGATTACATTGATTGATAGGATTTGTAATCTATATGTGTGTACAAGTTCATTTAACATTAGTTGTGTGTGTCGGTGTGATTTTAATATGTTGAAGGATCATTCATTCCTAGTCAAGTCATGTCACATCGAGTTAATGTCATGAATTAAATGTTTGTGTGTTTTTGATCGTGATTTGTGCATATAATGATCATTGTAGAAATCTAAATTTGTTAATTATGTCTTTGATAGTATTGATTTTTCTTATATCCCTTAATCATGACTTATGTGCAAAAAAATATCTTAAAAACATTATTCCACTATCTCATAAGGCTTGAAAATACTTCATATTCTCCCAATTGATTGCTTAGACATCTACAAGACTAATTTCATTGCTCATATATATCTTATATCTCATTTCATAATTCTTTAGATTTCCATTTACAACACTCTACCTCCCTAAACACTACCATCCAAGTTGCTGAGAAATTTCATATTGTTTTGTCCATGTTCGATGATTTTATCCACAAAGTGGGATAGCTATTACATCCATGGAATGGTATAAAATAAATTTAGACACACTCATTTACTCAATTTTCATTCTTAAGAGTTCCTCAAACAAATACATATTAATTTATAACCAAATTTTCCTTAATCTTCAATAAATCAATAACATACATTAAGAGCATCCTTTATACATGTTTGGAGTACTCTAAACTAGGCTAAGAGCATACTAATTCAAGTCAAAATAATATTAATCAAGAACTACCAAGTATCTACACTCCAAATGGAACTTCAAGGGGGGTTTACTCTAGTGAATATAGATATACAAGTACCCTACTCTAGAACTCTATGTTAACTCTCTATTTAGTACTCACAAAGGGTACATATCAAGTATACTTATATAACCCACTATTGGTGTTGAGGTATAATGGAAAAATTAGGGAGTGGAACTTTAGACTTGTAGTCACTCTTACACAATCAAGAGGAGAACTACATGGAGTTTGAGCACCTCATTTAGGAAATGCAAAGGCAACAATTGGTTGGATTGAACAGGGGATTAAATGCCAAGGGAGGTCTAGCTCAACCATATGTCACTTTTTATATAATGTCAATTTGAGTGTTATATAGGAAACAATAGTTTGATCATTGCAAGAGAAAACATGAGTATTCTAGAGCAATTTAAAGTGTAGGAAACCATTAAATACAAATACAAAGTGACCCAAATTGACATAGAAATATTGAGTAATGATAGACACTAATGTGGAAATAGATAGAAAATTTCACACTAGAGTATATTTGTAGCGCTAGTGTTAAGGATGGTTTTACCACTCCATTTCAAAGAAGAATCACCTTAAGATCTGTCATAGCCTATTTGACCTTTTATTAAATCTAGCTCATCTGCAAAGCAACATAAAATATAAGTGCACTCATCTTATTGTGTTTTAATATATTTAACATGTTTCATATTTTAATGAAATTTTTTATTATCATTTTACATGCACTGCCATATCAAAATGGAAATGGTTATAATATTTATCTATTAATGTGTTTGTACATTAGTTTCTAAGATGTCAATCCTAATTAGAAGAAATCAATTTTATTTAGGTGGATTCATTTTGTGAACCCACTTATTGACCTCACACAACCTTCCCTATCCTCTAGGGTTTCAATTTTCTTTCTTATATAGTTTTTTAATACTTAAATTTGGACATCTATATCTTAATCTTATCTTCCAAATTTTCTCTAGAGTTTCATACTGTTAGTGCGAAATCACAACACCCCTAAATGAGTTATGGATCTACTTTTCTAAGGTAGGGTCATTTGGTGTGATTTGCATAACATTGGATCATTCCCCAAGATGTGGGACTTGCAAATGGGAATGATCCTCCAGAGAAGGCTGGTTCCTCTTCCTAATCCTAGCACTAAACTACTTCTAAGGAAGGAAATGTGACTATTTACTCCTAATCTAACAATTCCAAGGGACCAAGGAGAGAGAGAACATGAAAATAAAGAAATCCTACACTATAGAGGTGATAGCACCGAGAAAAGGGAATGAGATATTCTATTGAGGGAGAAAGAAATAGAGAAAATGGAGATGAGGGAGGTTAGACAGAAGTGACACGGCCCAGATCTTCAAATTTTCCATTAAACTCCATGAAACACAATATCCTGCACCTGTAAATGTGAAATACATGCATAGAAAAACAAATCTGGAAGGGAGAGGCATGAAGAAATAACAAAAGCGATGTACGAGGGTTGAAGAACACCATAAAAACACGTTTTTATTGCTCTAGAAGGTGCAAAAACCATTACATTTATGGAATAGAGGCACAAGTACATTTTTTAGGCATGGGAGAAGGTTCGCTACTAAAAATGGCATCAAGAAAAAAATTTGACAGAGTTTCTCTATGCCTGAATGTCTCTCCTTTTAAAATGAGAAGTGTTACAATATATAGAAAGAATAAGAGAGAGAGAAGAGGGAAAAAATCAAATCCTGCTTCAACCACCCTGAGATATGCATCGAATCCCACTTTGAAAGCTCAACCACTGAATATCAATGCCTTCTGCAAATTCACCCACAATATGTCACTTCTGGTTTCCCAGCGGATTGAATCGAATCAGATCTGGTAGTTGAAGAGATTGGATTCTACGTTAATGTCCTGGAAGACTCTTCTTCATTTTTACCTACTACAGGGCCTGAAAATGATTTTTAATCCTTTCATGGCGTAGAGGACGTCGAGATGCTTCCAACGGTGTCAGATTCACAATATTTTGAGCCCTGAGTCAAAAGATATGCCCCTTCGAAGTTTGTATCGGTCTATATAGGATGACGAGAAAAAAATTGAAAAATGTGTCCCCTTTGATATGGGACATGTGGCAGTTAGATTAGAGAAAAAATTAGGCTCGCGGGTCCGTAATTTATCTTTTCCCCTTTTCATGAAACACAAAACTTAGAAAACCCCCACGGCCTCGAAGCTCCACCTTTTGACTCTACTTGACCATTTTCCCCGCCTCTGTTTCATCCCGAGACATGTTGAGGTGCTACGCTTGTTTGAGCTTCTATTTTTTCTCACACAGGGTCGTTTAAACTTTCATAGGCCCCGGCATTCCATTGTAGAGTCTCCCTACAACCTTGTTTGTTGTCCTGGGATGTGAGCTCGTGGGTCTGAGTCATTTCCTTCATAATTTCCTTATGTGCAAGAGTTGTCTTGACCAAATTTGTTGGGGGGAGAATTTGGGATAACAATTTGGTGACTCACGGGGACATCTGCCTGCTAGATGAAGAGACCAGTGGCCTTAGAGCATCCATTGGGCATGGAGTCAAGAATGATGGCCTGACACTAATCCTTCTTATAAAATGGACTCCCGACTCCTTGCACTTTTTTGACCTCTGAATCACTTGGAAACCCACAAAACTTGAAGTTGAAATTCACCAAAAGCCAACTAAATGCCGTGTAATAAAGCAATACAACAACACCAAAAACTATGTATAAACTTAACATCATACATGCTCCAAATAGAACATGCGAGTGTGCAAAAGCACTTATTTTTCTGAAAATAAAGCTACCTACTCTACTCTAACCAAGAGCAAAGGGAACTAAGAAAAACCTACAACCGATAGGGAGAAATAGCTTCCCTTCCTAAGAAATGGCAGCCATGCAACTGATTTGCACTTGACATGGCATGGCTGGTTGGATGAGTGAAAAACTAACTATAAGTTGTTCTTCCACCCAAATCACCAAAGTATCAACTAAAGACAAAACAAATACCTCTTTTAGTTGCTTTGCATTTATATTGAAGAGGTATGATAGCTGATCCTTGGTGCTTTATAGCTCATCCTCATGCCCTGAAGTAGGCATGACTAGTTTTGGTTTCTCCTTTAGCTCCAATGAAGCCAAATACCTGATTGGGCATGGTCTGATCCTTTGGATGTGCCCATTTCTCTAAAATTCAACTCCAAAAATGGAGTCTTCTTGTAGACCTTCTTGAGTGGATGGTGTGAGGGAGATGATGACATCCTCCTGCCTTTTCTCTTCATCCTCCTTTGAAGAACATGGGAGATCAAGATCTTCCAACCTTGGTTCTAGAGGGTCGTTGTGAGATGTAGGTTGTTGTATTGGATGTTATCCTTCATGGAAATAGGTTCGTGTGCTTGGAAGGTTGAAGATGGAGGAAAAAATGATGTTATCTCCTCAGGCTCCTCTTCATTAAAGCAATCTTCCAAGTCTGACAGGATCTACCTCCTTGTTGTCCTATTGCATGTGCTCTACCTCCTCCATGGTGCCTTCCTAATCTGCAACTTGATCACCATGGCTCCCTTCACTCTCAAACATGAATTTTGAAAGATCAAACTCTTCTTCAACATCAGAGCTTGAAGGGGATGAAGTGGGAGGAAGAACTGAAGGTTCTTCTATAGCCTGCTCCACACTCGAGGCCTCTGAAACTATATGGTCCTCCTCCTCTGCTGCAAATTCAAACTCAGCCACCACTAGCTCTTCAACCTTGACCTCCTCTATTGGCTTGACCATCAAGGGGATCTTTGTAAACCCAAATTTAGTAGCCCAACTCATCATATTATCATTATTTCTTTTCTGTTGGGCTCCTCTTCTTGTTGTTCTTGATTGGATTCTTGAGTATCTTCCCAACATGGACTTGGGAAAGTAAGAGGAGTGGCAGGTTGGGGTTTAACCATCTTTGCAATTGTTTGTGGTGGGGAGGGAGGTGGAACTTCTTGTTTATTTGGAGGGGATGACTGTTTGGAAGGGAAAAGGGCAGAAGAACTGAAATGGGATGGAAGACTAGGGGATGGAGAAATGGATTTCACACTTGGGGCAGCATACAATGGGAAGCTTGGAAATTGAATCTCAAATTGAGATGGTGCTGCTTGAGGAGTGGAGAGAAAATTACTAGATAATGGTGTAGGATTTACCCATTGACAAGGCTGCCTGACACCAAATTCATAGGCCTCGATCTCCTCAGTCCATTGGGTAGCATTTCAACCATGAAGTCCAGATTCTCTTGAAGGCTATAATGTCTTGGAAAATGGCCTTCCCATGGTCAAGGTTCCTTGCAACCAATCTTGAATGCCTTCATTCATGATATGCCCCTTGAATGAACCATGCCAGCCTCCATTTTTTGAATCTTCTCCAGAAGACCAGCATCCTTTGCCTAACTATCACTATCATATACGTCGCATTGTCCTTGATAAGCTTCATAGTCAAAATGGTTTTGACACTGCTCATATGGGTAAGCATAATGGTCCTAGATTTGATTATAATGTTGATATACAGGATTTGGGAAATACATTGGAGGTGGACTGTATTGATGTAAGTGTGAGTTCCATGAAGGGAATGAAGTCATGATTACACAACCTCATGGAATGGGAGAAAATGAAAGAGATGGAAGAAGAAAATGGATGAAATGAGTGGAAATGGATGGAAAAGGTCTGCAACTCAGAGAATGGGTTTTGACCAGATGGAGTCGCCAGATGTGCCTGAAAGTGCCTCCAAAGGATGAAATCTTCACCAAGAGCACATCGAACCTGATGAAGTGAAGTGGTAAGGTGCTTCAAACTGTCCCACCAAGGATGCCAAAACTGTTAGTGTGAAATCACAACACCCCCAAATGAGTTATGGATCTAATTTTCTAAGGTAGGGTCATTTGGTGTGATTTGCATAACATTGGATCATTCCCCAAGTTGTGGGACTTGCAAATGGGAATGATCCTCCAGAGAAGGCTGGTTCCTCTTCCTAATCCTAGCACTAAACTACTTCTAAGGAAGGAAATGTGACTATCTACTCCTAATATAACAATTCCAAGGGACCAAGGAGAGAGAGAGCATGAAAATAAAGAAATCCTACACTACAGAGGTGATAGCACCGAGAAAAGGGAACGAGATATTCTATTGAGGGAGAAAGAAACAAAGAAAATGGAGATGAGGGAGGTCAGATAGAAGTGACATGGCCCAGATCTTCAAATTCACCATTAAACTCCATGAAACACAATATCCACAAAATTTTTTGGAAGGGAGAGGCACGAAGAAATAACAAAACGATGCAAAGGGTTAAAGAACACCAAAAAACACGTTTTTATTGCTCTAGAAGGTGCACAAATCATTACATTTCTGAAATAGAGGCACAAATACATTTTCCAGGCATGGGAGAAGGTTCGTTACTCAAAAATGGCTTCGAGAAACAAATTTGATAGAGTTTCTCTATGCCCAGAATGTCTCTCCTTTTCAAAATTAGAAGTGTTACAATATATAGAAAGAATAAGAGAGAGAGAAGAGGGAAAAAAATTGAATCCTTCTTCAACCGCCTTGAGATATGCATCGAATCTCACTTTGAAAGATTAACCATTGAATATCAATGCCTTACGTAAATTTGCCCACAATATGTCGCCGGTTTCTAGTGGATTGAATCGAATCATATCTGGTAGTTGAAGAGATTGGATTCTATGTTAATGGCCTAGAAGACTCTTCTTCATTTTTTACCTACCAGGGCCTAAAAATGATTTTTAATCCTTTCATGGCGTAGAGGACGTAGAGACGCTTCCAACACTGTCAAATTCATAATATTTCGAGCCTTGAGTCGAAAGATATGCCCCTTCGAAGTTTGTATCGGGTCTATACAGGAGGGCTGGAAAAAACTTAAAAAATGGGTCCCTTTGATATGGGACACGTGGCAGTTAGATTAGAGAAAAAATCGGGCTTGCAGGTCCGTAATTTATCTTTTCCCCTTTTAGCAAAACACAAAATTCAGAAAACCCCCGTGATCCCGAAGCTCCACCTTTTGACTCTGCTTGACCATTTACCCATGCCTCCATTTCATCCTGAGACACGTGGAGATGCGGAATTTTTTGAGCTTCTCTTTTTTCTTGCACAGAGTCGTTTAAACTTTCACAGGACCCTCCATTCCATTGTAGAGTCTCCTTGCAACATTGTTTGTCGTCCTGGAATGTGAGCTCGTGGGTTTGAATCGTTTCCTTCATAATTTCCTTATGTGTAGGAGTTGTCTTGACCAAATTTTCGGGGGTGAATTTGAGATAACTCATAATTGGTATACCCCTTATAATTTTTATATACTCTTCACGTTTTCCAGCTTTACAATAGACTTCCAATAAAAAACCCCAAGTGTCATTAGGTATTTATTTTGTCACGTGGCTTGTACATTATACTCTTTTTTTTCTTACTATAATGTTTGGGCCATTGTTTCCTCTAACACATGAATCAAGTATAAACATGATTTACACATATCCTAATATTCTCTCGATTCCTATTGTAACAATATTTTTCATGAGGTAATTTACATGACTAATTGATTCCTATTTACATTATTTCCAATACATCTATATATTGTGTTTGATATTTTGTTTGAGTGTAATCTCATGCCTCTCCCTCCTCCCATAGAGGTTGATACGATAATACCTCATCTAACATCGTTTGATCCTTGTGCATGGTGTGACTATCGCTAGTGTGTCGATCAGTCTACCATTCATTGTTTAAGGCTAAAACATGTTGTTCAAGACTTACTTGATAATAAAATTATCAAATTATAAAATGGACCAACCCATCTATGTCACAAGCAAGTACAACCATCAATATTTATTAAAACATCTCGTTATACAAGATTGGTTAGAGTCTTGTGTAGGTTCTACAATACATCTTGAATCTAATATGCAACATCTTATCCCATGTTTTCTATGTGATAATATTAAATCCAAAATAATTCTAGTCACTACTAATTTCCAAAGGACTTCTATGTAACCATTTTTTTCTACCTCCCTTTTATTCTTCATATTGCACTAGTGATGTAGGGGCATCGAGGTTCATAGGAAATCTTGTATCAACCAATAATAGTAGAGAAATTTAAGTTAGTTATGTTTGCATTAGTATAGTATTATGTGGATCACACATTTAAGAAGTGTACAATTAGCGGGTTGTGGAGCACAATGTTAAATTTTGTTGAGTGTGTAAATTCATTGCATAATGTTTGTGGAGTGTATAGTTACTTTGAATAATGTCCGGTATGCCACTCAATTATCTAGTGCACAACATTTCTTGTGTAATCATGTTCAATCCGTGAACATGGAATAAATGAATATTCAAGGCACATGTTTCAAATAAGTCGATTGGTTTTGTTCAGTCTATTGTTGGGTCCTTTGATCCTTGCATTTAAATTCCAAAATTTTAGAAGTCTTAGGATGTGGCTTGAATGACTATATAGGTAAAGACAATTTTCATAAGGAAGTACTTCAAATTTTGGGGAGCTTATAGTTCCTAAGAGCTTAGTGTGGAGGCAAGCTTAATGCTCCCTAAATCATAATCATCGATGATTTTTCATATTAATGGTGTAAGAAAAACTCGAGATTCACTACGATTAGAGATGTGAAGAAAGTGTTGAGTTGTAGTATATGGATGATTTTCCATTTTGAAATGTCATGTAAAAATATGAATCATTAGAAATCATTTTGAGGGTTCCAATTCTTTGAATAATATATCCCAAATATTTTTATTGTTCAAAATATATGTTCATTTTATCTTTTATGTTAATGCATGTTTCTTTATGTTGAGTTGTTATTTCACATGTATTATGGAGCTTGTGAGGTGTAAGGTGGATCTTTGCTAGGAAACCTCACCCTAAATTTTTCATTTGCTATCACATAAGGGATTTCTTTCCTTGAGAAAAGGAAAACAATAGTTGTGGTTATCCATATTATAAAGTGCGAGTATAAAAATGTTGATGACATTTTCCCATGGGTAACTATTAGGTCAAATGGGTTATATGAATTGACACACAGTAATTTTGCATATTTCTATAGTGTGGATTATGGGTAGAAGGGTGTTAAAGACATATTCTAATAAAAGGATTTTTGGGTAAAATATTTTGGAGATTATGTTCACTAGTTTGAGATAAAGAAAAAGAAAAATAACATAAATTGACACACCATAGGAATGTAGGATTCCAAAATCAAGGCTCGAGAGTGGAGGACTTGGTTGAAATGGTGTGAACTATATAAGCTTACTAAGAGGTTTACAAAATCTGCACAATGTAGAGGTGTTGTGTAAAATATATTGATGATGAGGGAATAATTATGTAATAGGGAGGTTGTTAATGCAAATAAAAATGTGAATGTAATAATGGAAGAAAGGGAAGTAAAATATGGTCTTGATGATATATTATTTCACCCAATCAGTAGGATGAGGAGTGTTATCACTGAAATACATGCACCCATGTAAGATCACCAAATTTGGAATATTTGGCTATATCAACAACAATAATGTGAATGTATCCAAGGTGTTGGATATTGAATCCTTGGGATAGACCTCCATATAAGGTTGTATTTCTTTCCTAAATACTATAATGCTAACATTAATATTCTTTAATAATCTAATTACAAGTGAAAAGGGGAAGGAGGAAAACATGAAATAAAATAAAACAATGATGCACCAAAGAGAAAGGGATCACCCTCCCTTTTAAGTTAAAAAAATGAGAATACAAAACACAGATCCAAATGGAGAATATTGGCCACAACCAAAATATGCATCTAAATCTAATTATCACTCTAAACCTTAAGACACAGTGAATCAAAACCTTGCAGATGCCACACACAATAAAACATATAGACAACAGAGGGTGAATCAAAATTTTAAATTTTTAAAAATTAAATGTTTTCAAAATTAACACAAAGACACAAGGAAGATATGAGCCACAACCATAAT
Organism: Taxus wallichiana var. yunnanensis; assembly: GCA_018340775.1. Taxonomy (NCBI): domain Eukaryota; kingdom Viridiplantae; phylum Streptophyta; class Pinopsida; order Cupressales; family Taxaceae; genus Taxus; species Taxus wallichiana. Next base: position 198,757,448 of record CM031242.1, read on the forward strand.
TGTATTAAAATATAAAAATATAAATAGTTTAATTTTAGCATAATTCAAGGTGATAATTCATCTACAAAGTTTAACCCAAAGCTTAAAGGCACTCACGAATGTTTGGAAACCCAAGTGGGAATATTAACCTTGCATTCGGAGAGGATATTTTTAATAATTGAAGAATGGTTACATTTATAGGAGGGGGGAGAAGATAGATACAAGGGGATAAAAATATTCTTCCTCCCTTCCACATAGATTCTAGAAGTTTGTAAAGGTTCCCAACTGAAATGATCCTCCTAAAACCACTCTTTGGCATATTCCATCGATCTCTCGCAAGTGTTTCATGATGATCCACAAACATGAATTATAGCTTGGGATATATTTTTCAACAAACCCTAACCAAACCCTCAATGTTTTGAGTAGTTATTTTTTGAGGATTTATCTCTAAGGAGACACCAATGCAATTCCATGAGATTGGAAATATTAATGGAGATCAATCTGCTATTTGGTTGAGAAGATCATGATTTAACTTTTGGATCACTTAGACAACTCATATTTTTCTCAACTCATTTAACTTCTTCCTTCATTTTGGTGGGACCACAAGATAACTAACATATCAAAACATCTTCTAGAAGAGAAAAAGAAAGGCCAAAATCATCTGTAAGTGATTTGGGTGACATTGGATTGAAAGAATGAGCAAAAGACACCTAAACACTTTGTCATGACATTATAATATATCACTTCACAATTCTCTTTGAACTTAATCTCAACATGTATATTTCACTAAGACCTTTCTAATTCTACCTATCTCATGTCATTTGGATCTTACAATAAAATGTTACAATAAAAAAAAGCTCCATATCGTGCCATTATGACATCTCCGATCTAAGATTAATACTAGGAAATACCATTAAATTTATCCTTGTAGGAAATACATTATAGTGAATATTAGAATGCATTGATTACTACCATATGTCATCTCTTCTACATGTATTTAATTGGATATTCAACATTTTAAAGGAAAGGGGGTATCTTTGAGAGTATGTCATTTAACCAATTGTCTCCAATTATCCATGATCTACTACGTGTCCTCCATTAGCTCTTTGACATTATTTGAATCGATTTGAGCCTTAACCCTTAGTCATATTTGTCAAAACCATGGATATCAATGGTTTCAACATTTCCTTATCAGGAACTTGTATAAAATTGATGTATTTCAAGGTGGATAATGTTGAGGAAAGGAACCTTAACCCGTGAGAAGCACTATGGGAATTTTGAGCATTGATTTCTTCCATGTCTCCTCTATAGGAACTTTTTCTAAATTCAATGTATTTAAATGTGGATAATATGAATTAAAGTAACCTTAACCCAAAAAAATTGGGAATATTGAGTGTTGATTGCCTCCACATGTCCTCTATAAGCACTTCGTATAAAATTGATGTATTGAAGTGTTCGAAGTTTAGACCAAGGCCTCGAGAATTTTTTTAATGCTAACCAATTCCATGTGTCTTCAAAGACACTTATCAAAAATTGGTGCTCAGTAAAGTCTTAAGGCAAAGTAAAAATTCAAATTATATGGGAGTATCGAATGTCGATTATTGACACTTGGTAGAAATCCATCTAGGGTGTTGAAAATCATGTAAAATTTGTTAAGTCCTAGACATTTTTTGTGGGATGTGGGATGACCAATAGCTATCACTTTTTAATCCAAACCACGTGTCAAACATCCATCTCATGAGTGGTGAAAGACAAAAAAACTAATTAATTGTAAAGTTTTGGAGATGTCATTTATTTCCACATGCCCCTTCTTTCAAATGATTAAATTTGATAGCTTCATTCCAATGTAAAACAAAGGGGGAAATGTCGGTTGAATTTCCCGAGACTAAAAAAATTAAAATCCCTAAGTTTCTTCATAATTTATCTTCTATACACTCTTAGTAGAACGGGTAAGATAATTTCAAGAGTTTTGAACACAAGGGGCTCCAAAAATGCTTGTTTACATCTATTAAAATCCTTTAAGTCCTTGAAATTAAAATTAGTTTCCTAAAAATGAAGCATGGTGATCATTTTGGAAACATTTTTGAGATTAAAGGGGACATTTTCCTACTAAATGTAAGGACAGATTCTGGTGTAAAGTTTGAAAAATATGCATTTTGGAGATGAAAACCCTTGGAAATTTTAAGCCTTCCTCCTCTACAAACTTTCAACTTAAAACCTTCTTGAATTAGAAAGTGTTGACCATAATTTTTCTCAAGATCCCATATTCCACATAAAATTTGTCCTAAAACAATTATAATCTCAACATATACCATGTAAATCTTAAGATATATATTGTGAACAAGCTCCCAAGATTTACTCAACAAAAATATTTACAAAAGAGAAAGTCATACATATTTCAACTTAAATATGTAGAGTGTGCAAAACACTTGTTATGAAAAAATAAAAAAACCAATCCTAATATAACTAAACATATAACAAACTAAAAAAATGCAAATATGTTGGGAGAAGTAGCTTGCATTTTTATGAACTTGGTCTATGAGATCAACTTTGAAACACCCATGGTAAAAGGGAGAAGTGAAAACATAGTTTGCATCTTCTCCTCCAAAATGTCAACTTCCAAGGACAAATATACTTCTATATGATTTTCCTGAATGGTAAGCATAAAAATCTCAATGATACTTTAAGATTCTTCCCTATGTTATGATGTGAACATGAATGGTGGTAAATTTGATCTTGGATCTCATATATCAAGATATATGATAGAACGACCAATTTTAGAACCAATGGACTCTTTCTCTAATTTGTTTATATATTTTGTATTCAAATCCATAGATAGATCTTATTTCAAACTAATGACCTCTTTCCATGTAAGCTCTAAAAGTGAAGGAAAATTTTGATTGTCACATTCATTCCCAATGTGTAGTTCCCACTAGTTTTTCTCCCTTTGATGATGTTGACACCATGCTTTAATCAAGTTTCAGACATTAGAATTTAGATTATCATAACTAGTTTATTTGAATAATTATGATTTTATCATCATGTCAACACTTAGTTGTTAACTTGTTCTTAACATGATGATATGTGAGGCATATGATGCCAACCCAATGCTTTTATCATTATTTTTTGGTTTAAATATGATGAAGGATATGTTGATACGATAATTGCAAGGATTATATTTTGAATATACATTACTTCTTTGTCTCTTTATCCTATATATGCTAACTTGTCTTGGCAAGTTATTGTATTTGGACCATGAGGCTAATTCATGGGCATTATTAGTATCATCTAATTATGATGGTTTAGAATTTGGACTTTGATGGATTTGTAGAGTAGCATGTATCTTGTAACAAATTTTGAAACATGTCATTGGTTAATTGTCGTGATTTCTAACATCTTGTATAATAGACGAATGAATTTGTAACTATTTGGTTAGTTGAATATGTATGGTGTAATTGCTTGAGATGTGTGATATTGTTTCATTTAGCATATTTTATCGAGAATGTATGATGTTTTCAATTGAGTATGAGATAAACAAGTTCACACCATAGGAGAATGTGAGACTTAGGGGTTGCACCTCCAAGATTACACAATAGGCCATTTCGACCAAGTTCTCCTTCGTTGTTTCTTCGGTCTTACCTTGCATGTCATGGGATAGGATGGAAATATGAAATCCATCATTGTGCATGTGTGTTAGTCATTTGGTTTATTCATCTTAGCTTGTTGTCTTCTTTTGAATTGATCTACTATTAATCATCATAATCACTTATATAAGTCACTTTTATGGGCTAAATAGTTTCTGCTTATTTAAGGATGAGTTAATTAATTTTATCTTGGTTTAGGGAGGTTTGGACCACCTAATCATGAACTAGGTAGGCCTTACCACCTCTCTAAGTTTATCACTTTTAACAAACCCGAATTTGGGCTAAACGTGGAGTTTTAAAGTAGTGTTTTGATTTTTGGGGGTCACACTTATACCAAAATGGACCCCTTGGACCCTACCGATGGGTAGGGAGACTCTTTCCAAGATTAAAAATGGTTTTCCCCCTCCCATTTGATCCTCTATTATCCCCATAATCATTATGAATTTGATTTTGGGAACCACTTGGAATTTGGGAGGGCATTTTAATTTGTTTTATTTTTATTTTTGTGAGATTCTCCTCCATTAAGAATCTTGTCTTATGTTTGATAAGGACATGAGGTGACATGGATTTGAGAATGAGATGGGTGACACATGTCACCATCCCATAGGTTGGATTTTCCTAGTTTATCTTTACTCAACCCTCCATTTTTGAGGGGGTTGGGGACTTATTGAATCATTTTGCACTTGGAGATTTTAGGGAGAGCCTAGAGGAGAAAGGAACTTGAGAGGATTTTAGCGATTTTGGGGGTGTACTTCATTGGCTTGAGATGCAGACATTACACCTCACAATTTTTTTAGTGTTGCTTTAATGAACCTTGTTGTTTGTATTTGTTTTTGTTTTTAGGAAAAGGATTTTTGTAATGTGTTTGAATTTTGATCTTGTGTTTTCTCCATCCATCTCCCTTTGGGAGGTATTTTGGAGTGTTGGGGAAGAGGGAAGAATCCCTCTTGCTCCCACATGGCTTAATGGGAAAGCCATTTTGGGATTTCTAAAATCCTCCCTTCATTTGGTTGATGTGGGAGATGGCTTCCATATGGTTTGGAACCCATCTCCCTTCCTTGCAAGGAGGAGGTATGGAGTAATATGGTCTATGGGAGAAATAAAGATTTTTGGAGGCTTGTGATATTTTGGAAAAGTTGCAATTTATTTTGTATATGAAAAATGAGATTAAAATGGGTATTTCCCCCTCTTCCCCTCT